>CM060630.1:19142500-19547500 GCA_030578275.1 Meda fulgida | reverse complement strand
GATTTCTACATGCAACAAAATCTGTTTCCTCTCACATTTAATTTGTTCACTGCAGCGTGATTGCTGCTTTCATGAACAGGGTAAATATGGAATGGGCATTATACTGTATTGTGTGGTGAATTGTTATGAGATGGCGGGATTGGGTTAAGGTGCATAGCCTATGTGGAGCTGTTTGCATTTTTGTTGCCTAACATATCCTTCATTTTCTATTTAAAGGGGCCATAGTATATCTTTTTACAAAGTCTTGATTGTGCTTTTGGGGTCTAGTAGAATAGGTTTTGATGCATGAATGTAAAAAAAAAATATTCACGTTACATTGTTGCTCTCTTCTCAGTCTGTCAGTAATGCTCTGTTTAGTTCTGGTCTCTTTGAAGCTCCTCCTTCTGAAAACTGCAATGTGCTCTGATTGGTCGGCTGGACCAGTGTGTTGTGATTGGTCAACGGCTTCGAGCATGTTTTGGAAATGTTATGCCGCTTATCATAACTGCTTTCGTTCCAGGGTGGAAAAAACAGCGTCTCTTGCACATGGCGACAACACACTATAACCCAACTTAACCAGGCCTCGTCCAGTATTTTTTGCATATGCCTTATTATTTAAATAGGGAATATTGTGACGTGTATGTTCCTGGAAGAAAACTTTTTTAGAGAGTTAAGAAACACGTGCTTACTTAAATAGAGAATGACTCAGTGCTTTGAAACTTTGCAGATCTTTTTATACGCAAACAGCAATATTACACACTAAAGAAAGTTGAAAATGTAAAAAAAAAAGTATAATTGGTAGCATAAACCTCTTTAAGGGACAGAACTCCAAGCCTTACCTGGATAAAATGCTTTCGCCATAATGTTGTTGTCAAAGGCTGAGTCCAAACAAATTGACCTATTTTGATAAAAAATTCCCTTGTCGCCTGGAAATATTTACCCCAGTGTTTGCTCCATCTGTATGCTCCATCTTGCTCCAAATTCATGCTTATTTTGGACATGCACAATTCACAGTATTTCTAATAAATTCCACTGTTTGATTTGAAGGAAAATTTTATTTACCTTTTGTATAATACCATTTTTTAGTAGCTAGTGTGTATGTCCAATGTAAAAACTGGATCCAGAAGCAAAATCAGCCGAGAACCAGTGGTATAATATAGATCTCAAGGGAGTGTGGCAGGATGTAAAAAAAACATTGTATTTTGGGAATGCAGGTATATTATTCAAGTTTTTCCACAAGTGTCACACCCACACAGGAATCAGTGACAATGAAAGTGTCATTTGCTATGCAGGAAGTGTCTCAGAATAATCTTTGAAAAAGAAAAGACCGCCTCTGAATCTCTTGGGTGGACAGTGAGGAAACAAAGGATCCAAATGACAAATGGGGGAAAGGTTTTTGAACAGCCACGACCTTCAGGGCACTAATCCAACAGTCTAATCCCTTTGCAGAGGCCTGACTGTATCACATTTTCCTTTGTGCCTGCTCGCCCTCCGTTATGATTCTGATCTCCCTTGTATGTGATTGCGAGTGCGACAACACACATCTGCACTCACTGGGCCATATAAATATGATGAAAGCCTTCTATACTAATGTTTTTCCAATGCCATTGCCCATTAAGGGAGCTGGGAAGGGCTCTAGTGCCTTGAATGCTGATTCCAACTGAAATACTAAAATTGAATCTAAGCCTGCATAATGGTTTGAATTATAGAGAAAGTACCACCGCATACATTATAAATGAGAAATGTCCTGCTCAGGCAGCTGATCGTTCAGCAAAGTCATGCAGATTTAATTCACAGTGAGTTGAACCTGAACTGAAGAAGAATTTAATCTTTCCACTTTAAACTAAAATGAAATTAAAACATGCACTGAGTCAACAGAAATGTTTGCTTTAGTACACAGAAATGAAAGAAGAATGAGATAAAAAGAGTGAGGAGGTTTACTTTGGATTTAACCAAGTGGTGTCACTATTTTATTTTATTCTATTATTTTATTTTAAAATCTATTGAAAATAAAAATGTTGAAATAATGAAATGAAAAACTAAAATAAATATAAAAAAGTAAAAAAAGATATATATATATATATAATTAAAAAGTAAAATGATAATAATAATAAATAAAAGATACATTAGTAGATCAATTATTTATATATTAAATAAAACAATACAGTATAGGGTTAATTTAGAGGCAAGTAATAAAAATAAGTAATAAATAGGATGCTCATTACAGGTGGTGCATATTGACATTGTCAATATGACGTCACTAGTATACAGTACATGCACATGCCATAAATCAGTTTGCCAGCAAAAGTGTCTAAGCACTATTACAGTAAACAATGAGTTATCTCCATTCCTCCACTCGCATATCACACAGCGTGCTACACATGTTTATACATGTAATGAAGCGCTTAAGAAGCTCATAAATTAGTAAATGGTGTAGCATATACATCTGCCGTCTTCATCTGGTTGCTCATACTCTGAACCCCTCTGATCATAGACAATGTGACGTCAACCATCAGACGCACACTGCTGCTTTAGAGGAATGTAAATATACATCTCCAGTTGATAAGCAGAAACATTCATTCTGACCCACTGCTCTGTATGGCCTTGTTCTGAGTGAAGGTTGCAGAAATGTTTAGAATGCACCAGTGCTGCCAGATCTCTTTAAACTGTCTGTAAGAGCAAAGGTCTGGTTATGGCACAGCTGTAGAGTATGCAGGGACAGGCCCTCTTTGTTGCGGTGGGTTTGCAGACATGTAGCAGTATTAACCGGCTTTGTGTGAAGGTAAATTGGAGCGTCTCACTGTGGCGTGTGTGAGGCGTTTTAACGCTTGACCACATCCTCCTTGGTGCTCTTCCTCATACACTTCCTGTTTCAAAGGACCAGCCATATTCAGACAGGTGCACTGAAGTTTCGAAGGGTTTTTTGAGTGGGTGTGATGTCAAGAATGTGAACTTGTTCAAAGTAAAGTTGCCGCGTGTTAGTTTTTACAGTGGTTACTCATTAATGGAGTACTCAGATACTGATCAAAGTAAATGTCAGGATATTTTTGCAGGCCTCAGTATCATTCATTCCTCCATCTGCACGGATATTCTCACTTGTGATTGATAATGACCATGAGCTTCTGTACATGTTGCCTGAGCTTCTATAAGCAGACATAAAAAAGCAGGAAATACTTGAAATGGGAGATTAAATGGCGATTTGTGTGTTTTCTTGTGTAAATAGCATGTGGTGTACAGGTTCTATAAGTTCTAATTGAAGGTGTTATGTCATGGATATTACTGTTACTGTCTTGGCCTGTACCTCTAGCAATCTGAAGTACTGCAGGCGGCTGCTTTGTAAAGGTACTGTGGTTCAGATCTCTGTGGAAACCAAAGACATTGAGCAAAAGCAAAAAGTAGAGCGGATGTTTTCACATGCTATTCATGGGGGATTTAAAGAGTCACAAAATGTCAGCTGTCATGCAGTCTGGTGTCAGACTGTAAAGTGAGTGATTAGCAGTGGTGTACGAAGTAATCCTGTACTTGTGTTAAAGTGCTGATATTTTACTTAAGTATTAAAAGTGTACTCTTTTCATATTTAAGTTACGTAAAAGTACATAAGTACTTACATTAAATGTACTTAAATATGAAAAGTCAAAGTACTAATCTACTAGGACAATACTTCCTTATTTTTTTGCAATTCATGTATGTCATGAATGTCCATCGACTGCAAATCACATCATTAAAACCTCTGTTTTCTTTATGGAAAATGAATGGCAAGACCTTAAAAACTGATATTGGGTAGGAGGATGTGTTAATATAATTTAATTTGATTTAACTTGAAAAAGCTGTGAAAAGTGAATAACTGAAGTAAAAATATATTATGTAAAATAATACAATCATTTAAATTAA
Source organism: Meda fulgida (assembly GCA_030578275.1). Lineage (NCBI taxonomy): Eukaryota > Metazoa > Chordata > Actinopteri > Cypriniformes > Leuciscidae > Meda > Meda fulgida. The sequence continues at coordinate 19,543,630 of CM060630.1, read as the reverse complement.
ATGTAATGATTTCATTATTATTAAATATTTAATACACATTTCATTTAATATATTTTATATTTTATATTATAATTTAGTATATTAAGTTTATGTTTAATACTATAGCTCATACTTAATCATTACAAATAATTTATAATTTAAAAAAATCTAAATGATTGATTTATCTTGTTACTGTACTCATGTACAATCTTGTAATATAAGATTAAATCCCAAAATACTTTGTTAGTGTCCACCATTGGTAGTTAAAAGTGTTGTTTATTTATAAATACTTTTTATTGGGAAATGTGTGAAAATGTGTTATGACGATATGTCAGCATTCAAACCACATGACGTACTCTTTGGTTCTCTCTCTCTTTCTGAGTCTCTGTTCATGAAGAGAAGATTAATACACACCAGAGTGATGAATGTGTCTGATGAGCCATGGAGCAGCAAGCCACAGATCAGGTCTCATTACAGCTGCTCTCCTCCAGAGACCCAACACCCCTCACTGGGAAAGAGCTTCAAGAAAAAGACCGATGGATCACGTAAACCTCACAATCATCCATCACAAAACAAAACCGTGATTGCTTTTGTTGCTATGGTTCATTTTTCAAAAACGTAGCTGTACTTCCTGTCAGTGGTCTTTGTGTGCTGTGAATGTATGTTAAACAGAACACGACTCTGTGGCCAAGTGCACCAAAAGACACAAAAGGAGGGACGGAGACACAAAAAACACATGTGACTGGAAGTGAGAGACAGAAGGTTGCCTCTATTGATATGCACTAAAAACAAATCCTTTTTGTTTAAAACTCTCAAATATAAAGGCAAATTGTGCACTGTATAAAAACAGACCCACATCATGATCTAAATAATCTTTAAAGTGACAATTTGTCAAAAGTTACTCAATCTATAGGCAACACTCTGCCATATCACTGGGCCTGGTCATCCTGATGTACATGTTCAAGAAAACCATCCATTCCCTGCAGTGTTGTAGTGGATTGCATTTCACCAAAGCAGAATCATGAAGTGCTGCTCTGATGATTGTTTGTCTCAATTTTAGTACATGAGCAACCCAAAACCCATGTGCAACCGAAAGCAATATTGATTCTCCTTTAAAGTCTCTTTGTGAGTGCATTGTGGGATAGCTCAGATCAACCCCAGACTCTTTCATAAAAGCAGAAAAGATGAAAACAAAGTGCAATGAGAGCCAATTAAATGTAACATAACACAAGAGAAAGTCAAGTCAAGTCACAAAATGTGTGTAGACTGATAAAGGTAGTTGAAATGAGTTGTGACTGATTGTATGTGTCCATAACCTCGTAATCTCAAATAAATACTGCCATCCAGCTGGCTTGTGGAAACTCTCCTCTTTAAACAACGCTTCATTCTTCATGACACTGCAAGCTTCTTCTGAATTTATCAGTCGATCTGGGTACATTAGGTCTGTAGTGGAAGGTCAAAGTGGAAATAGTGTTTAAGAAATATTTGGCCCAATATTTTAATTATTTCTTCTCTGTAAACCTAGGCAGAATTTAAGGCAGAATTGTTTTTTTTTTTAAAAAGTAAAAAACAATTTCTGTGTATATATTTACAGTGTATATATTTTTATGTGTGTGTGTGTGTGTGTGTGTGTGTGTGTGTGTGTGTGTGTGTGTGTGTGTGTGTGTGTGTGTGTGTGTGTGTGTGTGTGTGTGTGTGTGTGTGTGTGTGTGTGTGTGTGTGTGTGTGTGTGTGTGTGTGTGTGTGTGTGTGTTTATTAAGGTACTATTATTAGGTTTTTACTTTTTTTTTTTACTTACATAACTAAAAGTTTCTGAAATGTAGTGCTAATTAATTCAAACAAAGTAATAATGCCAAGCTCCAAAATGACAAAAAGTTTCAAAAATATCATAAAAGTGAACCATGCAGTATATTCCAAGTCTTAATTCAAATGACATTTTTGTGAAATGACAACATTTTAACATTTGTTGAAATTAAAGTCGTCCCCTTCACCGTAGTTCGTAAATCAAATTAGGCGTCAATGATGTAGGTGTGACATCATAGTGTTTAATCACGAGACACATCAATTGTGTTTGCGGCCATTGGTGTTGGTGTGCCATTTTTGTAGTCCAAACAACTTTTGTAGTCCATTCAGTGAATAAAAACTTTAAATGTTGGTCTTTTTCCTAGACAAAGCTATCATTTGACTTCAAAAGACTTGGAATCCAGTGCATAAATCGATTAGACCACTTTTATAATACTTTATAAATAACCATGCATTTATGTTGTATGGAAAGGAGAAGCTTGGACAGTCGTTTGTTACATTTTGCAAATGCATATGCAGGATCTAAAACCTTGATGTGAGTTGAATTGTGTAATCATGTCCTTTGGGTCAGCTGTTCTCAGCAAAAAAAACCTCCCTGCTCACATCTCTCTCTCTCTCTTTCTCTATTACAGTGGTGCAAATATCACAGGCACTGTAACTTCAGCAAATCAAAGCAACAAAGAAAGAAAGAAAGAAAGAAAGAAAGAAAGAAAGAAAGAAAGAAAGAAAGAAAGAAAGAAAGAAAGAAAGAAAGAAAGAAAGAAAGAAAGAAAGAAAGAAAGCATAAAAGGGATGATTCAGTATCCAGTGCTGCAGTCAGGGAGACAGAATGAATTACACATCCTCTCCCCATTCTTTTCACAACACAATGAGCGAGATCAAATCACAACCACAAACAACAGAAAAAAAACGTCCCATTAGTTTATCTCACTCATCTGAACGTGCCAGTGAACATGTCAGAGGTCTGCTCCCCAACTGAGTGTTTTTCCTAAATTATTTCTTGGTGCAGTCATGCACTCGCGTATGTCCACAGCGCACTCAACACAACACCTCCTGACTCAGTAACGCACAAAAGAAGAGAATGAAATGGCTCTCGGGGGTGATTTCGAACTGACTCGCATTTGCCTCCCACATCATTTCTTCTTCAATGAATTTATACTATGCTGTCATGAAGTGATTAGTTTGTTTTCCAAATACTTTCTGTGGGATTTGACTTTCGTGCTTTTCGTGCTGTATTTGACTTTCCCGTGTAACTGAGACAGTCTGTCCCTAAAGAGTCACTTGCTGCCCTATCTGGTGACAAGCCAAGAGAAACACAGTCCCACAGGACACACATGATAAGGCTTTCCCTTGCTCTTCTACCCCAACACTCACACATCAGGCAAACATGATCAAGTGTAACAAGTGAACGGGCATTTTTTTCACTTCATTTTAATTAAGTATAAACAAGTGAAAAATACTCTACAATACATAAAACAAATCTTAATATCATAAGTAGTGGCAGAGATTTTTCATTGATTATTGCTTGACATATATGAGTGAGTCACTGAATCACTTAGGCTATTCAAACGGTTCATTTAAAATACCGATGAATTCAAGAACGCAATAAGCCTTTAAAAGGGAATCATTTGTTCTTTTAAAAACACTGATTCTTGCATGAGGAAATATACAGTGAGGAAAATAAGTATTTGAACACCCTGCTATTTTGCAAGTTCACTGTTAGAGACATAATCTAAAAAAAATATCCAGAAATCACAATATATGATTTTTTAACTATTTATTTGTATGATGCAGCTGCAAATAAGTATTTGAACACCTGTCTATCAGCTAGAATTCTGACCCTCAAAGGCCTGTTAGTCTGCCTTTAAAATGTCCACCTCCACTCCATTTATTATCCTAAATTAGATGCACATGTTTGCAGGGACTTGCACAGGGGGTTGCTCAGGTTGCCCGGGCAACTGCCCATGTGCCCTTCTCGACTCACGTTGCCCTTCCGAGGGGGAATAAATAAATCGTACAATGATGCAGGATTTCACGTAGGCCTAGATAAAAAAAAAATTCGCAAAGCCTCATTCACTTCCATTCGGCCACCGAAAGTGAAAGTCAGTATGGGAAGCTAGCGCAAACTCTGTTTACGTGGCTGCAGTGCTGCACGCGACCGACGTAGCTATAAATCATGCGTAGTTGCCCAGTTACCATACGTACCATCAGAACTGAATGAATGTACGGGAAGCTAAAAGGTTAAAAAAGGATTGTATTTTTTCCCGAAATCTAAGCGTTTTTTTTATTTATTTTATTATTAGAAGCGAGTTTTTCCCCATCTGTCAATTCAATACAGATGATTTTCTTTAAATAAATAAATAATAATAATTAGAAAAAAGAATAAACAATAATATGAGGAACACTTTTTCTCAGGAAGCCTATTTTGGTGACATTTAACATATACATTTTGTATTCTGTTTACAAAGTTGTATATCATAAACCTGTCATCTCTGACGTTTTGCAATCTTAATAAATAATAATAAGACCATAATATGAGGCATTGAGTTTGGACATAAACACGGTCAGATAAGGCAATTTGTACGGGCAAAATTCAACTGAATATATGGATTTTCATGACTCATGTTTTTCTGTTATTATTAGTAGTAGTTAAGGTGATTAGTGATTTTAATAAAGACCCTGTTATTCTCAGTTCTTCATATAGCCAGTGAGTTAGTTGTTGTTGTTTTTTTGGGGGGTAGGGGGGCTTTTTACACATGCCGTGCTCCTTTTTTTCACATCACATTTTTTTCACATTTTTTTTTCAGGTCAGAGCAACTGCCCCTCAAAATTCCTGTGCACGTCCCTGCCTGTTTGAGGTCGTTAGCTGCATAAAGACACCTGTCCACCCCATACAATCAGTAAGAATCCAACTACTAACATGGCCAAGACCAAAGAGCTGTCCAAAGACACTAGAGACAAAATTATCTACACAAAAAATCTTTGGAGGGAGCTCAAACTCCGTGTTTCTCAGCGACAGCCCAGAAACCTGACTGATCTAGAGAAGATCTGTGTGGAGGAGTGGGCCAAAATCCCTCCTGCAGGGTTTGCAAACCTGGTGAAAAACTACAGGAAACGTTTGACCTCTGTAATTGCAAACAAAGGCTACTGTACCAAATATTAACATATACAAATACATTCAAATACTTATTTGCAGCTGTATCATACAAATAAATAGTTAAAAAATCATACATTGTGATTTCTGGATTTTTTTTTTTTTTAGATTATGTCTCTCACAGTGGACATGCACCTACGATGACAATTTCAGACCCCTCCATGATTTCTAAGTGGGAGAACTTGCAAAATAGCACGGTGTTCAAATACTTATTTTCCTCACTGTATATTCCACTGTTGTGTGCTGCTCAGAGGCGAGTGGCGGTTAATAATGTTGTTGCTTCGTGTGGAATTTGTGTTGGTGGAGCAAAAATAATGTAACTGGCAACATTGTGTCTAAGATGAGATATTGCATACACAACCGTTCAAAAGTTTGGGGTCAGTAAGAATTTGAAAAAAAAGAAGAAATTAATACTTTTATTCATTAAGGATGCATTAAATTGACCAAAAGAGGGTGACAGTAGTACATAGTTATTGTTCTTCAAATAAATACTGTTCTTTTGCCTTTTCTATTAAACAAAGATGCCCGCAAAGAAATGATCATGGTTTCAACAAAAATTATTAGCAGCAGTCATTTTTTAACTGTGATATTAATAAGAAATGTTTCTTAAGCACCATTTTAGCATTTAAGAATGATTTCTGAAGGATAATTTGACACTGAAAACTGGAATCATTCAATTTAATTTAAATTTTAATAATTTTTCATAATATTAATCATTTTTACTGTATCTTTATTCAAATGCAGCCTTGGTGAGCCTAAAAGACTTATTTAAAGTCTAATCTAACCAACCCCAAACTTCTGAATGTAGGCTATAAAGTGTTTAATTATAAGTGTTAATTTCAACATAGATTATTCAAACACAATATGAATCATGTCAACCTTTACTCTAAAAAAAATCAAACGCTTTTCAATCTCAGTTTAACATTCTGCTTTCCCAAAGTGACATGTCTTAATAAGGAAACTACTGAACTCATGCTAAAGGGCATTGGGGCCTCCTAAAAAACCAATCTATATCCATCTCCTTGGCCTTGTACACAGAGAAATCAACGTCACTTGAACGCTTCTCTCCCCTCATCTGATGGTGAGGAGGATTTCTAAAAATATCCCACATGAACACGTCCCCTGTGTAAACGCCACTCTTCAAAAGCACTGCCTTGTGCGTAGTAGGTCGTTCTTAAGATTGTCAGTACAGTACATTGCGCTCTCACTGTAACTCTAACCTCCCTGACACAATTCCCTTTGTCCTTGCAATCTGCTCATCTATCTGAGACTGAGATGGTAAGCCTCTCCCTTTCATTTAGTATGGCTCGCACATAAACCCAGAGCCTTCCGGTAAGAGATGTTATAGGAAACTTTGCATGGCGCACTCTAAATTTAAAATAGGATGCGTGTATGACATCATAGGTGTTAAAGAACTCTCACCAGGCGGCTAATATCTTCTCCCACGTCCCACCAATCAGCACTCCGATACTAACAGGTGAATTGTGTTAGGACTCAATAGCACAGAACACCATCTGCTTTTTTAGCTTCCTGTATATTCCTGTTCTGGGAACAAAATAGCAAGCTCTAAACCCCCCACTGCTGGGACAAAGTGACGGAAAAAGGCAGAGTCGTCACAGAAACATGCTACTTTACATGTGATATAGAGAAAAACAAGCCGGTGATGTTTTTAGTTTTAATCACAACCGAAAAGAACATTATGTGTAATTAGTGTTACAGGACCCTTCTGCTAGACAGATGATAACTCGATAGCTTGTTTTGTTCCACTCAGTGAGGCACTATGTGGCAAGAGGACAGTACATTCGATCATGGCAGTAATTGCATGAGTGCTGCTGGCAGTAGGCCTAACTCATGCTGTCATAATGGAAAGGAAGCGGCACCTAATGCACTATAAAACCACATATAGAACCATGTTTTGAAGACACTTCCAAGCAATCTCTGCTGAGGTCTTCATGTTGACACACAAGTTGAATGAACAAACGAAATGGCAACAGCTCCAAATGCTTGTGATCAAGGTATTTCATTGAAAACATTAGTGTTCTGAGGAACACTGGTGTCTAAAGCACAAACACTGTTTAACTGAAATAATACCTGTCTATATTGTTTGTAAGGCCTGCATTTTGGGGGACTGGGGAAGTTTTTATTTCTTCCCTGTAAAAAATCTGGAATATTTAATGTAAAATAAACTCCAAAATGGCAGCTGTTGTTGCTAGAACTTTACTAGAAAAAATATACAGCTTTGTGTGAGGGAAAAAAAACTGGTTTCACAGACAGGGTTTAAATTAAGCCAGGATCAGGCCTTAGGTCAGTTAGGGAATTTAAGTAGCTTTTAAAAATGTATCCTGAAAAAAAACATTATGGTGTGCATCTTGAGACAAATCAATGGCATTGACATATTTTAAGATATGTCAGTTCAAGTTGATTTCCGTTAAAACTGGGCATAAAGTTGTTATTGACAGTGCTCACATTCAGATTTCATTTATGCAGTGAATATATGCATATTCAAACTTGCCATTTTTGCAGTTGCAAGACGCATAATAATCATATGGCTATATATGACTTGGAATATAGCATGCAAGTAATTCAGGCTATTATTAAGATTTTTTTTTGTGATAATGGAGCTTGACAACTCCTGGTCACCATTGACTTTCATTGTATTTAAAGAGCAGTGTGAACATTCCGCTAAACATCTTTTGTGTTTTTGTGTTCTGAAGAATGAATTTGGGATTCACAGAATTTAATGAACAGAATTTAAATTTGAACTTCAGCTAAGCAACAGATCAGTCTAAATGAATGAATCCTGTGAGGACACATCTTTAATGTGCACTATTTGTTCAACTACATTCATTTCATCTGCTTTTTCTACATGATTTGCTAAATTTGTTCTTTGCTTGAATCGCCAAATGTCCTCTGCCTGGCCAAAGTGTGCAGACTCACTATATGAGCATGCTAAAAATAGCAAATGTATTCATATCTTCTCATCTTGCATGAATAAGCAAAATGTGTGTGTTGTGTGTGAGTGTGTTTGACCTAAGGGCAAATTGCCCTTGCCAATACTGAAAAAGTCACCGGTCTAAAATATAAAAAAGCAATAAAAAGGAACATAATGTACTTTTTCTATCTGGTTAGATGAGAGTGGCTGTTCATAAACTTCTAAAGTTCATCAACAATTAAATTAGTTAATTTCTTCTATAAAGCAGTTATGTCATCGTCCAGCTCAGTTCTCACTCAGATCAATAAAATTGTTGAACATTAAGGATTCAACAATGTTATGTGAAAAATAGGGTTAGGATTATTAGGATTATTTTTCACATATCTTACATTGTTGCAGCACCTCTCTTCTCAGTCTGTCAGTAACACTCTGTTTAGTTCTGGTCTCTATGAAGCCCCTCCTTCCGAAAAGTGCAATGTGCTCTGATTGGTAGGCTGGACCAGTGTGTTGTGATTGTCAACCGCTACAGCATGTTTCGGAAATGACCATTACTGCGAGTTTCAACACACTTTGGCTACGTCCAAAATTGCATACTCTCTTCAGTAGGTACTTATTTTGAATAAAGATGACTATATAGAATACAATTACTTCACGTCACAACCACTTAAAAAGCAAGTTCTTTATAGTATGAATGTGTGTTGGATGAATGTAATGACATACTTCTTTTGTCACATACTGTTTTTGGCCTACTATATAGTAGGGTAGTATGCAATTTCGGATGCAGCATGTAAAACAACTCAACCAGGCCTCGCCCCTTTTTTATGAGTATGTATTGGGCAGGAATTATTTAAATGAGGAATATTGTGATATGTACGTTCCCCGAAGAAAACTCAAGAGGCGATTGAGGCATTTCAGGGAGTTCAGAAACAGTGCTTACTGATATGAAGAATACTTTTTGGAGTACAAACAACCCTTTGGAGTGGACTTTGTGCTTAATAACTTTGCAGACCTTTTCATGCTTAAACAGCAACATTACACACTAAAGAAAGTTGAAAATGTAAAAAAGCATAATAGGACCCCTTTATTATTCCAGTTCTGTCCTGACTGTGAAAGCATTTTATTCCCTTAGAACAGTAAGTTATCAAATTGACTTGTGACCTACATAATGAGCTGTTTCTTTCTGTGCCGTGTGACAGAGATAAAGCCCTGTTACAGGGCTTCCTGTGCAGCACGGTCACTGTCGACTGCCGTTTCATTAACCCAGCACGTTTCTGAACAGCTCAATGAATCTCTCATGTACATAAGCTTGCATCCTCATGCACAAAAGCACACTTGTGCCACTAATATGCAAACACACACTCCTACTTCCCCTGCTGAAACAAACACACACAACTGCACTCACATTCTCTCCTCTCTCAGCCCTTGGATCATGTGTACTTTAATTGGTTTCACTTGGAGTTATTCGTGTCTTCACTAAAGGATGCTTCAGAGTCTTTCCTGGAGGCTGATAACTTACGGTTCTCTCTCGCTCCCTCACATAGCACAGAATGAAAAATGATACTACCCTCTGCTTTTTAACTTTCCAGGACAAGAGGACAATTACTCTATTAGGACAAAATGTGCAAGCAACCAGATCTGTAGTTTTAACGGGGTTAGCATGAAGGCACTAATGCACTAATGGGCCTTGTGCTCTGCCAAAAATGTAAAAGAGTGAATTAAGATGTCCTTTACAGCAAAACAAAGGGGCTGGTATCAAATGTCCTGAATGCATTAAAAACAACAAGAGCCCTCTGTGCATGAGCGGAACTGGTCGAAAAATAGTTTTTCTTAAGCCGGGGCACACTGTACGATTTATAATAGTCCTTTACGACTGTATGAGCATGTTCCCCGGTATGTGTCACAAACACTCATTCTTAGTTTCATTATCATGAACTTTTAGTTTGTTTTCACCAGTTTCTTGTCTTTGAAGTTTTTGAACACCTGTCATCGAGCCACCTGCAATCCCTGCTGGACCCTACAGAGTTACATGACTTTCACACTGTGTATAGATGGATCCCCATTCACAGTGAATGAAGAGGAGGATGACAGCAGACTTGTTCAGCCACACCTCGCATAAGTCTCGCAGAGAGACCCAGAGCTCAGCCCACCATCACCCACCGGAGACGACGACGCCTGAGCCCCCCGCAGTCAGAGAGCATCAGCCCGCCACGAGTGAGCCACCTGTGACGACAGCGCCAAAGGGAGTCTGACCAGGGGTGTGAGCCAGCAACCATCGTACCAGTGCTTGGTGGAGCTTAAGACTGAGGACTGTTTAATAGACTGGGACTCGGAAGTACTGCTTCCCACCCTTCCCCAATTGTCTGTACTATCATCATCTGTGCCTTCATCACTGCTGGTTAAGCCCAGCATATTGACTGTATTTTCACCCTGTACAGTGAATTATTGTCTTTGATCCTGCCCAACCTCCCTCTCCCACCTCCACTACAGATCTCTGCCAGTCCCTCAGCCCTGCCTCAGTTGGTTTCCTGTAGTCCTTTGCCTTCCCCCGTGACGCCTTCCGGCTCCACCTCCGGCGTCTGTTCCCTTCGCTCCGCCTCGGCCCCGTCGACCTCTCCACGCCGCCTTGGCTTCTCCCACCCTTGGCTTGAGATCCTCAGCATTTCGGCTCCACCAGGCTCCCTCGTCCCTCCGGCTTCACCTTGGTCAGCCATCACCATGTCTACGCTGCGGACTTATGAGCCATTCGAGGGGCTCCAGCTCTCCACCCCTTTGGCTTCAGCGGGCTCCGCCCTCCCTCCGGCTCCACCTGGCTCCTCTATCGCACCGGCTCCGCCTCGTCCTCGGATACTCAGGTTACACCTCGTATGCTCGTCGCAGCACCCCACCTTGGTCTCCAGAGCCAGCAGTGTCACTCAGGCCCATCAGCTCTCCGTCTGCACCCTGGTATCCCCTAACATCGCCTCTGTCGCCGTCGGATGTCCCGCGGATGTCGTCTGCCATGTCAACACCTTGACTCCTACCTCCATCGACTCCGCCGTGGGCTGTCGTCATAACTGCGCTCTGGGTCTGCAATTTTTGGCCACTCCTCCTGTCACCATGCACCTTGGATGCTCCCACCATCTGCTCCTCCGTGGGTTCTCTCCATTCTATCTGCCTTTTATTACCAGCCCTTCACCTCCTCGTCTTCCAAAGCCACCCCCCTCCCTCATCTCCTGTTTGTCTCTGTTTTGGTTACGGCGCAAGGTCGCACCTTCTGGGGAGAGGCGTTTTCACAGACACTCATTCTTAGTTTCATTATCATGGACTTTTAGTTTGTTTTCACCAGTTTCCTACCTTCCTTTGTTCAGTCTTTGTTCAGTTTTCCCACCCCTCTTTAGTTGTCATGTTAACAGATATGATTAGATTTCAGTTCAGCTCTGTGTCATTAATTACCCTCGTTTGCCTTGCTATTGAAGTTGCTGTGTTTGTATCACCCATTGTCCGGTCACGTTTCCGATTAGCGGTTGATTTCTTTTGCTCATCTTGTTTGTATTGCCTACTGAGTGGATTATTAAAGACGGTATACCTGCTCTTCATCTTCATCGTGTGTTCCTGGCAACTGTTGGTGACACCATGTTGTGTTTCACGTCATCAATCCGTGGCACATTCGATGAGGGAAGCTTGTTTTCCGCCACTGAATAAAAAGTTAATTGTGACTTTTTTTTCCCCCTCAATTGTGAGTTTATATCCAACAATTCTGACTTTATAACTTAAAATAGCAAGTTTATTGTCTGGCCAAAAAAAAGTTTTGTTTGGATTTAAATAGGCAAATGCTTAAGAGTCTATGAATGGATAATTTTTGCATTTGCAGTGTTTATTATGTTTATTATGTTATATGTTTGGCAACAGTTCTTCTAACTCTAATTGATGAGTGTGTAGCTTTTCATTTCTTAAACAACCATCTAGGAAGACAGATCATGGCCATATTCCAGGATGACAATGTCAAGATTCATCAGGCTCAAATTGTCAATACAACATCTTGACCAAAAATGCATGCACACCTCTTGATGGAAAAACATCACAATACTTTGTTCCATCAAGAGGTGCATCAATTTTTTATCAAGATCTTGTATTGAAAATGCAAGAGTCAAGCACTCTGTAAAGTCTACTCCAGCACCAAAGATGAATATAAGGTCTGGACTCAGAGGTGCCAATTCATGTGAAAATTCTTCATGTTCCCTCTCAACCATTCTGTGACAATTTGAGCCTGATGAATCTGGAATATGACCATGAAACATTTTCCAACATGGTTGTTTAAGAAATGAAAAGCAATACACTCCATCAGAAGAACTGTTGCTAAACATATAAAATGCTAGAAACATAATAATCACTGAAATAATGATCCAAAAATGTGTGTGGAGCGAGTACCGGTTTGTTGTTGTCTCAGTAACTGCATCATCAGGTTTGACAACGTCAAACTAGCTATCCGAAGACTTCCGATTTTGGCCTAGAATCAGGAATCTTTTAGGATTGTCAACATTTGTCTCAGACGGCCAAATCGTGACCAAAATCGTTCAGTGTGAAGTATGAACCAGGCTTTACTTTTTTATTGAGTTATTTGGGCATTTCATACTTATTTTAGCAGCAAAAAGAGTGTACATTTGGTCACACCTAAAAATGTATCAAATTCATTGCTTTAGATAGCAAAATAGAATATGCAAGATTTTGTAAACAAATAACATATTTTTAGGATACTGTTGAAGTTACTTTTAACCTGTTATTACTTTATCACATTAACTCTGGACACAAAGTTCGACAACTAAAATTGTCCTTTTTATTAAACTTTTGAGCAGTACACTGAAATAGTCTATACACTGAAATTCCAAGTAAATTTCCCAAATAATTACAAAGAAACGGCAATTAAGTGCGACATTTTGAAGTAGAAGGACTGAAATAGTATTTTCTTGTAAAACATACTCATTCGTTATACTACATTTGTTTTATTTACAACTTTTAAAGGGGATTTTGTAAAGTGTATATATATTGTTTCATTGTTTAAACCATGATGTAACCTAATCTGCTATCACATATTTGCTAAAAAAAAAAAAAGACATTTACAAGACTCTATGTTTGAGAACTGCACTGAAATACTGTAACCCTCTTCTCACTTCCTCCAACTCCCTCAGCAGTACTCATATTTCATTATATTATCACAATGATGACGTCAGAGGTATTAGGCCCTTGTGCTCAGTTTCTTAAAAGACATGCAGCAGATTCCAGTCTAACCACAGTGTAGGGCTGATCCCTGGGATTAAAGAGTCAGAAATGGAGACAGAGGTGTTTTAGCCAGTTGAGTAATGGTGACAGTGAGATTGGGGTTGTGGACAGCTGCTGGTTGAGTCCAAAGTCTTCCTCATGTTTTGCTTTAGCTAAAGAGGCCTGTGGGTTTCAATTTCTCCAGACTGGGATCATTTGACCATGTGGGGATCTCCACACTGAGCAGGGTGGAGCTGAATTCTGGCTCGGTTACATTATTGCGGCAGCAGACCGCCGTCACTCTGTAATGAGATCTGCGTCACAGGTTTACACTTTTAATGGATTTACTGCATAGTTTGTAGTCTATTCATCATGCATTATTTTAGTTTCTTATTTTTCCAGTTCCTTCTAAGAAAATGTATCATGAATACACTCAAGTAAACAACCTTAAGCATTTGTTTAGGTGAATAAGTTCTTAACAAGTTAATAACAAGTCTGGGTCATACTTACTTAAATTCATACATTTACCCAAAAAGGGTGCAATAACTTGCAAAAAAAATCATGAAAAACATGAATCATCGTTTTCACAAAAATTATTAAACACCACAACTGCTTTCAATAAGAAATGTTACTTGAGCACCAATTCTGCATATTAGAATGATTTCTGAAGGGTCATGTGACACTGAAGCCTGGAGTAATAATGATGCTAAAAAATACAGCTTTGCCATCACAGGAATAAATTACATGTTAAAATATATTAAAATATAAAACAATTATTTTGAATTATTCTCGGTGCCCATAAGAGACATCTTTTTTTTAAACATTTATTTAAAAGTCTTACCAACCCCAAACTTTTGAATGGTATATAATTCTTTTTTAGAATACATTACATTTTAAATAATATATGAACTATGTGATATAGGTGTGATTCACCTTATGGTAGAAGAATTGTTTGCCTACAGGGAATTATGTAACCAATGTGATGACATTCATCAATGCAAGATATCACAATGCAAAACTAATGATTCCAAAGTCCTGACAAATGTATTCCTGCATTAGTTCCCATGCTGCACACTCACATGAATATCAATTCAATCACCCTATGTGTTTGCACTTAGTTTTCCACATGATTTAACCCTTTTCTAACATAGGAAAATCAAGAATTGAGACTTTTAACTTCTTTTTGTCAGTGCCTTAATGCAATCACCATTCAGAGACCCTATGTTGGGCGCCCTATTGATCAGGGAAGGCAGGAATTGAGTTTGGTGCAAATCAGTGAGAAGGACAAACAGAGCATGAACCGATGGGCCACATTAGTGTAGGATGGTTCCTCAGTCTGCCAGGTGACAAGAGTTTACAAAGGCTGAAGTGAAGTGCTGAAGCACTTTACTAGAGACTGGGTGAGTGGGAGTGCTTTTAAGAGCCTTGAATGAGGGGTCATTAGCGCCTGAGTGACTTCATCAGACCAGACGGTACTGCAGGTTCCTAAAGCCGCTGCGTTAAGGAAGATGGCATGCTTTAGTGCAGACATGAGCAAACACAGCACAGGGTATGGCTCTTTTAGCCTGTTGACTAGCAGATTAGAACAGACCTCAACACAATCTAATAGCAGCTGCTCTCCGCCTCTTGGCTGTTTGATGCATGCTATGAGCATGTGCAATGCTGGGTAAAATCATTACTGCTATCAAATTAGAGCGCAGATTCTTCTCTATTAACATGTGCAGTCAGTTGTGTGCTGATCATGAGATCAGCAATACGGAAAAGAGTGAGTCAATTAATTATTAAAATTAACAAGCCTCCAGAGACAATAAAAACAACTTATGCGCCATACAAAGGCACCTACACATCATAACCAACAGCCTAGGAACAAACTCAAACATTTGTGCATTGAATTTAAAGACTGGCTAAAGTATTTGTGCGTTGGTGTGTGATTTAGGTTCACATAAAAAGCACCCTGAGGGAGTGTGTGGCCTCTTTTAAATGCCAGATGTGTCATTCCTTGTCTGACAGTGTCATATTGATAACAAGGACATGCTCCAAGGCCTGCGCTCGATGACGACATGTGAAGAAAAGCAGTGCTGAGGTCAGTGCCAGTGCAGATGAAAATTCGTGCCCAAATAAATAAGCATCTCCGTATCAATACAAGTGTATCATTATGAGAGATCTGCTAATCAAAATATGGCATTTCCAGTCTTTGGCACACCGCATCACTGATTTCATATTAGCAATAACTGTCAAATACAAACTGATAATGTCATAGTTATCATATTGTCATCTTAAAGAAATGACGTAAATGGTAATATTTAGAAGTATCAATGGTAAAATAGCACCATCTAGTGGCACATATTCCATTATAAAATAGAAATATTATAAAACGTTTTGAAAGTGACAAACATTATATAAATAATAATTTATTTAGTTAGGGATTAACATTATTAGTTATTTAGCTATTAATACATAATGGCTAAGGTTAATTTCTGTACATATTTGCTTTAAAACAAAATTACAGAACAATAGAGGTTCAGTACAATTTGCTCACTTTAAATGTATTATATATAGATTATATTGGCCTCCCTTGACTGAAGCCATAAAAGTTAATTGAAGTTAATTCAAAAAAGCACATCTACGAGGGCTAAAATTCTTAATGTACACAAAGAAGGCTTTTAGCTTGCTTCCATTAAAGCCATTCTAATCCAAATATTGCATTATGGATTAAATCATGCATTATCAATCCATAACGCATCACTCACAGTCATTATAAAGTTGCACAATAACATTCACATCACATCATTATTTAAAAACTGAAATAGAACACAAGACAATTATAAAAGTATAAAACTTACAAGCTAAAAATATGACATACAAATGTTTGAATCAACTGTGAAATGCTAAATCATGAGCAGGAGCTAGCATGAGCTGCTTGTTGGTCAGATACGTGCGATCTATTCTTTTTCCAATCACAAGTCTGTTCATACAGGCATGATCTACATTTCCAGGCCTCCTCTATGTCCACCCCTTTGGGTTCCCTCTGACCGGTCCAGTAGGCCAGATAACCCCGAAGCTCTGCTCGTAGTTGGGCTTCATTGAAAGGAGCGACTCTGGTCCCAATGGGTCCACTAGAGCCTTGGTGTAAGTATTCAAGCTGAAGCAGGTCAATGCATGGAAGATCAGAACATGACACAGTTATTAGTAGGGCATCAACCATTTCCTCAAAGGTAGTCACCTGAACCCCAATGCTTTTAGCATGGTCCTGGACACCCACTCCAAGCACTTGAGTTGAACGGAGTTTAAGGTGATTTAAAATATGGTCTTTCTTCACTTCCCCTCTCACCAGTCCATCAAATAGCAATTTATACAGGCCCACCTAAGTAACAGATGGACACTTTAAAAAACAGATGCAAAGATCCAATATATATACACGGTCAATGGTGCATTAGAGTGTGCATAATAAAGAAAAGGAAAAGGGAAGAAAAATCTGTGCCAAGTTCTTGTGCTTTTTGTATTCATGTTGGTTTAATATGATTTTGAGAAAAAAAATTGTTATTTTCATAATTTTAATGTATTTTTCATGGTAAAAAAAAAAAAAAAAAGTCATCAATTATGAATTCAGTTTTGGGGAGTCAAACCACGTGATTCAGCTGGTTGCACCACATGACTTCGATTTGACTTCGAGCAGAGATAATTTGTTCAAATATTTGTAACAGTTTTGTTAAAAGATACATTTTTATCAGTGTTGTATCTGAAAATAAAACTGAAACTATTAAAAATAATTTTTGGTAATTGAAATTAAATAAAATAAAATATGAAAAGATATAACATGAAAATTAGAAACGTAGAAAATTAAAAACTGAAATAAATACATTTAAGCTAAAGTACTAAAATTACATACTACAACTGAAATAAAAATAAATGAAAGCTGATAGAAATAATAAAAAAAGACAAAATCGCATAACCAAATGAATTAGCCTAAACTTAAAACAAAAAATAAATGAGTGACTGACAATATAAAAATAAAAGCTAAAATATTAAGAAATACTATGATTGTATATACATTCATAATGCATTTTTTTCTACTTAGAAATAATAATAAAAGATTACACCAAGTTACTTAAGATTTCATCTCTAGAATTTCATTCTTTCATGTGGAATTTTATTATTATTATGATATTAGGACAGTTGTATAATCATTTTCAACAACAAAAAATATCATGCTCTTTATAGAAAATAGAAAATAGAACAATTTGTATTCAGGTCATTGTAATGTTGGGGTTTTTTGTAAATAAATGAATAGATGCCACATCATTGATATGGCCAAATGTATGTGGAAACACAATAAAGTCCAGGGTACAAGGCAGCTGTGCACAAAAGCACAGTGTAATCATTAACTGCTGCATCATGATGGCCTGTAATAAATAACTCCAACTCACCTGTAAGCAGTTAACTTTATCCTGTGCAGATCTAGGCATGGAGTTGTGTTTGCGTGTCTTAAGCTCATTTAGGACTAGCTCCCCCTTCTGGTTATACATCAGTTCATCAATGACCCCCATGAAAAAAACACCTTCCTGAACACCAAACACAGGGAACTCTCGCACACGCTCCCCTGAAATAAGATGTTTGAGAATGAAATGTTTATACTTCATCCAAGTACCAAAACAATACCTAAAATTATTTCTACACTGTCAACACACCTGCTTCTAACCGTGAAATCATGTGTAACATGTTGAGAAGTTTGATGGCTTCTGCATCCTCTCCAGTCCGGATATATATAGGGACAACGTTCTGTATCTCCAGTTCTGGAGATGAAAGGCATGGATGGAATTACTGAATACAATACAATGTTTATTTATAAAGCACAATTTAAAAACAACCGAAGTTGACCAAAGTGCTGTACAGAAGAAGATAAAACAAAACACAAGCTGTAAAATAGGTTTAACACATGAAAGTAAAATCCTGAATCAGCAAGTCAAGGTATATTAAACGCCACAGAAAATAAATGTGTCTTGAGGGAGGACTTAAAGGTAAATAAAGTTGGGGCAGCTCTGATATAAACCGGGAGAGTATTCCATAGTTTCGGGCCGATGACAGAAAAGGCACGATCACCTCTATTTTTTAATCTTGTCCTGGGAACTCGCAATAGTCCGGAGTTAGCAGATCTAAGTAACCTTGACTGAACGTAAGGATATAGCAAATCTGTTAAATACTGTGGTGTCTCATTACGAATGGATTTAAAAACAAACAATAGATTTTTGAAATCAATTCTATATTTGACCGGCAGCCAATGCAGTGATATCAAGACTGGCGTGACAGAACCATGTTTACGCTTTCCATAGAGGAGCCTTGCCGCTGCATTCTGAACTAATTGTAGACGTGAAACACAAGCCTGGGGGGCACTGACACAGAATTACAGTAGTCCAGTCTAGATGTTATGAAAGCATGCATAACTGTTTCAAATTTCTTTAAAGAAAGAAATGGCTTCACCTTTGACAGAAGACGAAGATGGTAGAAACACGACTCAGTCACAGTACTTATCTGCTTATCGAATTTAAGATTATTATCAAGCCAGACACCTACATTACTGACACATGTGGTACTATAAGGTGACAAAGATGCAAGTTCAGTTTTACTCTCATTGAGACTCATGAAGTTAGTTGCAAGCCAGTATTTTAGTTCTTCCAAGCAGTCCATAATAGGCTTTAAGGCCATGAATATGAATGATACATTATTTTACACTATACAAAAAGAATTGAAAGTAAAGTATCACCTCTTGATAAATGAATTTCTGCTCCGATTTGCACCTCAGTCCGTTGCAGGTCTTTTCTTTTGAGATTTGGCTTCAAAAGACTGTAGACGGCCTTCATCTCACACCAAGACTGGTCACACAGGAGAGTCACACTCAGATGCTGCTTGAGGAAGCGTTGCATTGGGCTGGGGCTGTTTTCATGGAGGCTCTTTCTCTTTAAACCCCTTGCATCATCAGTTTTTACTGCTTCTTGCCCCAAAGCCTCTTTGTTATGGCTGTAAAGTAGAAGAGCATTACGTTATTATGTGACAACAGCAAAGAACATCTTGCAGAATGACTCGGGTTGCATGTCGGCACACAATATCTAGAAACATTTTTTCTCTAAGCATCACACTAAAGACTTGTACCCTGATGAAGTGGACACCCTGGGGCTGTTAAAGTCCACTGAGTGTTCACAATCAGTTTCTGTGGAAAGAAACAGATTATACAAACAAATGAAGAGAAAGAAAAAAACGCATGGCAATCACAACAAATTTGGGGCTCCCAATAGACAGAAAACTACACGACATTTTACCGATGCTTTGTTGCTCGCAAGAAATGTTGAGAAATTCTGAGTCGCTAATGTCATCCCAGTCATCGAGCAGTTGTGATCCAGAAGCATCCATCTGAAAACGAAAATAAAGTAACTGTCAGCTAATTCTAATCTTTACACCAATATTGCAAGAACAGCTATAAAATAAACACACCATTAGTTCTTATATTTGTTATAGATGTTTTACATTATTTTGCTTATTTTGGATTAGTTGCATACGACATACTAGTAGGAAGTTTAGATACAGTCGCAACGCGTCATAGTTGGGGGCGTGGTCGCCGTGGGGGAAAACGCCGTAACCATCGTGTGTATTTGAATGACAAAAATGTCTTACTGTGAGGCATTGACGTCTGCTGAGCGGCAACGATACATTGCAAAATTAATTGCAATATGAAATGATTGATTGAAACTGGGTCAATGACCCGACCAAATGGCCGGAGGTGTCATTTCGAGATTTTCTGTTGGTTGAATCTCCAGGTAAGACATGGCGGTAGCTACCGGAAGCTAATGTCCCGCACCGTCAACATCAACAAATGTATTCGATTGGCTACTGCTCCATGTAGCCCCACCCATTTCTATACGTTTTGCTAGAAACGTATCCGATTGGATGCCAGTGCCAAATGCTTCTAATAAAAACAGACGTTTGAGTCTTTAGTATAAGCAAAGAAGAACAGTTCCTACGAATTCTGTCACGTCACGATATTTAAAAATTACACATTTGAACATATTAAATGAAAAATAAACCATTATAAAGTCGTATTTATATACACTTCCAATAGGACTGGATGGTTGCCACGAAGAATCGTATATTTAACGTAAACAGGGAGCCACGGAAAGGAATGGCGTTTTTGACGTCCCGTAGTCAGTTGTAGGCTAGTTGTTCTCACTATTTGAATAAAAACAAAAAATTGCAAACTGACACTCCAAATATACGACCAAAGTTATAAAGAAAACAATTTATCAAGAAACATAACTGTGATTCATTACATGTCAGGTCAGAACATCTCATTCACATTCTAATGATACAGGTGGGTAGGAAAGTTGGGTGTGTCACTAGTTTTACACTAATTTAACATAATGATCTAAATTACAGGTATCATGAAGTTGTAAGAGTTAAAAACTATAACGTTAATACATATCAATTATTTTAAAATAACACTGGACATTGTTACCTTCACAGTTATCACAAGAGGTTAACCCTTCAATGGAAAAAAACACTAACGTTAGATGAATCATCTATGGACCAGAGCCAAAAGTCTAAAACAACACCTGAGACCATGAGAAAGATGAAGAACAGTCCTGGAAATCATACATGCTCACAGAAGACCAGAAAAAAGGCCAAAAAAGGGAGTCGACGACACAAAAATGTAATGGTATCCACAGCCAGGCCCAACCAACCTAAAAAGACATCCATGAGCCAGTCCCAGGAGAGTCTGAGATGGGTGGGAGAGCTGGCCGACCCTGTGGAGGAAGAAGAGAGGATTGAGATTTATAAAGCCAACAGACGGAAGCGCTATTTGGACTCAAGAACACTCAAGAACATTTAATCAAGAACTTGTCCTGCATTAACAGCCAGTAAAGTATTGTAACGTTAGTTATTGTATTTAAACTTTAAAAATAAATGCATGTTTTATACATAATGCTATACATTTTAAAATAGCTGCAATCATATTGTTTAGGAGTAAAATGCTGTTAAAGTTCACCCAAAAGTTTATTTCTTATCTTGACCACAAAAGAAGATATTTTAAAAAGTGTTGGCACCCAGTTGACGGCACACATTGACTTCCATAGTATTTTTCTTCCCTACTATGGAAGTCAATGGGTGCCGTCAACTGTCAATTTGAGGGTGAGCAAGTCATAACAAAATGTTCATATTTGGGGTAACTATCCCGAATACTTACTTTCACCTCTAGGGGGCTCTCGAGTACAACAAATGAGAAGATCACTGGTTACATACTAACTTTGTATTTGAAGTATGGTCTTGCATTCTAGCATGATGCACACATTACGAAAAATGCACATTACATTACAATAAAAATCAACATGTCACTTTAAATAATGAATTTATTTCATTTTAGGAGTTAATATCCATATTAACGTAAACATGAATAGAATCAGTTAAAATAATTAAAATAATTGTACACAGCACAACTACAGATTTTAAAGCCAGCACATTTTTGTCACTCACTCAATCAATGACTGTGCACAGAATAAAAGGGAACTAAAACAAGAAGAAATAAATAGAGAATAAAAAAATTTTAAACTGAAGTGCTGTTATTTACATTATAATTTACTTCAAACGCTAGTCTTCATATACCTTAGTCTGCAGCATCAAGCATGATTGAACTCATTTTTAATGTGACCCCACTTGTAATTTTTCCTTCATGAGTAACAATACAGAACAACTTACTAAAACCAAGCCGAGCTGTGGAAGTTAGCTAGCCTTTACATAAAGAAAATATGGTTAACGACTTAAGTGTGGCTACAGTAGTAAAAATATGCAGGTTAGTTGATTTTCTGATGGATTTAATGTTTCAGCCCAGATATGCCACATATTGTTTCAGCACAGATATGCCCTTGTGCAAAGACACCCTAAAATACCATTTTTTTGTTTCGTTTGTTTTTTCCCCAGAAAACCCTTTTTAGGCCCTAATATATTAATTTGTCCCTTCTAGATCTCAGTGAAATGTGAATTACGTGAAACATGTGTGACAGCTCAAACTTTGTAACCCAACCCTAAAATAGTTATTCCTATACACAACTAATGGTGTGGAAAATCAGTTTGCACTCTAGTACATTCCATATTTCTCTATGGTCAACTGTGTGTCCAAGTTGAACATCAAATCTAACCTTTCAAACCAGTGATGGTCCGATATCAAAAGATCTTAAACTTTAATCTCACCATTAAATAAATCAACCACATTTCTACATTCAAATAAACCCACTGGTGTACTGTACTACACTACCACTAAACTGATGGAGAAAACCATCCAAACCTTCTAACCTCACCTTAAAAACAACGGTTAAAAACAGTTGTACTCCCTCCAACCTTGAACTGCACTTTTGTCTTGGGAACCCCTTTCCAACTGGCAACAATTTCAGTCAGAGTTTTCTTTTTTCCCCTCTCTTGGGACTCAATGAATGCAGGCGGTGGTTTATAACTGGTACATATGGGCGTAATGTCAGGCACATATGCCAGTGTGTCTTTCAAAGACCAGCCTTGCAATCAGAAGCCTGCAGCTCAACAGCAGAGAAGAAGCGTTTGGTCAACTTGTGCCCGTCATAATTGAGCTGGGTGGTGTAGAAGGTCCGGGTGTGTTTGGGGTACACTATGGTGGTGCTCTGGTAGCGCTGCACACGCTGACGGGGCTGGAACTCCAGCTGGGTCTTGTAACGTCTCCAGGTGCTCTGAGGCAGGGCCAACACTGTCTGGCTGCACATCTCCAGACCCAAACCCTTGGGCTGCAGGGTCACGTCCTGGATGAAGTGCCGATCTGAATCATAACGCACAGACGATGTGTATCTGTAAAAACACATGTAACAAGTTAGTGCTATGTATGAATTGCACCTGCCCAGAGCAAATTGTCAAAATCCACAAAATCATGCGATGGGGTTACAGTAAAAAAAACAAAAAAAAAACTTCACCTTATTTCTTTTAGTGGCAGAGGATCGAGTTCGATTCCTTCTCCATAGGACAATGCATGCAATTGGCGATTAGGAACCTGTATAAAAATAATCGATTTTTTTTTATATTACTTTGGGTCAGGTAAATAATATATGCATACATACTGTACATACATAAATAATGACCAATCTATTTAATTTAATAAGTAACTTTAGTAAATATACATTTTTATATTTATATAGGCTAAATCACACACACATAAAAAGCATGTTTGTTAATCGAAATGAAGCTGAAATATACATTTTAGATAAAAACTTAACCATTAGAAGTACTTTTTGTACTATTAAATATCTTGGCTTAGCATGAAGGAATCATACCACAGCTGTCCCTCTGCTCTCGTCTTCAGTAATCGGTGTTCCAGCCCCGGTGCCCTGCAGTAACCAGACGCTCGGGCTCGGACTCGGACTCGGAGGCAGACCAGAGTCAGGACTGTCCAGCGGCCGATCAGCTTTAAAATTCATATCTAGCGGATCGTCGTCAGACACATTCCGCAAGTTCAGTCTTCCCACCATTGCTTTTTAAAGTTGCTCAACACTTGCGGGCAAGTTCCACAAGCTCTTCTAACAATGCAATTAAATCGAATTATGTGCAAAATTGTTTTTCTCTGTTGATCTTGCGGGAGATCCGAGCGGTTCGTATAAAGTAAACCAGCTGTGAGATGCCGTGGACGATCGTCGATAATCCGTTTCGTGGCTCTGCCTCACCGCTCCCGTTTCCTCCGAGACTTTGAAACGCAGATCTGAAAAAGCTGCAAATGTGTTTGTTGTCGCCAAATTCAAATGTGTTTATAAAAACTGAGAGCAAAATGGAAACTTCCCTGACTTCGCTCCTAAGCGCATTCAGTCAGGGGGTCATCGTCGGGGAAGGGAACGCAAGTTTACCCGCTTGTCAGCCTGCCTGCATTCAAAATTGTCCACACTCAAAGAAGTTCATTGTTTTACAAGCGCCTGCAAGAGAGGAGACGCCTTCTAAACTGCCTCCCACTGATGATTGGAGTGACAATTAGAGAGTCAGGAGGAGGCTTTTAACAGAGGCCAACTTCACATCAAGCTTAACTAGTCAAGTTTATCTATCTGTCTGTCTCTCCATCCATCTATCTATCTATCTATCTATCTATCTATCTATCTATCTATCTATCTATCTATCTATCTATCTATCTATCTATCTATCTATCTATCTATCTATCCATCCATCCATCCATCCATCCGTCCATCCGTCTGTGTCTATCTGTCTGTCTGTCTATCTGTCTGTCGGCCCGTCTGTCCGTCTGTCCGTCTGTCTGTCTGTCTATCTATCTGTCTGTCTGTCTGTCTGTCTGTCTATCTATCTATCTGTCTGTCTGTGTCCATCTATCTATCTATCTATCTATCCATCCATCCATCCATCCATCCATCCATCCGTCCATCCGTCTGTCTGTCTGTGTCTATCTATCTGTCTGTCTGTCTGTCTATCTATCTGTCCGTCCGTCTGTCTATCTATCTATCTGTCTGTCTGTGTCCATCTATCTATCTATCTATCTATCTATCTATCTATCTATCTATCTATCTATCTATCTATCTATCTATCTATCTATCTATCTATCCATCCATCCATCCATCCATCCGTCCATCCGTCTGTGTCTATCTGTCTGTCTGTCTATCTGTCTGTCGGCCCGTCTGTCCGTCTGTCCGTCTGTCTGTCTGTCTATCTATCTGTCTGTCTGTCTGTCTGTCTGTCTGTCTGTCTATCTATCTATCTGTCTGTCTGTGTCCATCTATCTATCTATCTATCTATCCATCCATCCATCCATCCATCCATCCATCCGTCCATCCGTCTGTCTGTCTGTGTCTATCTATCTGTCTGTCTGTCTGTCTATCTATCTGTCCGTCCGTCTGTCTATCTATCTATCTGTCTGTCTGTGTCCATCTATCTATCTATCTGTCTATCTATCCATCCATCCATCCATCCATCTGTCTGTCTGTCTGTGTCTATCTGTCTGTCTGTCTGTCTATCTATCTGTCCGTCCGTCCGTCCGTCCGTCTATCTATCTATCTATCTGTCTGTGTCTATCTATCTATCTATCTATCTATCTATCTATCTATCTATCTATCTATCTGTCTGTCTGTCTGTGTCCATCTATCTATCTATCTATCTATCTATCTATCTATCTATCTATCTATCTATCTATCACACACACTCACACACACAAACATAAAAGGACAAATACAATTATCAGTTCATCCATTCATCCGCCTTTCTAGCGTACAATATACTCCTGGGCAAAAAAAAATAAAATTGAGCCAAGTCCACAGGGCTAAACACTAGGCTTTTAATAGTCTTGACCACAAATTATTGGTCAGGAAATTAGCTACATTCAAGCAATGCACTACTTAAAAAGCCATTGCTGATTTTTGGCAGAATATAGAAAGTTGTGTGTTGAGTAATGAATCACAATGAAACACCAGTTGTGTGGTTATGCTCCAGATCGGTGTCTTCAAAAATCTGGTGAGAAATATAATAATAAATACTTCTCTACCACAGTGAAGCATGGAGGAAGAGCTGTCATTGTGTGGGGAGCCTTTTCAGCTGCTGGTGTTGGTGAGCTACTTCACTGTGAAAAGTCATTTAATGCTTTGGAGTACAGGAGAATATGGCAGAAAGGGTTGCTTAAGTTATCTAAAGAGGAATGATTAGATGTTATTTCTCAACAAGACAATGCTCCTGCCCAAATTGCAAACAACCAAGAGGTGCCTTGAGAAAAAGTTCATCAGGCTCATGTTTTGGCCTGGTCCAGATTTGAACCTTATAGTGAATATTTGATCTCACATTAAACTCAAACTAAGTAGGAAACATTTTTCAACTACTCATGCACTGTATGAAAATTAACATTGAATGGAACGACACCGACACTTCCTGTAAAAAGCTGTTTGCAAGTTGGGAAAGGCTATTCCATGCCAAGTTACTTTCTCAGTATTTGTGCAATCGTTGCTAATTTCCCACCCAGTGATTTGTGAATAAATTGCTTAAGACCAATAAAAGACCACTAAATATTTTGCCATTTTGGCTTGGCCCACTTTTTCTTTTTTGGACAACAGTGTGCATGTATGAGTGTGTGTGTGTGTCTTTATATGCATGTTGTACACACACCTCTCCGTTCATCCATCCATCGATAATACATACAGAATATATCAGACAACTATTGGCTCATCCATCTATTCGTTTAACCATCCATCTTATTTCTATCTATCTGTTCATCCATCATACATAAAATGACAAAGACAAGTTTGTGAAAGCCAATAATCAACAGATTTTTATTGACAAGAATTTATATCTGCAGTTGACATTAAAAATATGTTGTCATTCACAGAAGGCAGGAATGTTTTCATCAGAAGCAATCAACAATATAAATCATAGCAGAAATAGTTGCAAATAATATTGCAATAAACACAGCACAATAACCCATCCAACACATAAATCATACATTCATTGCACATATTTTAGCTTTGATATACACAGCTGCTGAGGTCTTTTAACAAGTACAAAGCCATGTGCAGAGAAAAAAATAAATTATGAAGGAGAGTGTGATGATGAAAAGTACAGTAAACCGATTCCGGAGTTCATATAATCATCTATTAAAAGGACTATAAAATAAGTTATGTCAAACAATGGACAGAAACTAATACTATCTTTACAACAGTGAACAGTAGATGAAGTAAAGTAAAAGAATGTATCCACATTTCTGCATTCCAATAATCTCCCATGAACTAGTTATTGTTCGCAGAGAAAATATCTCTAGCATGGGAAAACACAAGCGGTAAATATTTCTTCCTTCCAGCTCCTGCAAGGTAAAAACATCTACAATGTGAGTGTTTCTTTCTTTTCACCCCAACCTGGGAAATTATTTTAAACTGGTTTGTCATTTCAGAGGAGACAGGAAAACCCAAGCTCCTCTGTTGCGGAGTACCTGAGACCTGAAATCTCACTCTTCTCCACAGGCACCTTTACCCAGAGCAACAGCCAAATTCCACACAGCCGTTTACTCTTATAGTGAAGTACAATTTTAAAAACGTTGGCTTTAAATCATTTTGATATTGTAAATCCCAGGGCAGAAGACTTTGTGCCAGAATAGCAGCAGGTTTCTTTTCTGGGCCACACTGCCCTCTGTTTTGCTTTAAGTGCAAGCATATTTCAGAGAAATGTGCAAAGTAAATGACACTGGGGGTATTAGTGTTGTAAATTGGAGCCAAAAAAAGGAGGGGGGCAAAATGACTCATTCATGCCAGTAATGTGTTGAGGTTCAGGAAAAGACTTGAATCATAAGGCTTATAGTAATGGAAGTCATGAAAGCCTCAAAGCTAAACAGTGATCTGTAACCGAACATAAAAACATACAAAAGACATAGCAGTACTATTTACATCCCATTTTAAGCATGATATAACTCGAGCAGAGACATGTTGTCAGGCCATGCACAAAAGAGCGCTCACATTAGTATATTGATGGTAATAAAGTTCCTGCTAATTTACTGAATTCTCTTTTTAATGAGCTTTTCCAGTTTGCGGATACGGGAAGATTCTTGTTCAGGGGTGGGGGCACTGAAGGACAATGATGGGCCACCGTCTGGTCCTGAGGGCGGAGTGGGCAACCTCTGTCTGAAAAGCTCCAGCATGGTGCTCTGTTCACTCCGTTTCAGACCCTATAGATTTAGGGGTAAAAGAGGCCAATCAATTTCAAAGATCATTTCAATCATTTGTGATTACATATATTTGAGATTCAATTATTTGTGATATATATATATTACATATTACAATTTGACTTATTCTCTAATGAATCAATTAGAGATTTTTGTGAACCAGTTGAACTAATTCTTTCAAAAGATCTGACATAATACTAATAGATTGATTCGCTCACAAATTGGAAATTAACTAAATGAGAAATTACCCCCAAAGGAACATTTAAAGTCATTATTGTGTTAAATAAGAAAATCATCAAATAGACATTACAAAAAAATAGCATTAGAACTTTTTTTTTTAATTCAACATGGAATTTATTACACTGCAATTACAATAGTATAAATAATGGAATGAGATTAATGGGTGTTTCACATTTGCACCTAACGACATCATATTATATAAATATGTGAATAATTCATACAAGGGCATTTTTGTACCAATATCTAGGATTTTAGGGGCATTCTATTAGCTATATTATTATGAGTGGTTGCTTCATGTTCGTCAACAATCAACTGTATGAAATGTAAGAAGACCTCGGGCGCAGAGCGGATACGGTAAATGCATTAATCATTTTAACACATCACTTTTTCCACAACCAATTAAATAAATTAACATGTTAAATTGACAATCCTATTATTTTTTTTATTTTATTTTTTACAGTTTTAATGTGGGTCTCATGTTCTACTAGTGGTCAGATTTCATGAAATATGAGGAAGTTTTCCCTGAAGCAAATAAAACAGACTCACCTTCATATCTAGTATCTTCTGGAAAGTCTCAGGGTTGCTGTCAGCAAGGAGCTTGATGTAGTTGTCCACAAAGACCACGGATGGTTCGTGAGGGGCCATGACCACCTGGAGAGGTAAATAAAATAAAAAAAATAAATAAAAAAAAATAATAAAAAAAGTCAGCTAAACTACAACTGGGTTCTCTGAACACATGACACTCTGGGAGCAGGAGACAATATAATACAGCGTGCTGATAGATAAAGCGCTAAACAAAGACAAAAAAGTGTCTATTTAAGGCTCATTTTAACAGCATAATTACTCTATGCTTGAACGAAGCTGAATTAGCCTCACCGGTAATTTTTTTGTGGGGTATAATGAGTCTCTCAATTGAGCAGTAAAAAAATAGGTTAAATGGGGTACAGGCCTGCATTGTGAATCTGTTTCTTTTCGCTCCAAGGTTGGGAGAAAAAAAAATGTGTTCAATTGGATATATTGTGACTTTAGATTTGTAACAGGGCAGAAAAACACATGGCTGACATAAAACAGGGGGGGGGGGGTATCTTAATCAGCATCATGTGCAACATTTCCCTTTATACAATACCCATTATTCTTTCTTTTCCTTTTACTCTCAGTACCTGAAGGGATACACCAGGATATGCGGATAAGGGTCAAAACAAAGCGGGACACGGAACACTTCAGATCATCTTGAATTCTGAACGTTCCTTCCTTACAACAGAGTGATTTACTTAGCAACCATCCTGGAGGCAGGCCAAGGATAAGCCTCGAGAAGGCTTGTTGTAGTTACCTCGTAAATGAGAAAGAATAGAGAGAGCACGAAAGAGAAAACGCGAGGAGGGGGATAAAGTCTGCCTTTCCATTCATTTCCAAAAAGAGCCACAATGGGGGGTGGGGGGTGAGACAGGCAAGAAAAAAAAAAGAAAAAAAGAAAAAGGAGAAGACTGTGGAAAACAGCCACGTCTCACAGGCAGCAGCATGCTTGGCTTGCGCTTCCTCCTTCAGCTTCACATCTCTCTGAGGTTTGGGCCCTAGGATGGGCAGGAACTCATTCCCAGCCAAGGAAAGAGAGAAAAAGTGAAGACATCTTTAACAGATTACTCTCCACGTTTACCCTGTAATGAGCATCATGTGGACAGCCAAGCCACCACCAGCAATGAAGGTCCTATTTCACCCATAAACCGCTTAACTGGTGTCACACTTCACTGATGTAATTCGTCAACGAATAAGAAAGAACAATGACAAAGCGAGACTGAGGTGGCAAACGATTGTGCCATTGTTTCATTTAGCCCAATGCAAACAATACCAGCCGCTGATTCGCCTGGCAAAATGGCAGCAGAGCCCCTTATGCTAAGGAGCATCCTTAAGTATGAATGACTCTTCCAAGAACCTGATGAAGATGGAAGTAATTACCTGAGAGGCACCTGGGGCCCAACAAAGCCGATCATTAAACGCCAACCAGACTTTGAAGATCCACCGTATGCAAGTCAAGATTAAGGCCAGGTTTCTTACATTGACCTTTGAATTTCAATTAATGAAGGGCACTGGTCATGTGTTCATCAATATTTATCCAGTGTATTGTCTATTCAGGGCTTATATAGAGATGGAAAGATACAAACTCAGCTGTTGCAGGGATAGTTCACCCGAAAATGAAAATTCTGTCATCAATTATAAACCACAGTCATTTCAAACCCATAAGACTTTCGTTCATGTTCGAAAAACAATTGATTATATTTTTAATGAAACCTGACAGATTTGGGTTCTTCCATTGAAAGTTAATTCCTCCGAAAATTTCATAATTCAAAAAGTTCTTAAAACATTGAATAAAAATAACTAAATAATAAAAATAAAGCGGTTTAATCCAAGTCTTCCGAAGAGACACGATCGCTTTATGAACAGATTTGACTTTTATTCATATAAATATTGATCAACGCACATACATAGAGCTTGTGATGATATCATGAACGGAAGCTCAAACGTACTTTCTTGACACAAGAACAAACCACATTGGTTCTCATGCGTCAAGCAAGTATGGGTCAGCCTTTTTTATCTATTTATTTAATTGAAAATATCAGTGAATAGCAGAAGAACTGTCAGATAATTTTCTACATTTTCATTAAGAAAATCAGACCAAATTTTTAAGCCCAACATTTTGGTGTGAGCAGCCTTTTACGCAACTTGAATGCTGCTGTCACTAAAGCAAGATAGGGACAACCAACGAGTTTGTTCTGATCACGTCAAATTCACTTTAAAATCCATGTTTCTCTCTTAATAATTATAATAACTTAACAGAAGTTGTAAAGGGGAAAAAAGTTTGAACCCCACTGTATGTTACAAGTCTTGTGTACATATAAGTAGAGATCTATGAGTGAGGAATATTAAACTGTGGACTGCTAAGGCTGCAGGCAGAAAAGCCAAGGCATGTGAGCACTTCCTGTCTCTCAGAGAGAGCTCATTAAACCAGACGTGCACAGCTTAGTAAATAACTCCAACCGAGCGCTGCACCACACAGAACTTTATGAGCAGCTGATCATTAAAGACTTTCCTGTATTGAGCTTCTCATCAGGGAGGCCTGTTTAAAAAATAATTGGGTGAAAGTGGAGCGATTTCTCAAATGTTTAAGGGTCATGAATGCACATAAGGTTCCCACCTTGAGGATCATCTCCGCTCGAGTCATTCCTTTAACCACTATTTTGGTGTAGCTGGCCGGGGCTTTACGGACCACCTGAGAGCCAATGGAAGGGAGGTCTAGAAGAACGGTCTTGAGGGAATGTGTGTCCAGGAGTAGCTGTTAAGGAGAAGAAAAAAAAAAAACCATTTGAACTTAGTCAGGTCTATGAAACACAAACATCCCAGTTGAATCTGAATCTCCACCTACCTGCTCTGCTCCAACCATGCTGATTGGCTTACACCTGAACAGGTGGTTGATGAACTTTGGAATGAAGGAGCTGAACGAAAAGATAAAAAGTACAGTTAGCAGAGGTTTAGCAAATATGTTATGAAAGAGTCTTTGTTGCACTGATTAGTGAGTGGTTGCGGTACTGACTTGGTGAACTTAATGCAGAACTGCGTGAAGTATTTCCGGGTGGAGGCCAGGTTGTCTCTAATGATGGGCACATTTTGTTTGATGTGCATGATTACAGAGGTCACATACGGGCTTTGGTCTCCCACATGTTCCACACTCTGCCACGGCATCTGTACAAACATAGACAAAATCAACTTCAAGTCTAGTATAAATATCCTAAAGACACTTGAAATAAAAATGAAAGTTGAGTAGAAAAAAAAAATACATTTGACAAAAGCAAAAACCAAATTTACTCAATGAAACCTGAAAATATAAAAAATATGGATAAATACTATGTTAGTGTATAAATACTAAATAGACACTAAAATACTAAATATTTGTGTTTTAATAGTTTCATTTTAAACGAGTGTTAGATAATGGTCAAGGTAAAAATAGGGGAAATTAGCATTACAATTAAACACCCAATATTACCCGGTACGCTAAATGGGGGGGGGGGGATATTTAATATCAGCCGATAACTGCTATGATACCGGTAGAGTACCTTGCTCATAGCTGTAAGGGCTGGATCACATGCAGCATCCAGGTCCTGAACCAAGAGCTGGATACTGTTTGAGATAACCCTGCCGAACAGAGAGATTCAAGGGAACATTACTTAAGAACTATTAATTAATTTCCTTGGGCAAATATGTTTATATGTAGTGTTGAGGGTCAAGTCAGTGTGACTGGTAATTACGTGCTAAAGGTGTCCATCTCCCCAGTTAAGTTGATTCTCTCCATCAATGACTTGTCCACCTTTTCCTTAAGCTTCTCCTCCAGCTGTGGACATGATATAAGACATTTGTATCATTAAAAAAAAAAAAAAACTATCCATTTATGATATGTTAATTGATTCATGCATGTTGGTTACCTGCTGTGTGGTAGCCAGGCAGTATTCGGCTGTGCTTAGGATGCTGCAAATGAGACACAGCTCTTCCATTGTAAACTTGGCCGCTTCTGATCCCTCTTTCTCCTTCAGCAGGCTGCTGATGGTCAGACCACCACTATTGGTGCTGGTCCTGCATGCAAACAAGCACAAACATGGTTACCAAAGAACCCGAACTCAACCCTCCAGCCCACCCCGCTGAAAGAAACAGAAGAAAGACTGCATGGAAACCACAAGACAGCTTCTCCAAAACAAAGATCCCTTTTGAAACTCCCAAAGACAATACGGGGTAAACCACACAAGGCGACGGGTGGGGATTTTTCTTCTTTTGAAAAGCGGCAACAAGAAACCCCACAAATACGACCACACAGAAAAGTCCACTCGCTCTCCTCTCAAGCATCACCACAGCATAAACACACCGAATAAAAGCCCCAACAACTGGGTGGATCAAAATTCTCCCATAACAAGGGAGAAGGACCAAATAAAAAGTAATGTGAGAAAGTCAGGTGGCTCAACTCACTTGGGTAGGTTTCCAGAGAGGATCTTCCAGGCATACTCGCGCAGATACTTCTGGAAGATGGTGCTCAGAGCAATCATGGGTTCTCCGGTGCTCAGTTGCGAGCATTGCACCATACACTTCTTGTAGTACACAAAGAGATCTGCACAGCTGGGAAGTACAGCACCTCCCTCATCTGTCCCTGATTTAGGGGGACCTTGTGCCCGGAAATCAGCAACAAAACGGTCGATCAGCTCTCCGAGATTTCTAAGGCAGAAAACCAAAACATTAATGGCAGTAGGCCCAGATATTATCTACATTTCCTCCACTGCATAAATCTGTGGAATGGATTTAAACATTGCAACTTATGTTAAACAGCCAAAATGCAAAAAAATACTAATTAAAAATTAAAATTAAACTATTAAAATCTTGCATATTTTGTATTTTATTTATTCATTTATACATCTGTGGTTATGCATTTATTTATTTTATAAAAGATACCAGGATGGGTGAAGTTCTAGATGTTTTGAATGTGTTCAGTACTGCTTTTTTCAATATCAAAACAAAACAAATGAAATTAAATATATGCAAGGTGAAATTTTTGGGGGTATTGGGGTGACCAATCTGATCTCGGTGTTTTGTGGCTATCTGGTGGACACTTTTGTTTGGAAAAACTACACAATGAGATTTTTTTTTTAATTAAATAAAATAAAGTATTTGCATACAAAATATGTGATGGATGCTTTGAGTCGGAGAAAAACTACTAAAAAAAAGTAAAATAAAATAAAAACTTGGTAACTGAAAACATTTAATATAGTAAAAAGAAAAAAAAACAGATTGCACCACATATCTGACTATGACTGAAATCATAATGTGTTAAACTTGCTTTGAACAGCGATGTATTGTGAGGTCAGTAAATAGACCATCTCTCTCAGCACTGAGTAATCAGATAGATGCTGACCCCAAGAGAAGAATGTGGACACTCTCATGCCAGACAGGTCAGTGTGAACTGGTATAATGCAAGCCATTGTTAACAGAAAGGTCATTCTACTTTAGGCAGTGCCAGCAGAGTGTTAAATGGGCCAGAGAAGGGTCTGTACAAGAAGCCCTTTTCTTGGGAGCCCCGTGGGTGAGAGAGAGGGTGAGTGGGGAAAAAGAGAGGTAAAGAATGAGAACAGACGAATAAAGAAAGAAATCAGCTGCCATTTTCAGGTTGTCTGCAGCATCTGTGGTTACCAGCTAATGGGAAACATTTTTGCATCAGTGGTGAGTCGGAGAGAGTCGGATAAGAGAACTACTGAAAATGGGTGTACAAGAGAGAAACGATCACAAACCAAATGAATGGGCTTATTCCCATTTGGCTTGTCTGACATGATTGTGCACAAAGTCGCAGCACATTTCACTCACTTATCCTGCGACTCAATGTAAACGTAGAGATGAGGCTCAAAGCACTTGGACACAATTCCGTGGAAGGGGTTGTCTGGAGCCTTGGGCTTTTTTGGCTGTGAACAGCAAAACATTACTCAATTAGAAATGTCTTAAGAGGTTCCTTTACATGTGCCAGTGTTATTTTATTATCATTGATATGCTATTACAGTTGAATAAGATTTTATTTTTATATTTTCTGTTTTCACTGAATTTTGCATTTTTATTAGTTTTTTTTTTATAAATCCATATAGTTTTTATTCATTTGTATTTAATTGTTATTTTAGTGCTTCAAGTTAAACAGAATGAAAATGAGAAATGCTGCCTTGGAAACTAGCTGAAAAAATAAGTTTACTTTTTATATTTTATTTTCAGTTAATGTTTTATTTAATTAAAGTAAAAATTTGTTTTATGGTTTTAGTTATTGACAATACCCTGGCATGTGCTACAGTTTGTCAGGAGGGTGAAAGGAAATTCTATTGCAAAAACACTAGAGTGATAACGGTGAACTTTTGAGGAACCCAGATCATCAGAAATGTTCTTACAACAGCCAAAACTGAGAACATCATTGCTAATTTGACGACAAAAGGAAATAAGTGTGCAATTAATATAGGATCTGAGCCAAAGTCAAGCTGTTGTTATATTAAAGTACACGTTAAGAGTTTGATAAATACATAGCAAATAAAGACTTCTAAACACACAGCGTCTTGAATGTTTCCATAACATGTCAATAACAGAGAATAAGCGCCTGATCCAGGCTAGAGTTCAGATGCAAGTCAAATCAAACTACATTAGAAAGAAACGTAAATTGCATGTTGGAATGGTACCAAATGCGGTATCAAATTTCTATCAGAAGATGGGTGGAGTAGACTGGATATGGTGCAAATAGGGTCATTGCTGCATGATAGAGAGCAAATAAAGATAAGCAGCCTCACTCTATCCAGATCTTCCTCCTTTTCTGATACGTTGTCCTCTCCTGACTCGTCTTCCAGAAAGGGGTTTGTTGGCTCTAGAGGCGTCTCAGGTTTTTTCTGCTGAAGAGAGCAAAGGAGAAGAAACATCACACAACAGCCAGATTACCAGCATGTTCACGGCTCAGTAAAGCCCTTTGCCCGCAAACAGGCATGGTCCAAAACAAAGTGCAAGTGTGGAATTTCCTCACCCCGGGCCCGTCGTTCAAGGTGCAGCCCGAGAAGCGCTTAG
Source organism: Meda fulgida (assembly GCA_030578275.1). Classification (NCBI taxonomy): domain Eukaryota; kingdom Metazoa; phylum Chordata; class Actinopteri; order Cypriniformes; family Leuciscidae; genus Meda; species Meda fulgida. The sequence continues at coordinate 19,507,989 of CM060630.1, read as the reverse complement.
CCAGCAGTCCTTCGAAATTGGTGGTCCTCTGAATAGCGAAGAGCAAAAGCTTGACCTCGATCTCCCTGGCACGGGTTCGCATCAGCTTGGCTAGCTCGATTCTGATGAGCAAATGAAACACAGACATAAGTCCTTCTTGGCACGTTAGGTTTTGCTCACAAACCTGTGTCTAAAGCTTCAGGTCAGTGCTTTTATAGGCCAGCGTGTGCATATGCCTGGTTTGGCTGTTAAAAGAAACAACAGAGGATCAGTGTTGTATTCAAAAAGGAAAGATCCAGTTACCGTCAGCTTGAAAAATAATCTTTTTGAGAGCCTACATAGGGAGAAGATGGTGGTGTGGTGTATCCATTCTTATATAAAGTTTTGTCAAAAAATGAGAAATATATTGGATTGGATTACAGTGGACCTCAAACGTTCTTTCCAGACATTGAGGGTTTTGTTATGACGCCTTTGAGAGGAATTCGACTATAGACAACACACATACACACACATAGCCTACTTTCGACTTTATCAATACCACTACTGAAATCCCAGACATGTAACCAGTTCCTTTCCATCTAATCATTCATGTCATACTGTGCACAATTATTTTTGCTAAATCATGCCATAGTGGTGTGCTGTATAATGTCTAGTCTTCTAAGCTAACCACTAAATGCACATGTAATTCCCCAGGTATGTTTTCTCTATCGGGCAATGGAGATAATGAGGATTTATGGTGTGCTGATATCATGTCGGAATTATCGTAATTACAATTCTACTCAGACGCTTCAGACTCAATTATTAGTTTCTATGGCAACACTCATTATGCCAAAATGTACCCATGTCTGGCTTTGTCATTGAAGACAGCAAAATACATAATCACTATAAATGCCTTCCTTTATATTCTCTTTTTTCCCCCCAAAACACAAAAATGTAGAGGTCCTACATACACTACATTTCAAAGGTTTGGTGGTGGTACAGATTTATATGTTTTCATAAGTCTCTTATGCTCACCAAGACTGTATTTATTCAAGTAAAAATACAGTAATATTGTGAAATATAAAAATAACGGGAATGGTAGTAGAAATAGATTTTTTTTATTATTATACAGTCACATGACTTTTTGGATGTGCATTTAGGAATTTATTTGATCGTAGTTTATGTGAATGTCTTGGCGAAAAAGAAAATCCTCCCCAAGTGAGAAAAAAAAAGGTTTTAATGGTATTGTGGAAATTTAAATCAAACATTCTATATCCCAATATTTACATAAAAATGTGGATAGAAATTTGACTAATGACATGAATAAACTTATGAAGAGCCAGTATTATGTGAATGCAGTGTTAGAGCGAAGTGTTCAGTCAGTACCTGGTGATATGACAGAACTCTACAGCGATGCGCTCGGTCATCCACCACTCCTCAGGGAACATTCGTCCATACTTCTCTTCATAGTCCACGAGTTGACGCTTGATCCACGCGTAGCGCCGGTCTATTTTGTCGAGCCACGCCACCTGTACTCAGGACAAACAGCAGAACAGACCATAAGAGATATGGTTTAGCACAATTTCTACAAGTACAGGATGCACAAGGACACACTCACATCCTGGTTCTCTTGGAAGAGAACTAGGTATTCTGACAGGTGCTGCCTGATAAACTTTTTGATGATCTCCTGCTTAATCCGAGGATCTAGGACATTCGCCACCAAGCAGGCATCTCTGAGAACAATGCTAGGACCTCCAGATTTCTGTAAATAACAAACTAAATGTTTTTTATCTGTCAAAGGAATGATACAGAGACTAGCTATGCATTAATACTAAAAGTTGATTATTTGTAATCTTTTCATCAGAACGCAATATCTGTACCTTTGAACCCTGTGCGGGAAAAGTCTCCTCGAAGTCAGCCAGAATCTGCGTACCAAGCTCGCTCTGTGCGGCTTTAACTCTGAGGAGGGGCAAAACAAATGGGTTAGTGTTTACAAGACACCTGGTAGTTTCAGGATTCCCTGGTGTCTAGTGAGATTATCAAAGCAATAAAGTCAAGACACCAAATGTTAGAATATATTGCAAAACCAACTCAATTTTACAATACTTCATAACAACTGAATTTAAAGTAGTTTAAGACATGAATTTTTAAAAATATGTTTCTTGTAATGCACACTTATAAATGTTAATACAATTTTCCACAAAATGTTTGCACGTTTCCCAAAATGTTCCCACTCGTTATTGCACACAAGTAAGTGTATTGAAAACATTATCTATACAAAACCGTAATTTACAGACAAAGCATTATGAAATAATTTACTTGCGGTTTGTGATGCAGCTGCAGTCAGATCCAATAGTTGACTGCTTCATCTTTCAACAAAAGCTTTGCAAACTCTCCATTACACTGTGCTGCATCACAAAATGCTCAGAACAAACAAACAATCCTCTGACGCGATCCGGGACGCCATTAAAATAAACCATCAACTTGTTTCCGACTCTGGGATCCTTCTAAAGTCTAGAGACACAAAAGAGCCGTTTAACGTTAAACTGGATGCGTCAAAGCGAGTGTTCCTTTACTCTTCCATTTGTCCTGTTGTCGACAGACTCTAGTGTGTGGAGTGTGTCTAGTTTATAATGGGTTCTATTTGCTTTTGATTCGACACTCGCATCCGGTGTATGCAAATGTCAGTCGTTAAGCGACTGAATAACAGTGGGTGGGGCCTATGGTGTGACGATGTATAACTATTCTTCAATGTCTTGCTCTGGAGGTAGTCATAAGCAAATGTATTTTCCCATGCGACATCACAGATCCCACAATATCAAAGCGAGCCATTTTTGGAGCTCGATTAAAAAGGACGCATAGGCAATTTCGGAGAGGCTAGCAATAACAAGCGAGCTTTGAAAGCATAAGATAGCACCCTCCCTTCAGACCATCTCTAAAGCCACACCTCCTTTAAATCACATGAACACACACAGCCAGAGCAGAGTCTGCAAAGCATCACAAGAAATAGCATTAAATTACCTCATCTCCCAAATAATGGACGTAAACAGATTCATTTCGCCATTGATAGTGTTGCCACAAAAACATAATATCAAGCAGCTCCAAGTACGAATGTCACAGGTTACCATCGTAATTACGTTAATTATGACATTATGTGAAAGCAGCATAAGCTTGTTGTTTTGGTTCAGGAGAAACTGTAAAAGGTGGCTGCTGTTTGTTTGTGGCGCCTGGTGACTGTCTATGACTCTGCATAGTCTCATGGAACACACTGATGTCATGTGATGTCTGCAAGAGCAGGGTGCACGGATGTATGGAAAAACATGTTGACAGGCAGGTAGGACATCCCATTATTGCATTCGGACCGAATGCAATGATTGGAAAAACATTTTTGGTCCTGAGACTTCAACAGAAGGTATGTAGGCAACATTTGTTATTATCTAGGTCCCTTCCATTCTTATGATTGCTATCAGGATCTGAAGAGAGTTTCAACCAGTATAACAAAAAATGTTTCTGAAAAACATTGCCAACTCTACCTTTAATTAAATGCTTTGTTTATAATGAGGACGTTTTAAACCATGAAACATGGTGGACATTTTAATGGCACAAAGACCTCTTATGTGTCAAAAGATCCAGGAAATCAATTTTATTTATGTCATGATTCACTTTTATATAAAGTATTATATATTGTAAAGTATTTTCTATTATGTTTTTTCTAAGTAAACAGTCATTAAAAACGATATGCTAATCTCTATTAGAGCAATGTGAATAGCTAGTACCCTAGATCCCTCCTAAAATATTGGCTTGAATTAGAACTATTGGCAATTGGGGGGAAAAAAATGGAACAGAGACAGAAATATCAGCTACTTGTATGAAAACAGATGTAAATTTAAATTCTATTAAACAATATGTCCAAACTGTACTTTGGACTAAAAATCTCAGAGACAGTGTAACGTAAGCCCAATTCCGCCAAAAGGGTCTGGAAGAACCACAACTTGATTAGAAGATACTCTTTTTATTTCTGAATCAGTTGCTGGCACAAGTGTCTTCCAAAATAAACAACAAGATACTCAGAGGGAGAGAAAGTGAAAGAGAGAGACGGAGACACATGCACTTGCCAGTCAGACACCAGTCTTCAACGTGGCGCATGGCTGCCAATTTGCTCTCTCACCAGCTCCATTAAGACCTCCACACTGTCTGAACCACAGCACATCCCTCAGCTGCCGCCCCTGATCTCTGAAACATCTCTGCCACACCTTATAACCAACCAGACATCTCCATTTATGGACAGTCAGGCTCGGAAAGCAAGGATCTCAGTTTCTCCATATTTGGCAAGTACTAATATTAAACATCACAAAGATCCAATTCAACAAGAATTTTCTCAAGACTTTTTTTGTCCTCATAATATGTGTTAAGCTTGTGTAGTTCAAAATAACATCACTAAAATCAGACCATCTGATCACCAAAGGGGGGGCTAATATTATTTACATTGTAAATTCCTAGGCACAATCCCCAACCTCATCAAATATAATCTCTTTCTACACCACAAAACGGACAAGAAAAAAATGAGTCATGCAGCGGTCAGAAAGTGCTGATGTACTTTGGCACACTTAAATGCTGTTTTAACAAAAACACTGGATTCGCTTGATGTACAAATGCACGTTCAACTAAACAAACTCTCATCATCACTCAAGGACGCCTGTGAAAGTTCTTATGAACCGAATGGGTAAACTTGACTACAGGGGCACTGAAAAGGAACTGTGGATACATGCTTTTCCAGGGAAACATTTAGAACCTGGAACAATCAGGGGAATCATATTTTCACATCAAACACACCCTTCCTTGCCATCTGCTTATGAAACAACAGCTTTATCAGAGCATCCAACATAAACAAGCAATGGGAAGCGCAGAATCATAGGGACCGGAGCCTCGTTTCTACCCGAACAAAAGGCCCAGTCTCTGAGCCGGCAGGGGACGTGGACAGCACCACCCAAACCAGAGAAAGCACCTCCACTGGGAAAGTCCTGAAACAAAGAGACGCTTTCCGCTCTGGGAAAAGTCCAAAGTGAGGGGAAAAAGTAAATAATGAGAGACTGTGAAGCAGATTTCCTTCCTGTGCTCATCTTCAGTAAACATAAACAGGATTTTCAGACTCTCAGCACCATGATTTAGTCAAATAAACAGTGTTGAGAGAGTCTTGTGCTTGTATCCTTACCTCTCTGAGAGCTGGCGTATCTGGGGGATGCCCATGTACTTCTGGAAGTGCTCAAGCACATTGACTACACCCTGAAGGAGATTGGCCACCTCCCCATACTGCCTCTTTCGAGTCATAGCTCTGCAAAGGTATGATGAGACAAATTTTTAGCACATTACTATGAATGAGCAAACATACTGATCTTGGGAAAGGGTCTCTTGAATAAACATACTCAAGAGAGTCCACACCGCCAGCCAGCATGTGCAGGTGATTGAGGGTGGTTATAGAAGTCGTCAGGTGACGCTTTGCATGGTCCAACTGCTTGATGTCCCGTGTGATCTCTTTCACCTGAAGAATTTTTTTTAAGATACATTAGGTATGCACTGATATTTCAATTCTGGCTGATAATTCTTATTTTATTACTGCAATATTATATTACTATCTATCTATATATATATATATATATATATATATATTATGTATAATATTATATTTAGTGCTTTCACATAGATTGATCAAGATTAAATCGCATCTAACAAAAAAGTTGTTTACATAATATGTGTATATATATACACACACACACACACTATATACATGTCAGTGTGTATACATACTATATATACACAGACATGCACACACACAAATATGATAATATATACAAACACTTGTTATGTAAACAAAAACTTTTATGTTAGATGCGATTAATCACGATTAATCTATTTGAAAGCACCAATATTATATTATAGCACAATATCCTACGGAAATGATTCCATGATGCTGATTTGGTGCGCAAGAAACATTTCTTTTCAATGTTGAAAACTTTGATGAATAGAAAGGTAAAAAAAAAAATATATATATATATATATCACACAGGTCCTTCTCAAAAAATTAGCATATTGTGAAAAAGTTCATTATTTTCCATAATGTAATGATAAAAATTAAACTTTCATATATTTTAGATTCATTGCACACCAACTGAAATATTTCAGGTCTTTTATTGTTTTAATACTGATGATTTTGGCATACAGCTCATGAAAACCCCAAATTCCTGTCTCAAAAAATTAGCATATTTCATCCGACCAATAAAAGAAGTGTTTTTAATACAAAAAAAAAAGTCAACCTTCAAATAATTATGTTAAGTTATGCACTCAATACTTGGTCGGGAAACCTTTTGCAGAAATGACTGCTTCAATGCGGCGTGGCATGGAGGCAATCAGCCTGTGGCACTGCTGAGGTGTTATGGAGGCCCAGGATGCTTCGATAGCGGCCTTAAGCTCATCCAGAGTGTTGGGTCTTGCGTCTCTCAACTTTGTCTTCACAATATCCCACAGATTCTCTATGGGGTTCAGGTCAGGAGAGTTGGCAGGCCAGTTGAGCACAGTAATACCATGGTCATTAAACCAATTACCAGTGGTTTTGGTACTGTGAGCAGGTGCCAGGTCGTGCTGAAAAATGAAATCTTCATCTCCATAAAGCTTTTCAGCAGGTGGAAGCATGAAGTGCACCAAAATCTCCTGATAGCTAGCTGCATTGACCCTGCCCTTGATAAAACACTGTGGACCAACACCAGCAGCTGACATGGCACCCCAGACCATCACTGACTGTGGGTACTTGACACTGGACTTCAGGCATTTTGGGATTTCCTTCTCCCCAGTCTTCCTCCAGACTCTGGCACCTTGATTTCCGAATGACATGCAACCACTGAGCAACAGTCCAGTGCTGCTTCTCTGTTGCCCAGGTCAGGCGCTTCTGCCGCTGTTTCTGGTTCAAAAGTGGCTTGACCTGGGGAATGCGGCACCTGTAGCCCATTTCCTGCACACGCTTGTGCACGGTGGCTCTGGATGTTTCTACTCCAGACTCAGTCCACTGCTTCCGCAGGTCTCCCAAGGTCTGGAATCGGTCCTTCTCCACAATCTTCCTCAGGGTCCGGTCACCTCTTCCCGTTGTGCAGAGTTTTTTGCCACACTTTTTCCTTCCCACAGACTTCCCATTGAGGTGCCTTGATACAGCACTCTGGGAACAGCCTATTTGTTCCGAAATTTCTTTCTGTGTCTTACCCTCTTGCTTGAGGGTGTCAATGATGGCCTTCTGGACAGCAGTCAGGTCGGCAGTCTTACCCATGATTTGAGTAATGAAACAGGCTGGGAGTTTTTAAAAGCCTCAGGAATCTTTTGCAGGTGTTTAGAGTTAATAAGTTGATCCAGATGATTAGGTTAATAGCTCGTTTAGAGAACCTTTTCATGATATGCTTATTTTTTGAGACAGGAATTTTGGGTTTTCATGAGCTGTATGCCAAAATCATCAGTATTAAAACAATAAAACACCTAAAATATTTCAGCTGGTGTGCAATGAATCTAAAACATATGAAAGTTTAATTTTTATCATTACATTATGGAAAATAATGAACTTTATCACAATATGCTAATTTTTTGAGAAGGACCTGTATATATATATGTATTCGAGATTTGCTCAAGATTCTTTTTAAAAGTGTTATTAAATTATTAGTGTTGAGTATGTGAGCATTAAATGATGGCAAAAGTAATCTATTTGTAAAAATAGACATAATTAACATGCACAATTAAATTACTATTGATCCAATACTAAAGATGATTTACATCTATTCAATACTTAAAAACAGTCCAATATTGGCTAATAACCTATATGGTACCAATATTTCGTCCACCCTTCTTCATATTGCTGGGGACACAGGGACAGAGCTTTGCTATTGTTCTCTTGCCTTCCTCCCCTTGCCCTTCCTCTGTTCTGCACTGCATAACATTCACAGATGGCCAGTGCATTACCTTGGGCTCAAAAAGAGTGCGGTGGACAAAACCACAGGATGTCACAGTTTCTTGTGCCTTGGCTACCCAGCCTGTTGGGGTGGGTGGGTGGTGAATGCCGATTTACTCTGGGTCGACTTTCAGGCCTTAAATGACTAGGTTCCTGTCTAGAGGGCTTATTTTTACTCACCATTTGCTCAGATTTCTCCGCTTTGTCTTTGATGTCTTTGATTTTGCCAAAGAGTTGCTGGATGGCTTTCTGGGCCTCCTCCAAAGCCTGGAAGAGGAGACAAAAGATCTAAAATGACCCAAACATCACTGCGGTAGCGTTTTCTTACAGCTCGCTGTCATTTCGATGTTTTCTGTGAAACAGCAACCTGAAGTTCACTGGCTTGAGTTCAGTTTGTGTTGGGCTGGTTTCATCGCTTTCAAACTAGGCGATTAGAAAAACAGACACTCAATCTAAATCTTACTGCCACATCAAAAGCAATTAATAATGAACCCATATTTAAGATGAAAATACAGGCTAAATGACATTTTAATGAACCTGCTTCCTGCCCTCCTAACCCTTCAGCTACTATATTATTTTTAGTGGGAAGATTTCTGTGCCTCAACAGGGTGGGGAACAAACCACACGGCCTGATGAAACCAGTTTTTACTTGACATTCTTGTATGCGAAGACTGCAGCAGCTGCAGTTTTGGCCCTTCCACATGTTGCCCCACCTGATGCCACCACATCACAAGGCTCCCGGCTTGGCCCTGATGGGATCCAACCTTCCTGGCCACTCGAATACAGTCACAGCAAGTGGCACACCTCCCACTGCAGCCACACTGGCAGTGTTCGGACTCTGACAATGCATAATTACTACTTCCTTTAAAAGCAGCTGCAGCACTGGATGAGTGGGAATACTGGCTGCTGCCAATGTATTTAGAGACGTGCCTGGGCTGAGAGTGGAGAAAGTTTGGCCGTTCCTTTTGCCTTGCTTCTTCACAGGCAAATGGAATGCAAACAGCCGGCACCAGCTGCCCCCCTGGAATGTACCACTTTTACAAGCCTCCTCAAAAACACAATGATGCTTTGAGCCACACAGTGTTAACAGCAATGCATCCTCCTTTCAAAGAAAGGATTCTTCAAATTGCAGTATTGCAAGGTCATGCCAAGACTTTTTACGGCTTTGAACAAAAAGCAGAACTAGAGCCCAGGTGTTAACTGGGATGCATCTAGTTTAAAGTGGCCATGCTGTAGTTGTGCATAAGAAGCTATCCAGGGTCGCTTTTCTGAGGTTAGAAAAATGGACTGCGTGTTGGAGGACAGTCTCTGGATCTCCTACTTATACTGCTGATCAGAAAAAAGAGAAAGAGAGAGGTTTATTTGGATCTGGCAGGAAGGAGAGCAGCTGCTATGCATGTGGACTCTATTTGCAGTTTCAGGATGTTTCCCCCCACCCACAGATGGTTTAGGCAGGCCAGACTACAGGACGACATGGATGCTGGGATGCCTGCTACATTTCCCTGTAGTGTTGTGACTCGACTAAAGAATATGTAGGATTATTAGGACAGTTTAACAGCTGCTGACAGGCATGAATGAGACTGTGTGGTTATTTCCTCAGTGATCATGTGGTCAATCATTTACAGCATTCCACACGTGCACTAATGATGATTATCCTACTAATTATCCTAAATGTAATTCTTTTCTAAACTGCTGAAGAGATTATGAACAGCCTGGTTGTCCCCTTTTATGATTGTATACTCTATTAAATGTCATTACCTTCGGGTTACAATTTTCTTTGTTCTGCCAGATATCAAGCATGTTGGGTGATACAAAAATTGCTATCTTAAATGTCTATGGTCATTTTAATATCATTTTCTGCCATGGTGGACTTTGATTTAGAGAAATGTCCTAAAATTTGCCTTCAAATTTCACCCATCAAACTATGATTCACATTTGTTATGGAGTAACTTTCATATAAAACATTGAGATCATACAAGTTATTTTTATGTTATGAGAAATTGATGAAATATTGCCTAAAAGCAACATTGTGCAACAGTGGAATGATGTCCACTACTGTTCAAAAGTCAGGGGTCAGTAAGAGTGTTTTTTTTTTTTTATTAATACTTTTATTTAGCGAGGTGCATTAAACTGATCAAAAGTGACAGTAAGGACTTTTACATTGCTACCAAAATATATATTATAAATGCATGCTATTCTTTTGAACTTTCTATTTATTAAAGAATCTTGAAAAAATGCTGTTTCCACAAAAATATGAAGCGGTACAACTAATGATACCGAAAATTCAGCTTTACCATCACAGGATTAAAAAACACATTTTAAATTACATTGAGACAGAATACCGTTTTAAATTGTAATATTTACACAATACTATATTTTCAATCAAATATTGCAGCCTAGAGACTTTTGTCAAAAATATTTTTTTAAAATCTTACCAACCCCCAACTTTTGAACGGTTGTGTAGCTCTCCTTTGCAGTTATCATGCTTCTTATTCGAATTTTTTTTGTATTATCCATTTTAATGTCTCATTGTATTAGTGGAAGTAAAGTTTCATTTAAAAGTCAGTAAAAAGTGGTTGCATTAGACTGTCATGTAAAAAGCCCATATATTCTGTATTCCATGTATTCAACAATTCTGCTAAACTATTTAGCTAAATTAAATTGTTGACCTGACAGTTTTATGACATCAGCAAATTGTACCATGGCTCAATTTCAACACAAATACTTTAAAACAATTATTTGATTAATTTTAACATACTAAAATACCATTCAAGAAAAGAAGGTTAGAACCTAGGCATTAAGTTGATAAAACCTCTGTCAACAAAGCCTGCGATGCCTAAAACAACTCCAAAGGGACAATCAGGGATCGGTCTATAACGACTAATAGAAAACCACACATGCAGCAAACTTTCCATCCTGTGTTTAGATTAAATATTTATACTACATTCTTGGGGAGGCTCCTTCTTGGCATTCCTAATAAGCAGCTCCAGATGCCAAAAACTACATGAGACATCCTGATCCCAACTGGCTCCCTGACAGCTATAAACCTCTCATCTGAATGCTCCATCTGGGAACAACAACATGGCAAATTTTTTATATGGAACTTTCTCCAGCAATGAGGAAAATAATGTATATTAGCGCAAACCCTGCGTGAGACAAAGAGGAAGGCAAAGTGAGGGACTCCTCAAATTATTCACACCAAATGTTTTGGCCCACTGTTGACTTTCCTTTATGAATGATATCACAAATCTAACAAGTTTCCCCACATTGTCAAATACTTTTCCAATTCAGAAAATATTTCCAAATAGGTTGCTGTCCGTTAACAATATTATAAAATGGTACTTTCCTCACACTAAATGTCCGGATAAGAACGACAAAAATGTTTAGAAAAGTAGGGGAAATACCCCCCCCCCCCCCTCCAAATCCCCACATAATTCACATAAGAGTTATTATAGTTAACTGAAACCATAGAAAAATGTCATTTCATTTCATCTAGTTCTTAAGGAAATATTTCTCAATTTCATTTAGTTTGACTTGATGTACTGAAATAGCTACAACTAAAATTAATACAAATGTTTAAAAAAATAAAACAAATAGAAAAATATCAAATTGAAAATCAATTCAGAATAGTAAAAAAAGCATCTTAATTATTCTAAAATAACACTGACCCAAACAGCAGGCAGACGATAACAAAACCAGAGAGGAGTCTGGGTCTTTAAACAGGGTGAAACATCTGTGGCGTGACTGCCTCAAATACTATTTATCAAGCCCTCAGCTTCATCCAAACTTCAAAGAGACTCAGTCACAAATAAGATGCCCAATTCTAACTTTAGCATTTTCTTTACCACTGGGGAGAAGGTGAAAATACTCAGCTAAGACAAACACATCCGTCCACCTCCTCCACACAGCTAGAAATGTCATCAAGCAGACCCCTGGGATCCCGTTCCAGACACGGATGTCTCCATCTCACTGATAAATACTGCACAGACTAAACAAAAAAAAGCTTCAGTGGGTCTTTCCAGTCTTCTCCCTCTGTCTCCACCATCACTCCCAGCCTCAAATTGGGATGTGTAATCCACACTTCCCCGCCGTCCCATCTGCTGAAAGAATTTTTTCCTTTGCTCTGTGGAAACATCTCAGAAGGCTACGGCCGTGAGACTCATGGCCCCGCGTTAACAGCGATCCGTTCAGACACAACCAGTTTCCAAAAGCGGTGCATGCTGGGTAATTCAAGCTCAGCTAACCCCACTCGTAGATCTCAGCCACACTGGCTTTTAACAACCCAATCGCATTTCACCTCAGCCTGCTGCTCTGATTAAGAACGGATCTGTGTTGAATCAACATTTTCAGCCTGGTCCAAGAAATAGTAGGACACTAAACCACAATGTGGAATGGAACTGTTGCGGAGAACAGGAAAATTCGGGGTAAAGTGTGCCTTCTTTTCCAGGAAGACACAGCATCTGGGACTTTCAAGAACCTTTTTAAAATTTTGTTTTGGACCCCATGCTATTTATTTGCCATTTTTTCTATAACCTGAAAACTGGAAGAATGAAGGGGAGAAAGCTTTATTTTTGTTATTTTGATCTTAAATTATTCAAAGTTATAATCACTTGATTGGATCACAACAGAACATACGGCATTGATCTGACATTATGTATGTGGAACCAAAATGCTCACCTGTCTGCCATCTTGCCCCACATTAGTCTGTCCCCTCACCACTGTCCTGATGTTGTCATCCAACCGTCTGATTAAAGGAATTTTATACAATATCAATTTAATAAGAATCAATAACCTCCACATATAAATGCAGACCATGTCAGGGTCTAAATATTGAAAACTCACCTGATTTTAAGTCGTATGTTATTCACCACATCGTCTATGTTCGCCAATGACTAAAAAATGATTGGGGGGGGGGGGTACAAAAACACTACTGAAATACATCAGCTATCCTTTAATTTCATTTATCTCTTTTAAAAAGTCAACATCTCATAAGTCAGTTCTTCATGTTCAGAGAGAGTAGCACTCTCTAGTGGCCGAGAATATGAACATTCAATAGGCTGCAATGTAAAAAGCATAAATATTAGTAGTATTATTGGTCACTGGCCTCAATATGAGGGACATAAACACAGATATACAGGCATTACATTTTATTCATTAATTATTTGTATTATCAATGCTAATAGCATACAATAGTATGTTGCTCTACTAAAACTTTCAGAATGAAGGTACATTCATAATGTTGACCATTATGCAAGTATTCTAATTCAGACTCACCTGCTCTGTTGGAAACAATGTATTAATGTATTCAACAGCATTGAAGTCCGCTCGATCCAAAGGGTCTTGGCTGGGGAAAACCTAATAATTGAACGGATGTGTCATATGACAAGGCCAAGCCCAGAAAAACAGTGTCTGCTGATTGAGGATTAGCTGGCCACAATGTTGCTAAAGATGATCTGTGAGTCTGAAGTGAACTACAAGCTTTACTACACTGCATTCAGGCGGCACCAAAAACCTTAACAAATAAATCTAAAGAGCCAGTTGTATTACTGATCTTATGCTGGACTCAACTGGAGCCAGTGGAAGAGAATTATTATTGCTCAATTAACCATTAAAAACAATTCTGCACATCATTCCTCTCCAATGACGCTTCTTTAGTCCAGGTATTTTTCTTTCTCACTGTGTTTTGGTAAACATTAATAAACATTGTGTTAAGAACATAGACTAACACTACTAGTTACACATTTTACGATCACCAAGATTTAAATAAAATATAATTAGATAGAAATTGCAGTGCAATTTAAGTTACTAATTTTATGCCTATTCTAAACGGACTCCCTTGAATGTGTCAATCTCTTTTTTCCTGTCTCCATCAAATAGCAAGCTAGCAATGACAAATTTACGTTTGCGGGTCCGTCGTTTTGAAAACAAAGTCGATTTTTACAACAGTTATAACTTATACGTAAACAAAAAAAGTAAAATGATAAATAAAACAGACACGACCAAAACTGTGAGCTTCAAAGGAGAAGTATCAAACTGGCTATTATCTCATGAGAAGACACTCTGACACTACAATAAAAACAGACTCAACCCCAATTGATCTCTTACCTGCTCAATGGCCAGCTGCACTTCAGGGGTAAGGTGTAATATCGCCTCCAAATCTTCCACAAACTCTAATTCTTCATCCTCCATCATTGTACACCATACACGGTTGTACACAGTAAACAGACGTTTTATTTCCTGAACTGACTTTAATGCTTCTTTACCATTGTCGATGATCAGGGGAAATATGATTCATTAGCGCCATCTTTCGAGCGGGAGACTCATCACGAGACTATTTTCATAGTATTTCAAATAATCCGAAAATCCAAAATCTTGTTATTATCTATTAATTTAAAAACGATGACAATACATTTTTGTATATTTCTGTTTTTAATTGTTGTGTGTTCCTTATATAATTATTTATTATACCGTTTGTGTGTCAAACTTAACTGGTTTTTAAAGCAATTCATCAATCACACTATAAAAAAAACTGTAAATAGTAACGTTAGCCTATCCTTTGCAAATAGCAAACAGATCGAAACAGTAGGCTATAGCAAAAAAACATAAAAATAAAAACAAACATGAGAACATATAAATAAAACTATAGTTAACAAATATTTTTAAAACATAAATCATAAATGTCTAAATTACTTCCTTGGAACGACCCTTCGGGTATCGTCACCAGCAAAAAAAAAAAAAAAAGGGAAAAGAGAATGTTGCGTTTATCGTGTGACGTCACAATGTTGTTTCGGGCGCTTCAGTTCAGTTCATCTCTTGTGCGCTTGAGGCTTTTTGAGGCGTTTTAATGCGTGGGATATTTAATGCTGTAAAGATGATGGAAGAGCAACCAGAAGCTGCAGAAGAGCAGCAGGCTTATATATCAACCACTCTGGAGAAAAGCCCAAAAGGCAAAATATACAATAACATTCATATAGAAATAACATTTTTAAAAAAGCCTAAAATCATAATAAATAATCTTGACTAAACTATTGAAATAATCTTGTTTTAACTAGGCCTATATGCCCTGTTTCACAGACAAAATTTAAGGCTAGTCCTGGACTAAAATGCATTTTTAACTGAGAGCAACGTGCACTGACATAGATAGGCCTATTAAAATATGTCAATGCTATATTGTTTTTCTCAAAATGCACACAATTAATGTTTTGTTTTAATGGACATTTATAAAAGCTACTTAAATGTCCTAATTTAACTATAAAGCCTAATCCTGGTTTAATCTAAACCTAATCTGTGAAACCACAGCAGCCAATTGTTATTAGGAGTTGAAGTTGTTAGGCCTTAAAGGCCTTTATTTTGTGCTTTTAATTTTTAGTCATAATTTTGTTTCCTGCAATAATGAAGTCTAGGCTCTGTGTTTGAATTCTATTTCTAACCAACTTATTTATTCAGAAAAACAAACAAAAGTAAAGAAGAAGAAAGGAATCTGTTCATTCTTCCAGAGAATATGTCACAGAGGCAACAAAGTGGCTCCTCTTCCACCAGAGCCCACCACAGATACAGAAGATCCCCAGCCTGGTCCATCCGGTGTCATGTCCACGCCTGACATAGGTCTCATTGCCCTATTATTACTCTGGTTCATGTGTATTCTGTCTTTATTTCGGTTGTATTATTGCTTGACAGATGTCCCTAGGTAAGATAGTACTGTACGAGTTGTAATATCCACATTCTTCAGATGAATATTTATTCTGTCCATAAAGTCACAACCAGCTATGTATGAATTCATGTATGACTATCAAAGAAACAAGCATTATAATATATGAATATACTTTGTGTATGTTTTTTTTTTTCAGTTCTATTTGACTCCCTTTATAGAGTGGGAGAGAAACTGGGAGAAGGAACCTCTGGCACTGTATTTAAGGGGACTCGCAAATCTGATGGCATGAAGGTAGACACTCAACCATCCTTTTATCTGTCTATTATATTTTGTGAACTTTGAAGTTATATATCAGTATCCAGTTTTGTTCAAAACTGGTGTAAAATCTTTACATTGAAGATTGTAATTACATTTTAATTAAAGGTATTACATTTCAAAGCCAGAAGATTTGCTATGATTAATTTACCATATTTATTCTTATTTTCAGGTCGCTATCAAATGTTTTCCTAAGAGTACAGTGGACCGTTATATTTTGATTGTAAGTTGGTGAGACTATATCTAACGACATGTAATATATCTAATTTTATATTTACTCTTTATTAAATAGTGAGAGAAATCAAGCATACACATAGTCAGCTAATCTTTTGAGGAATACTTCTCTAGCCTGGGTATTCCCAGCCTCTGCTTCAGGAAGTGGCTCTAAATCTGCTGGTGAAAGAACCTCCGATAAGCCCCAACATTGTCCAGATGCTGGACTGGTTTGAAGAGGCAGATCGACACATCCTCGTCATGGAATATCCACATCCTTGTATGACCTTGGACGAATTCATGATTCACAACAGATACCAACTAAAGGAAAAAGTGACACGTGGCTTGATGCTTCAAGCATTGCTCGCAGCAAATCAATGTATTAACCGAAGTGTCTTCCACCATGACATCCATTCTAGTAACATACTGGTCAACACAAAGACACAGGAGATCAAATTAATAGACTTTGGCATTGGTATGCGTATCACAAATCCAGGTAAGTTGTTTTTTTGTCTTGTGACTTATTAATCATATGATGGTTTTAAAAATTGTCTCTTAGTTCTCAAAAAAAATGTTTTTGCTTTTTCTGGATAGAGAACAAAACCGAAGCTGTCTCAGAAACAGTCAGGTCTCTGGGTTTCATTCTGTTCCAGTTAGTGAATGGCAATCCCAGTTTATCCAAAGGTAAGATACAGCAAAAAAACAAACACACAATGCCAAAAGCATTTGCATTGTTAAACACAAACATAAAGCACAATCTGCTCACCAAATGCAACAACAAAAAAGTGACAGAACTGAAAATGATTGGTGTATAAGTAAAATTCAAATGAGCTGATGTAAAACATAGGAGAGCGCCTCTATATTCACAGAGTTTTACATACAACAAACTTTAGTGTGTTGCATGGTCATAAAGAATGTGCATGACTAACCAGGTCTCTCATGAAAACATGTACAGAATGCCAGGATTTCATGAATCAGTGCCTTGGTACGCCAGTGGAGACACCAACGTTGGAACAGCTTTTACAACATAAATGGTTTAAGCAGGAACAATGGTGGAGAAGATTCCTCAGGAGGTAGTGTAACATACTATTTTGAGGGAAGACAGATGAAAAGAAACCTACATTGAAATCTGGTGTATTGGGACTTTAAAATATGTACTTACATTTTTAAACATTGCAAGTAATTTTTGCATTCAGCAGATGATCCAAATACTCCAGTGAGGAAGAGCAGAATAAGCCCTTCATCAGACAGTCTGAAGTGGAGACGTGGAGCCCGGAGCCCGGAGGAGCACATTTTTTGTAAAATAGGGCAGAGTGAAACTCTGATTATTCTCATTTAAATAATAACAATGAGAGACACATTTTATAATTCATGAAAAACATACAGCACAACCAGTATACCATGATTCGCAAAATAATTACTCTTATGAGCCAGTTTTTTTAATTGGACGAAAAACATACACAGACCAGTGTAGTCAAATTCGTGCATTCACGACCTCAAGGCTAGATTATTGCACTGCATTAATTGGTGTTTGCCCTGAAAATGTATTATACAAAGTCTAGTAGAACCAAAAGGTTTTGCTCTGTCGACAATGCACTGTGTTCGTATTAAGCATTGTATACATTTTAAAATCTTGCTGATTAGCCTATATGCGCCAAATGTTTTAGCTCCTCAGTTCTTAAGTGAGTTCCTATTGCATTACAGTGCTTCATACTCATTGCGGTTTCATAATTCTGTCCTGTTAATAATACCTAGAATATAGAAAAATCGACCATGGGCAGATACTTCTTTTCCTATTTAGTGCCTGAACTCTGGTAACTCTGGTAACTCTTCCTAGCAAATACACTCTGTCTTGTTACATCGAAAGCAGAATGGCATCTATGCTTATCAGTCTTGTCTGTCTGTCTCTTCTTTATGCTGAAGTTACCTTAGACATCCAGATCTGGTCCGTATCCAGAACAGATGGTGGACCACGACGCAACCCTGAATGTCAGGGAAGACCATCTAGACAAGCCCTCGGCACAGATCATCAACAAAGGCCAAGAACCAGACAAGTCCTCAGCACAGACGCTATATGCCAGGATCTAGGACCACAACACAGTTTCGTCATGCTTACAATCATTTATATGACGCTCCATAATTTGACTTATGATGCAGCCTGGATGCATAATCACACCATGTTTGTTAATTTGGCCAGAGGAGAACTGGGCCCTGACTGAGCCTGGTTTCTGTCACTTGATGGAGTATGGGTTCCTTTTCACTGTCGCCTCTTGCACTTAGACACTTAATATCCAGGAATATTTTTGATTTGACTGCATTGACACTATTGAATGTGAACAGAACTGAGCTGGATGAAGACATCAATGTTTTCTGCAAAGCTGCTTAAGCTGAATTAAACTAATTTCATAATTGATTCACTTTATACAATTATTGAACTGAACTGAATCAACACTGAACTAACTTCAATTGAATTATGACACTTTTGTTTTGTTTTTTACTTTCTAGCAGAAATGAATTCTGTATGCATCATTGATCATTATTTCCCTGTATAAAGCTGCTTTGAAACCATCTGTATTAAATAAGTACTATATAAATAAATAATTTTGAATATTAATTTCTACATTAATTTTTAAAAAAAAAAACAGGAATGAGTTGGAGTGGTTACTGAATTAAGAGGTGCTTAGCAGAGGTGGACAGTAACAAATTAGGCCTACATTTACTTGAGTTCTGTACTTAAGTACACTTTTTGAGTATCTGTACTTTACCTGAGTATTATTTATTTTTTTTGGGAACTTTTTACTTTAACTTCACTACATTTGAAAGACAAATATTGCACTTTTTACTCCACTACATTTCTGTCAAGGTCCTTGAGTAAAAGTAGTAACATCAGTCAGGGGATGATTTTGCTTCCAGGGGTTGCATTGTGGTTGGAGACGTCAGATCCCGATGTCGGGTTGACCTCAACATTTTTGTTGGAAATGAAAGTCAGGTTGACGTCAGAACCCGACTGATGTTCTTGATGTTTAAACTCTTGATGTTTAGAGTTAGAGTATAAACTGATGTTATTGTGGTTGAAAATGTTCATTTTCAACCATAATACAACGTCTGTCCAATGTTGGAGGAGATTAATAGTAATCTGACGTTGGATTCTGACATCAACCTGATTTTCATTTTCAACGTTGGGTTTGGTCTTCTAAATGTGAAATTTGTCATTGTTTTGGAGCACACTAGCTTATAGATAACAGTAAGGCTAACATATTCATACTAAAAGCCAAAAAACTTTAAATAGGGCACTATTTGAGGGAACAACCATTTGAGTGTCCGAAACCATTGTGGACGTTATTGAGTTCAATCTCACATTCAATCCCACTACTGGAGCTGTGCTCTAGAAATAAATTTGATATTGGCATAGATTAAGAGGCATAAGGTACTGTAAGTATTACATACAAAAATGCAACAATAATAAATCAATGCATTGAGATTTACTTTGTACTTACTTTTAAAAATGAGTACTTCTGTACTTTTACTGAAGTAAAAATAGGTCTTTACGACCTTTACTTGTAACAGAGTAATATTTGACCAGTAGTATCTGTACTTTCACTCAAGTTAAGTTGTGTACTTTGTCCACCTCTGGTGCTTTGTTAAACCTCTGCAGGTCACTTGTGCTACTCACTGCAGGGCACTTACCATCATCGGTGTCTCTGGAAGATAATCAGAGTCTAAACAGGTTAACTTGTTTGTAATGTGAACTCTTGTCCTCTAATTCTCTCCAGAACCTAAGCTTAAAGTTCAACATTAGCCCACAGTGAATTCAAGATCCATACAGGTGTGTACTTTGTTTCCTAAACTGTAAATGATTGATCTTCTTATTCACTGAGATTCTGTCTCAAAACTCCACAGAGGAGACACAAGATGCCTCAGGAGCAGCTGGACAATCTCTGCTATAAAATAAGAGAAGGACTGCCTAAATGGAGGGATATTTTCACATGGTGAGTGGATGCAAGCTTACATTCAGTGATATACTGTAAGTCTGACGCTAAACTTGAAAATCTTTTTTTTTTTTATATATTCTCAAGTCATGCTGTATAAAATGATCATCAGGGTTTAGTGTTCTTTTAGTATTATTATTAAAGTATTTATTAATATTTTGAATGAGTATGTGTATGTGATCAGATGGTTCAGAGGATTTATTAATAGTGCATCACTGACCGGTCTCAAAACCTTCATGAAATGGTGAACAGTAATTCAAGCAAATGTTTATTGCAGGCAACTGTTGAAAACTCTACTGATGGGTCAAGGCCTCTCAGCACTGATCTGTGGGACTGCTGTAACATCTCAGTATCTGGCGTCCATTTATTACCTCGATACACCCATGCTGCAGAGCTTTATTAATTACAGCCTCCTAGGCATCACTTACACCATGGCACTGATCTTCAGAAGAGGTATTTGATCACAAATCCATCAGTAATTGTTTTAGTTGTTGCGTTTCATTCTTGATCAACCATTAAACATTTTTCAGTATAACTACTACTGTTTTTTGGACATGTAATATTCAGGATGCCTCTCTTTTAATGTAGGTGATGGCAATATTTTGCAGATATTAAAGACAAAATGGTGGAAGTATCTATTGTTGGGACTGATAGATGTGGAGGCGAATTACGCAGTGGTGAAAGCATACCAGTACACCACATTAACTAGCATACAGGTGACAACTTTTTATGAGTGTGTTGATATACGGTGTGTTTACATAAACTACCATTCAAAAGTCTGGGGTCAGTAAACAATTTTTTTTAAAGTCTCTTATGCTCACCAAGACTAGATTAGTTTGATGAAAAATACAGTTACGTTGTTAAATATTATTCCAATTATTCTATTTTAATGCATTATACATTTTAATTTATTCCTGACAGCAATATCACAGATCATTCAGAAATTATTCTAATATGCTGATTTGCTGCTCAAGAAACATTAGCATTTTCAGAATTTTTTGATAAATCCTATTTATTTTTATTTAACATTAAAAGTAACATAAAAATGCCTAAACTCTTTTTGTAAAATCAATTCTATGCTGAATAAAAGTATTCATTTTCCCCCAAAAAACTCTAACTTTTAAATGGTTGTGTAGGTTCTTCATTTACTGAATTCAAGATGTCACTTGTAACACGATGCAAAAGCAGAATCTAGTTAAAATTCTCAAAGCAAGTTGTTGTTTGACTAACTGACTGCATTTCAGCTGCTGGACTGCTTTATTATCCCGATTTTGATGATCTTGTCCTGGTTCTTCCTGAAGACCCGTTATAGGATCATTCACTATGTCGCTGTATGTATATGTCTGGCTGGTGTGGGAGCCATGGTGGGAGCGGACATCCTCGCTGGCCAGGACCAGGGATCTAGTGAGGGGCAAGCTGCTTCTCCACAACATAATTTAGCATAGAACCTAACATAAGTCAAACCGTGCGCATCATTTATTCCCGTGTCAACAGCCAGTGATATTCTCCTCGGTGATGGTCTGGTTCTAGTCAGTGCCACTCTGTATGCCATCTCTAATGTGTGCCAGGAATACACGGTGAAGAATCTGAGCAGGGTGGAGTTTCTGGGAATGGTCGGCCTCTTCGGCCCAATCATCAGTGGAATACAACTGTAAGATGTGTTGATGAACTTCAAGAAAACAGTTAGACCTGTTGCTAAAAGTCAGAGCTACATCATCTGTACTTTTGTGTTTTGTCACTTGCAGAGGGATTCTCGAACATAAGGAAGTGTCTAAAATTAAGTGGACATGGGAAATTGGTAAAGTACTGCAATGTGAAATTAAAATACTTTCCATTTACAGTAAGTCGATGACCTCATCTGAGGTTTGATTTTTGTGTTCTCTCCTCAGCTCTGCTTTTGGCTGGATATGCACTCTGCATGTACGGCTTCTATAGCTTCATGCCTGTGGTGATAAAGATGACCAGTGCCACAGCGGTTAATCTGTCCTTACTCACTGGAGACATCTTCAGCCTGTTTTGTGGGCTCTTTTTGTTCCAATACAATGTGAGTAACATATTTAACACACACACACACACACACACTTTTATTACACATTTTTCTGGACACCTTTTAATAAAATAAATGATAAAGCAAATCGAGAGAAAATGTTATATCAAATAAATGCTGAATAAAAATGACAAGAAATGAAAGTAAAAAATGTTGGTCTCATTTTGCTGATGGTCTCTTTAATCCTGACATCAGCACACGTGGCAGAAGTATCTATAGATGTGTCCTTGTATCCTTATCTCAAATATTCCAGGTCATTGTGACATGGAGCTTTATATTTCTTTAATGTGTGAAGGTTTTGTAAGTGCCCTATGTTCCCTGTTTATAAAAAAAATGGATCTGGGTAATTCACAGTTCTTTTTTTGCACTCCTTTACATATTTTATTTTCTACAACCAGTCCATCAATGTTGAATAAAAAAAAAACACATTGTATGACTGTGCTGACTTTTTTCAGTTCCTTCTCACCTCCCCTGTTCTTCCTCAGTTCTCAGGACTGTACATCGTGTCACTGGTGGTGATCTTCATTGGTTTCATCCTGTTTAACACCGTCCCCCCCACACTGAACCGAGCTCTTGGCCCAGCGTCTGAAGAGGAAGGCTGTGACAATCACGCCGTGGAGTTTGATAACTACAGCATTCAAGGCTGTGTGGATGAGATAAGCTGTGCGCAAGCAGAGCCAGATCAAACCAAGAGCCGGCGGAATGAAAGACAGTCAGCATGTGTTGTCATAAACAGTGTTCAAATGTAGTTTTGATAATTCCATGGTTAAACACAATAGAACTTTTTGTATTTTATAGTCATTATATTTTAATAGTGGTTTATGATAGATCAAATGTGACAATGAATAAACTGAATATGACGTAAATGTTTTTATCTCATGACATTTTGTGTTTAAACAGATAAATTATCTCACTGTTGTACCAATGTATTTGTTGTTGATATTTATTGTACTGAGAAGTACTTTGTGAAATGTAAACCTCAATTAAACAAAACATTGTCGGCCTGTATTGAGGGATGGGTTTATGTTGATTACTCAAATGAAGTGAAATGCAGTAATATCTTGTGGGAATTTAAAACAGACATTTTGATTGCCGCAATAATAAATATTATGGTATCATTAAATTATATCTTTACATTATATCTTTACAAGCATTACAAGCAACCTCATTTAATGTTCCTATATTGTACATTTTACATGTCTCATAATTCATACTTTTTACAGTGTTTTCCAATGTGACTATTTTGAGATGTATAAAGAATTAACATAATACTTGCAGAGAAGGAGGTGTTTATTTTAATAAATACTTATTTGTTAGAAGCTGCGGCTTTAATTTGCAATTTGAGCAATATTCTCCACATGGTTTGGTTAAGGTGGGCAGCATCAGTCTCCACCCTATATGAATTGAAGTCCTGTCCAAACATTACAACCAAGCTGCATAAATCAATTCTCCTTTTTTAAATGCTATGAATCAAATATTGACTAATTCAGCTAGGAATGATTTCTATGACCTGATATTTATCTCGATTTCAGTCAAACCCTCTTTGCTGGATGATCACCAGGGGGTGAAAATGAATGATGTGGTTTTGCTTCATCATCTCATTTATACTAAATGCCAGAATGCATTCCATTCACAGATGCTGACGCTCCTCATCTTGCTCACCACAAACACCTGCTTGTTTTTTTACTTGTGTAAATGAAGTAATGTGTATAAATACTAATTAATAGTGTTAATCAAAACTATTTAAGACATGCAAATATACATTTTCTACAAACATGACTCCCAAAACTACTGAACAAAAATAATCAGTTTTCTTTTTCATGTGGCTTTACTCAAACTGTCAAACAGATGTTGTTTGTTAAAAGTGGAGTTTTAAGAAATATTGTACCCATTTAAAGAGATAACACAAAAATGAAAATTCTGTCATCATTTACTCAAACCTGGCATGACTTTTTGTCTGTGAATCAAAAGTTATTTTGTGAAATGTCTCAAAGTCAAAGGGCTCCAAAGTTGTTTGGCTCTTAATGTACTTCAAAATATATCTTTCCACAAAACAAAGATCATCATACCTGTTTGGAAATGCAGGAGGGTGAGTAAGTGACTTATTTTCATTTTTGGGTAGACTATCCCTTTAAGTTCTCTATTTGACTGTCAAATTATTTTGAAGTGTCCACAAAACAAGTAAATGCATCAAGTTTTATTTATTTTTATTTAACATTTGTTCTTGTTTATTTTTTGCTCCTCTTATAACATAATGGACAGTTAGGTCTATACTCAGCCCCAAATTTACAGGCTATATACACAACTTAAACTTTCTCCATAGGGAAAACACACTATATATATGCGCATATATATAATATCAGTGTGGAAAGAGGTCTGAAAAGTTGCCCCAACATACAGATAACTGTACATGGTCCCAGAAATTTAAAAGAACATATTTTAAAAAAGTTAGCACTGAAACAGGAATCATCCATCTACATGCGAAAACAGCAACGTCAATTCGTCTATGAATGTGTACATCCTACACAAAACTGACAGCCAAAATAAAAAAGGTCAATGTGTTTTCTCTCACACGCTTACAGAAGCGAAGCAAATGCAGGGACTCTTGCACAACATTAACGCTAGTGTGATTTGTAAACCTGGTTTGCTCTTATTGGGATAACTGTCGGGGATCACAGTGTTAGTTTTAAATCAAAATCTCTTTGTACACACAGGCTATGCTCTACCTGTGTGGCGGTCAGTGCGGCTCAATACGGACATCTTCCTGTCCACGCATGCTTCCTCAGACTCTTAACTCCCGAAGCATAAAGATGTTCCTTTAACACGAGGTGACAGCCATCCACATTCCAAATGCAGCGGAACATAGTCACAAAAACACATACATAAAGGATCCATTCGAGAGACACACACACACACACACACACACACACACACACACACACACAATTAATGAATGCATGAAATTTTAACACTCGTGACATCTGCTACATGCACAAATAACCATGTACCGTCTTTACATATGGTCTAATAACCAACATTTATCAGCAGTGGCAAGATGAAGGCATTTAATATGTTGGAATACATTCGCAAACATTGTTTGCACTGTTGCAAACTGATGGCTATCTCATAAGTTACCACTCAGCGAAGGGGGAGCACAAGCTGAATTCATACACCACTCAGTTGGATACAAGTTGATGGCTTTGTTCGTGAATAACTTAAGAGTGCAGTTGCAACGAGAGAACAATAGGAGGCGTCTGTGCAGCATTGAACAGGACTCCAGATTGACAATGTTAAAGGCACTGCTGTCAGATTCCCAATGACTCACATGATAGTCACAGAACAAGAGTGTCTATGCCAGCTAGAGCACTACAGATAGGCTACATCATGTAAACTCTGTCAAAAGATATTTTCTTCTAGAAACATCTCACATTCGCTCCAGGTGTCTAAATCTCAAAGTGACACTGTAGACTGCAAAAAATTATTTTCTTACGCAGTATTTTGTCTTGTTTTCCAGTACAAATATCTAAACATTGAGGAACATTTACTTGAGAAGAAAAATGTATCAAAATAAATTAGTTTAGTCTTAAAACAAGAACATGTAAGAAATAAAAACTTAATTCTATAGGAAAATTATTTCTAACCACATTGATTATTTTTCTAACCACATTGAAAAATGTTCTTGTTTTAAACTCACTTAATTTTGATACATTTTTTCAGAAAACAAGACTTAATATCTTAAGTCATTTTCCTTCTCAAGTAAATGTAACTTGATTTAAGAATTTATAGATAATTGTAAAGGAAAACAAGACAAAAACAACAAGTAATAAATATTTTTTTTGCAGTGTAATGATGTTACGTCACACATCAACTATAGTGGTAAAATATGACACCAAACTGACCAGGTAAGTTGATTTTAAAATGTCAGTACACCCAAAAAAAAGACAACTCATTATTTACTTATCCTCATGCCATTCCAAACTTGTATGACTTCTTCATTCTGCCGATATTTTGAAAAATGTTTTGTTGGTTTTTTAGTCCATGCAATGATAGTCAACAGGGTTTAACGTTTTGAACACCATTGACCTTCATTGTATGGACAAAAAAAATTCTTCATGAGCATGTTTTGGAAAGAAAGAAATGCAAAGAAAGAAAGCCATACAGGTTGGAACAACATGAGGGTGAATAAATAGTCTTTTATCTCTGTAGGGACTTCAAGAACTGGTTTGGGAATTACGTCAGACACAACACAGTACGTTAAACCTGGTCTAATGGGAGCCGAGAAGAGAATTGGCATGAGGTGTGCTGTTAGTTGAGGAGTTAGTATGAGGTATTATGGGGGGGGGGCGTCCTTTTAAATAAGTCACTAAAACCAGTAGTTAGACGTAATAGGCTGGCTAAGAGTCAGTTTAGGCTGGGACTGGACCACAGTTTCATCATAATATACTCTACTAGAGCCTAAAACACTGAGCAGCACACAAGCACTCTAGACTTTGCCTTTACCCACACATAAAGATAAAACATCTCTTTTTGTCTTTTATTATATATCATTATATAGTATTAGACATTCAATAAATTTCTTTGTATCACTTTTTGAGTCTTTATATACTTTCTTTTCATTTGGAATGTACTGAGTCCTGTAGCTTTATAGTTCGTTTAGATGCAGTGCTGCGTGTGGCTGCAGTCTCAAACGGGGCGGATGTGGTCTAAGTGTCTATACTCTATCTAGGGGTCTGACTGTCAGCGCTTCAGGCCAGCTTTAGCGTGCTGACTGGGAAGGAGGGCATTGTCACCATAGTGACTGGGTTGAGGACGGTCTGGCCCACCAGCTGAGGGTGATGGGTAACCACTTGAGCACCCACAGCCGTCTGCTTGCCAACCATGGCGGCTTGTGCGGCAGATACCGAAGTGCCGTTCATCTGGGCGTGAGAGAGTGTGTGCGCGATGTGGCTCATAACCGCCGGCTGTGTGACTGTAACGGGTTGAGGGTAGATTGCAGGAAGGTGGGCGACAGTGATATGGCTAATGGATTGAGGTCCGGGAGCCAGCTGCACTGAGCTCGAAGAGGAAGGGGAGATGTGGGCCATGTGCTTGGAGCCTGGATGGATGACGTGGTTGATGGTTTGGATGACAGAGGCGTGCGACGCCGATCCCGCGTGAGCAATGACGGTAGGCTGCAGACTGGCTGTGGTCACTATATGGGTCTGGGCCGGAGGTAGGGTCTGCAGGCCCGGAGCAGATGGTGGGCCATTAGGAGCTTGTGCTGGCATTGAGGACAAAGCGGAAGTTGTGATCAGGGCGGCGGCGGCGGCCACAGGGGATAGTTGAGCTGAGGGAATCGGGGACAAAGTTTTAG
This sequence comes from Meda fulgida, assembly GCA_030578275.1. Lineage (NCBI taxonomy): Eukaryota > Metazoa > Chordata > Actinopteri > Cypriniformes > Leuciscidae > Meda > Meda fulgida. The sequence goes on along the minus strand of CM060630.1, from coordinate 19,480,482 downwards.
ACTGTTTGTGTGGGATGGAGATGTGCTGTGTTATGAGGGACAGGGCAGAATGTGACTTCTTTAACTCTGGCTGAAGCGCAGCAGGCACTTTGAGTAAGGCGTTGGCCGTGGCGGAAAAGCTCTCTTCTTCGATATCTTCATCGATGTTGTCTTCACCTTCTGTAGAGACAACAACAAAATAAAAAGGGTCAGAAACTATTAATAGATTGTTAAAAACAAGTTAAAGAATGAAACTGAAGTAGGAACTTTTAGCAGATATACAGTACTGTATCTATACTGTATCATTCTGTGGTAATTGACGGATATAGACAAACCCTTCAGCAAGACTAACCTGAGGCAGTGGAGGTAGAGGCCTGGTCATCATCTGGTTGCACAGTCTGTCGAAGAACACGCTCGATCTCAATCACATCCAATCGCTGGCTTAGCTCGTTCTTCAGCTCAGCCAGTCTCTGCTGCAAGGCGATCTTCTCCCGCGCCAGACGTTCCATCTCATGCTCGTAGTCTTTCTCCTTCCTCTTCAGAGTCTACAAGGGGAACATGAAGAAATAAACAACTGAGCATTTATCCTATGCATTAAGAGCTGGCAGGGTACACTGAAAATCTATAGCTGCAAGAATTAAATGTCACCTTGCTGTGCAACAAAAAGCATGTCAATAGAATACAAGACAAGCATTTCCATGAGTTGGTGGCTATTTTCTTAACCCCCTCTATTATTAAATAAGACCTGCTAAAGCAAAAGTAAAACATCACACATAAAAAAGGGAACCAGTAACAGACATAAACAACTGGATGTGTGAGAATTTAAAATACAGGAAGAAATGTTACATTGTAGGTACACTTGTTTGCAAACTACTCCATAAATGAAGAATAATACTATATGTATGTATGTATGTGTATGTATGTATGTATGTATGTATGTGTATGTATGTATGTGTATGTATGTATGCATGTATATATATATATATATATATACATATACACACACACACAGTCTGTTGGATGTAAAGCTTTACGATTAACACGTTACGTAATCAGATTACATTTTCCCAAGTAACTAGTAAAATAATGCATTACTCTTAAATTACACAAATATACTTCTCACAAAAAATCTCCCTTTATTAACCAACATCTTTGCTTCTGACCTTGGATGATCCAATTCAACCTTAGTAATGAGCAAAAATTACTTCCGATAAACATCACATCACATTTATGTTTCATTTTTTGATTTTATTGCTGAAGTAAGAGTGTTGAACCTTCTTCTCCTGTGTCCTATTCTTCTGCTATTCAGAATGGCAGCTCAGCTGAAAGGTTTGTTTGAGCTGCGCCCTCTATTGTACAGTTGTGAATGGCTTAGAAATTTCACTTTTGGTGTAAAAAGGCCTTTACATTTGCTAAAAATAGAACTTTATATATAAACTTTACTATATGTTTAACCTCTCATTATATATGCATTTGTGTAATTTATTTCCTCTCTATATAAAACTACGTAATTTTTACATTACTTCAAATATAAGATAAAATATAAGGTCATTCTGGTAAGGGATTATTTTGCGATGATAACTGATAATATCTCTTACTCATATCCTAATAGAGCACAACCAAGGCTGCTGAAATTAATGTCATTTCTTATAAGGAAGCAAATGGGAATTTCTTAGACTTGTTGTAAGTAAAAACGGATGTCACATGCTTCTCTGTAAGTGTGCCTGTAATCCTCTGTAGGCGTAGAGGTTAAGTTCCTGGTCCTTCCTGGATGTCTCGGTTAAGCACACACCTCCCCCACCGTCAGTTTTTGCTTTCATCAGAGCCCTGCCACGGCCACTCTCTCATACTCACACAAACACGTGGATTACCCAAAGCATGACAGCACCTCCCACTTCTGGGAAGGCATTCACTTGGTGTGCAAGAGTGCACACGCTGAGTAACATCAGTGGGTGGAGCTCATGACGCAGGAGCTCGGCCAATCACAAGTAGACATCTGGGTAGTGTGAGCGTGCCAAACTAGAGTACATTTCTACCTACCCACATAAACACATACTGATCCAACTTCACAAACATGAGGTAAACTGTAGATCAGAGAAACATGAAGCACCAAACACACGCAGAGATAGAGTGAGAGGGCAGGGACAGAGGACGAGACACTGCACACACTGGGCAGGGCCCGAGCAACCCAGTTTCCCTGCACAGTCAGCTGACGCATGAGAAACAAACAGGCAACGGGGACACAGAAGTAGCTAAAGACCTTAAGAGGATGGAGAGCAAGAGATTAAGGGGTCTGTGCACAAACAAGGGGAACTACACTCAACTAAAAACCATGCAGTTCAGTGATGTATCTGACGTGTGAACAGAATGAAATGTGAAGTGACTTAAAACATAATAATATATTTAAAAAAATATTTAAATTGGAAATATGGTGTTTATATTTTCACAAAATATTGTACAATATATAAATATTTTATATATTATAATAATAAAGTTAATGGTACTCTGCGATTTGTATAATGGGTGAACAGAATGGACTTTTAAATGTTATATATAAATATTTTTGGTAACACCTCAGTATGGGGAACACATTAACTATTAACTACAACTTTGGCCTCAAACTCCTAATTTACTGCTTATTATTAGTTAGCGATGTAGTTTTTGTAGTGTTTAAGTTTAGGTATTGGGTAGGATTAAGGGATGTAGAATAAGGCATTGTGCTTTATAAGTACTAATAAACAGCCAATAGCCTAGTTATATGCATGCTAAAAGGCAACTAGTTAAAAGAGAAAATTGAACCCTAAAATAAAGCGTTACCTATTATTTTTTATATAAAATAATTATTTTATATTCACAATACCGTATATTCACAAAATATTGTACATACATACATATATATATACTGTATATATATTTTAATACAATATTTTTTGAAAATATCAATAATAACTTTTTAAAATATACATTTTAAAATAATATAGTAGTAGTAATTACAACATTTATACTCAATATAATATTTAAACATTTTATGCATTATATTTTTTATATTGTATTAAACAAAACAATATAATGATATTAATAATAATAATAATTTATTTTATTAACAAACTCTGAAAGGTTTATAATAAATCTCTCTGTGGACATTGTGTTAAATGATTGTGAAGCTTGTCTAATGACATGCTCTTTAGGAAACTTAAAGAGCAAGTTCAAATTGTGGTATGTTCCAGAAAAACACAGCATATAAAATATAATCCATTTAAAGACACACTAACCCTCAAACACTGAGCAATGACAATGAGCGAGGACGCACATATCACACAGCTCATCCTTTTCCTACGCCACGTGCGTTGAACAAGCATGGCATTGCAGAAACAACAACAGCGTGGAAACAAGATCCAGGCCAGTCATTTGATATGGGTACAGGTGTCTGTAGATGACAAAGCTCGAAGCAAGAAGCTCGACTCGGGGTCGATAAGGTCTGTTCTTCTGCACTCTCGTGAATAATGACAGGTCACTGAGACAATCGATACACCCCCCACCTCTTTTCCAAAGCTCAGAGTGCCCTTTTGCCTTGGCCCTTACTGTCTCATTTCGAAGGCTACGTCCTCCGGAGGTCAAGTTTGTTGGCCATACGTCATCGGGGCTGCTTCATTTTAGTAAACTGACCACTACTTTCCAAAGTCAAAGAAATATCAACAATTTACGCTTCACTAGGAATCATTTTATAATGGTTTCTTTTCTGAAATAAGACATCCTTTATGACGTATGGGGCCCTTCGGAGGACACAGCCTTCGAAATGAGACAGCTTTTGTCTCAGCAAATTAAATGGGAGTACTGGACTGTTGTCAAGGCAACAGCTGAAAACCGTCCCAGTTGCCGTGGTAACAGGTATGGTGAGCGGGCAGGAGAGTGTGACAGCGGGAGCATGTGCTGTCTGCACTGGGCAGTGGTATAAAAAGCCTGTTTGATTGAGCACTTCTCAGTGGCTCCATATATAGGTCTTGTGTGCAGGACAGAAGCTTAAAGTAACAACATTAACAGAAGGAATCAGAGCAGCAGAACTTAAAATAGTAGCAATATGTGTGACCTCAACTGATCCCTCACTTAGCCCCAGTTTAAAAACATTGCTGACCTATTCTACCTCAGCAACTGTTGTTGTCTGCCATTTTCTCAGACAAGCTTTTGCTCTTTTAATATACACTATCTTTCAAAAGTTTGGTGTAAGTTTTTTTTTCTTGAAAGAAGTCTCTTACCAAGGCCAAAATTTGATCAAAATTATGAAATATCACTACAATTTTAAATAACTTTTCTATTTGAATATATTTTAAAATGTAATGTATTACTGTGATGAGACAGCTGAATTTTCAGCATCATTACTCCAGTCTTCAGTGTCACATGATCCTTCAGAAATCATTCTAATATACTGATTTGATGCTCAAGAAACATTATTATTATAATCAATGTTGAAAACAGTTGTACTGCTTAATATTTTAGTGGAAAGCGCGAAATAGAAAGTTCAAAAGAACAGCATTATTTTAAATAGATTTTTTTTTTACATTTGCTGAATGAAAATATTGTTCACAAAAAATATATATTACTGACCCAAACTTAATAGATAATCAATGCATTCAGATAGTATAAAGTGCGATTTTATGGAAAAATATGGGAAAACGCTGTTGCCAGATCACTTATAACAGTGACACAAAGTATTCATACAGGATTAGTCTTTTCCCCAAATCAGCAATCTCATAATTAATTCTAGCCCTCACAAGAGTAATATCCCATTATTTTAACTTTATAAGTACAATTTACTAAACATCTTGCTGCTTACAGAAATCCTCCAATGGGATGTTCTGTAAAGCTCATCCGAGTCAATAACCAAGTGCGGTGGAGCTTAGCGATGGGACAATTACAAACATAAACCTCAAACCCTGGACTTCTGCATGCTGATTGGTCGATACAGCATTCGAATCATGCTAATATACATGGATATAGTGAATAATATGATGTGAAACACTTCTCATTACGCCAAGTTCAAGGCTAACTATATAGGTAAGACTAACAGCACTTTTACACCCACGTTAGCTCAACCGGACAACATTTCTACTAGAACACAAATTTAATACTGAATCTAAGTGCAAGCATTTCCTAACATTATCTTCACATCCGTCATAAGAGCTGTCTCCGTTTAAGTGCGCCCTCCTTTCTCTAGGGGGCCAGTACATTCCTTGCTAGCTGTCTCCACCAGGCCCTCATGGACCCTTCCTCCCATCGCCGATGAGGCACGCTGACAGCTCTCTGGTCTGCTTACTACATCAGGCGCAGCTCCAGCTCACAGCTGTGCATGCCTGCCTCTGTTAGTCTCTCTCACACACACACACACACACACACACACACACACACACACACACACACACACACACACACACACACAAACCCACTGAACTCCCGATCCGTGGACTAGGGCCCCATTCCTTCCCGCCTGCTCCAGCCCAGGACAACTAAACCGTCTCCCGACTCAATATGAGTGAGATGTTATCATCTCCTACATAGGAATAACAACATCTGGATGGTGTTTGAGGAGATGAATGTGAATCATTGTCGTATTTATAACCTAGAGGACATGGAGGTAAAATCAGGTCAGTGCCTAGTGGCAGAGCGATATATCATCAAGGCTGATATATTGGACAATATTTGGCATTCTTTAATAATCAGCATTGGTCGATACGTTTTTCTGCTTGGCTGATGTGGGGGAAGCAGACTAATTTTTTTTACTGTGCTGGTGTTTTACAGGCACCAGAGCCTGAGGGTTGGAGCTAACATTCTCCACCGTAATTAATTTACTGCTTCTGTTTAACAGTTCCGTCTAATAAATCATTCAAAAGTAAAAGGTAATTAAGTGTTTTATTCAAATTTATTTGTGCAAAATACTATAATATAGTGGTTCTCAAATTGTTGCGCCTGCCGAGGAGTGGCTCACACAGGTACTGCAAGGGAGATCAGCAGAAAGAAAAAGAAAACTGCTGTGGCAACAGCATTTGAATGTGTGATTGGTGGTTGGCTCTCTGCCTAATAAAGTAGCACCGAACAACAATTCCTCTAAAACTTCTTTCTTCAGACAGTTAACGCGCCGCTCTTCTTCAACAACAGACCAAACATCTACACCGGACGTAACCGTTGCCGGGTTTTTTGTCGCGTCACACTGCTAGCATCTGGTGTAGTAATGGTGAAAGTACCAAAGAGTACCATTGAAAGTACTGATTGAAAATGTTCAGCCGGGTGAAAATAAACCCCGACCGATGCCATCAGGGTTTGTTAGCATTTGTCTGTGCGTTGTGAATAGGCTATAAGATATAGACATTAGGCATACAAATTTTAAAAAAATCAATATCCTTCAACCACGATCAGAGACCAAAAAAAAAACGTTTTTCAACATCTGTCAGAACAACACCTCTCAAACTAAGGGACGAGGGATGAGCTGACTGGCTCTTATTAGGTTTTGTAGTTGGTTTCTCACAAGCTGAGCACATGACCTCACCCTCCCCCATCGGTTTGCTATCTTCAGTTACTCACTTAAGCTCCGCCACCATGACTATGCACATGCAAGTGTGCATTTGCGTCGTCACGTTAATGTATATACAAGTGTGCGTGCATGTGATGGATTTGTAAGTTAAAGATTGACCTGATGTTGTCACATGCAGTGTTAGATGGGGAAGGGGGGTCCTGTGTTTGCAGACTCCATTCTGCAGAACAAAAGAAGGGAGAGAGAGAGAGCATATGAGCCACGCTGCAGCCACGCTCTTCCTCATAAACAAGCCGGCAGTGAAAGATATTCCGTGACTCCAGTTTGAGGCATTTAGTAACGCGGCCTATTCAAGCACAGCTGTAAATCTCACTGCGTCTCTGGTTTGACGTGGTGCTGAAAAAGAGGAAGTCTTGTACTGCAATTTATACTTGTGTGGAGACAGAAAGATTAACCTACAACATTTATTTCATTTGACTGCCACTGTTTGTTAATAGTTTGGGCTTGATTGAACCTATTCTGGGATGTCATCGTCAAATGTAAACTTTTTTCACTTAGGAGGTCGTCAGAAATATTTTTTAAAGAAAATCAATCCTGGCTCACTTAATTCCCCAGTGTAAATTAAACACACACACCAATAAAAACATAATATAAATAATTAATCACTGTTTGTTTTTTTGGGTAGACTAATGATTATTTATATTACAAATACACATTCAAACGTTTGGGGTCAGTAACATTTTATTTAGAAAGGGAGCATTAAATTGAACAAAACTGACAGTAAAGACATTGATTTCTATTCATCAAAGAATCCGGGGAAAAAAGTATAATTTTTCAAAATTGTAATAATATTTGCCAGTTTTGACTATTTTTGATCAAAGAAATGCAGCCTTGATGAGCATAAGAAACTTCTTAAAACATTAAAAACTCTTTCCAACCCCAAACTTTTGAATAACAGTGTAAAAACTTTTGAAAAATCTATATTTGTCAATCTTTAAATTTAAACAGAATATATGAATTAGGTTGGAATTAGCATTTTATAAATCTAGAAACTGCGCTAGATAGCGAGTAAGAGCAGCTTTTCATGTTGCTTATAACTCTTTTTGTCCAAATAGGTTTGAGCGACATGAGGATGAATAGATGACAGGATTTTCCATTTAAAGCAAATGATCTGCAGATGGTGCTGACATTTACCAAAGAATACTTGTTGAATCAGCTACATTGGAATTGCAGTGGTTCGTACAAAAAAAGAGTCTTTTAGCATACGTAGTAGAAATCATGTGATCCTGCCCCCAAGGACACTAGTTTCAGCAAAGCATGATATAGATGACCAACTGACCCACATCGGCCTTACTCTACACACGGCTACACAAAGGCAGGAAATGAATCAGGTGGATTTCTCAGGATTCCTTCTGGTTTTGCACATCCTGATGACATGTCCAATCATAATCCTGCTGATCGTGACACATCAGGGTTGACGCAAACATAAATCTGCGTCATAAAGCTCACTGATTTTTACAACTGACCTACTAGATTTCACAATCCGCCACAAACATGCAAAAATAAGTAAAAAATAAATTTATCAAGTTGAAACAATACATCAATCACACAGTCAGCACTGAAACACAATGCACTGCAACCTGCTTCGCAAAAACAGGTCCTGCAAGGTTCCTTAAATAAAAGGCAGCACCTAATGTTGGGGTTTCAGGGTTGTGGCCACACCAAGATGAAGCTCTACAAGTGTGCCGTGCTGCGGCAGGAACAGCGGCTGGAGGGGTGACGTCACGAGGCTCTGTCTAGCCATGTGCTCGCTACTCATGTGGCCGTGGCAGGGAACATGAAGGAGAGACTGGGGGAAGGCGGAAAAAAGCACAGAAGGAGGGAGAAATGGAGGAGGAGCTCTGAGCTAAATGACATGGAGAGAACGGCAGGGAAACTCCTGAGACTTATCAGGACTGTAGGATAACATTTAAAGAAACAGTCACCATAATCTGTTCACTGTGTCTATGTTATTCTGAGATGTAAAATGAGACTAGTGTAGCATGGAAAATGAATATTTATAGCTGCACATTGCAAAACAACAATATGAAGAATTAGTTAGAACCACAAGGACTGATGAGTGACTACTTCCTCAAGACTTTCCATGACAAACAAATTTCTCGGAATATTCAGAGAAATGAAACCAACTTTGTTCAAGCTTTTTTGCAAGCGTTTTTATTTTTATATAGCTTTAATTATGTCAGTTTTAGTAAGTTTAGTACTAGTTAGCCAAGGCAACATTTCTATTTCAATTACCAAAAACAATTTTAATAGTTTTAGAGCAATACGGCTCCATTTGTTAACATTAACTTCCATTGCAAAATACTGGTTAATTTGAACATTTACTATCACTAAAAACTAAAGTTGTATCTGTTAATATTATTTAAATATAGTATAGTTTTTTTTTTTATATTGTCATCCTTCATTTAAATATTCTTTTTAATTTTAAATATAAATAATTAATTTTGCTTTTTGTGTGTGTGTCATTTTATTTTAATATATCTATTTAGCTTGAATTAATTTTATTTCAGTTTTAGTAAGTGCTTGCCAAGGCAACATTTCTTAAGACAACGTTAACTAATGGGACCTTATTTTAAAGTCTTACCATTTTAATTAATAACGACACTGGTGTGTTGCCGTCTGGCCTAAACACAGTTATTGTTGCAATTTGTCCCGTGATTAGTGAATCACTATCAATTATTTCACTTTGAACGTCAAAAAACATATTTGGCACGACGTCACAAGAAAATGTCAATCAGGTGCCAAGAAGATGAATAAAATGAAGAGTAATCTCATCAAACAATCCTTTTACTCAGTTCCAGGAGAAGCTGATTGGTCGCTGAGGGAAGAGTGGGTGGGGTCTCCGCCCATGGCCCGCGGCCGGCCTGGACACACACTGTGCCACCCCCAGAGACCATCGCAAAACACACTTACACACAAACACAACACTAATCATTAAAAGAGACGCCCCGTGACCTGCAGCTACACACTAATCTTTCAGCAGGAACAAAGAAACAAAACAGAAAGGAAGACGGTGAGATACTTGCTAGGCAACAGCTCATATCACTGACTGACTAGCTAAAAAATAGACATGAACTTCTCACAAGCCTATTGTCCAGGAAAACCATTCAAAGACAGTAATTATTCAGTGTCACCAATAATAAAACATCCAGAATGACTAACTAAACAAAATGTTACGTTGCTGTTTTTGTCACACTGTATCAGCGAGCTTTGAAAATACTGACAACACACTCCTGAAAGGTCCTCTCAAATAGAAAGTTGGGTAGTCTAATTAATTCACGTTAATTGGTTTGTTCAGAGTCAGACAGTAAATGGACTGTGAATGTAAACAAACTGGTTAAAAAAAAGACAATGATTCTTCCAACTTCTGCTAAATATTGTTAATCAATTATAATTAACTGCTTATTAATTTAGTTTAAGTAGTTAAATATTTTTTTTATTATTTAACAAATTAATTATCATTTAAATGTATTTGTTTTAACACTATTACCCAAATTGACACTAATTTTTTCTGTACTAGACAAACATTTCTCAGGTTGTAAAATCAAATTTATTTCATTTGACTATATAGTTGAATAAATGTGTTTTATTCATATATATCACATTACATTTATGTTAGTATACAAATATATCCATAAATGTATTTTTAAACGATGTAGTCACTATTGACTTTGAAATTTAAAAATAAATGTATGATCCAGACACATAAAATCTAGCCTTAAACAGCTTCAATGTAGTTAACTGTTTTATAAGAAACAGTGTAGCTAAGTACTACTTTATCCAGTAGCATGTAAATCTACCGTTTCAAACTAGATCTCAAGATTAATTACATTTAATCACAAAATATGACTTTCCAAATACAGTATATTGTACAATATACCATATATTCAAAAAACTTCAACCTCCCAGAATACTAAACACATCCTGCAGAAATCCTAGCAAATGGCTGGTTGTTTTGAACAGGCCATGTGCTTTAAATAAATACACATTAAGCCTGGTTGAGCAACAGGCTGCAGAAAGCGGGAAAAGCGATAATGGTTCGGCTGGTCGGCCTGTCAAATCTACCAATGGCTAAAAGCAAGCGGCTTAAGGGAGGGAGGGGGATCCAGTGACACGGCTTCTGTTTCCACACTGTCCTAGTTTCCTGCACGTCTTGTGCCTCGGCTAAATCAAATCCTTTGATTTGATTGGATTTCTTCTTCTAAAGGGTCTGCCTGTAGGCGAGCACATGTGTGAATGAGGCGCTGGTTTAATCAGATAGAGCAAAGCTTATGATCTCGGTTTACATGAACCAAATGAAGGGATGGTTAAGGGAAGGTGCTCTGCTCACACAGCAGGAGAGAAGCAATCCATGTAATCTCAAGCTTAAGATCAATCAAAGAAGCACTGGGAAATCTCATTTTCAATCTTCAGACAAAACCACTGCAACTAACAAACTCAAAAATGCCTCATTGGTTGGTATTTCCTTCTGCTCGAGCGTTGTTTATATGTGCAAGGTCAGATGACGTGGGAAGAGATATAGACGTACAGAGGACAGTGAATATCTATCACCAGAGACAGTGTTGAACTTACCTGAATGTATCTCAAAGCACTTCTCAGAACGCTCAGATTGGAGGTCTTCTTTTCATCAACATTAGGGATGTTCTTCTTCAGAGTCTCAAAACATTCCTTTAAGTGAGCCCGTCTGAGGAAAGAAGATCATTTATAATTTAGATAGAACTTATAATCGACAAGAGTTATTCCTAGTGTCAGCATTCACTTACTATTTATGATTTTAATATTTTATATAACTATAAAAGGCCAATAGCAAAATCTATTTTTGATTCATTTGTATATCAATCAATGGCAGACTTGTCTGAAACATCTTTATTTTTGGCACAGAAATTTGAACTATTGTTTTTTTTTTATTTTTTTAAAGAAAAGTATTCTTTAATTCAGCAATGACACATCATTGATCAAAAGTGAAAGAAAAGTCATCTAAGGACTATTTCAAATAAATGCTGTTCTTTGAAACTTTCTATTAATCGAAAAATCCTGAAAAAACCCATCACGGTTTCCACAAAAATATTAAGCTGCACAACTGTTTTCAACTGATAATAATATTAGGAACAAAATTAGCCCCAAACCAGCATATTACAATGATTTCTGAATTATCATGTGACACTGAAGTAATGATGCTGAAAATTTACCTTTGCAGCACATGAATAAATTACATTTTAAAATAAAAAAAGTTATTTTAAATGATAATAATATTTCTCAACATTACTGTTTTTACTGTGTTTTTGATTAAATAAATGCAGCCTTTGGCACAAGAGACTTCTTCAAAAGCATTTAAAAATCTTACCCTCCCAAACATTTGAATGGTAGTGTACACCTTCCATCACCTTCTATGTAGAAAAGCATTGGGTGAAAGTCATTTAATAGAGGTAAACCAAAAGCAAACAAAGATGAACTTACCTGTTTTTTTCAAGCTTATTGTGCACTTCTCTCGTTCCTGCCCTGTAAACACGTCATACAGTCTTAAATAGTTAGCTCCCAAACATAATACAAACTCACAGCCATAAAACCTGCAATAAAGTTCTCATGTGATTCAGTCTTAAACACGGGTCAACGTGGTCATAAAAGACAGCTTCACGCCCTCACTCACCCGCCAGGTCTTTTCTTGCCATCCAAACTACGGTGGTCATCGGATGGGCTGAGTTGTGCTGAAGAAGGTCCAGGCTGGGGGAGAAGTGCATGCTGGGAGGCCGCGATGATGGAGTCCGGGAAGGTTTGGAGCTGCTGGGCCAGTTTGGTGCTATTGAACTGAGACAGTGATGTGGTTTCTGCCTTCACCTGAGTCGGGATGAGGGGGCGCTGGTGCAGTGCCTGCTGGTGTGGCAGCGAGTGGGCATCTTTTCTGGGTGGCGTGAGGTGGGGTGCTACCGACGGGCTGACAGCTGTGGTGGGGGGTGGAGGGAGGGTGGGAGGAGTGGAGGCTACCACTGGGAAAGGGATGACTGTGATGGGCATGGTGGGGGGAGGGGGAGGGGGAAGAGGCTGGGCCGGGGCAGCTATGTGGCGATGCTCAGGTCCGGACTCCTCCACCCAGGTCACATGGTTCATTCGAATGGGCTGAGTATAAGAGTTGACTTCTGCTCTCCGCTTCTCCGCCTCCTGTTCACGGCGCCGCCTGTCCTGAAGCTCATTCTCTTCTGTTGAAATAAATATAGGGCAAAATTAATTCATTATATACATTCACAAACTATTGGTTCTTCAATGGCACATAAAGATACTTGCATAATACATTTTTATAAGGAATGTACTGATATTACATTTTTTGGCCGATACTTTTTATGAACCAATTATTTTCATGTTATGGCTGTTAACCAATGAATGGCCAGATTTAAAATAAAATATAATATATTGTTTAAATAAAAAAATAAAACACTAAAACTTTATTAGAATTTTAATTTAGGAATTTAACATGAATTTTCATTGTTATTTTAGTATTATTTATTATATCATAATATTTAGAATTAGCTTTTGTTTTTATATTTTCAGTTTAAAATTAAGTTTTAATTGTTTTGTTATTTAGGTTGTCATTTTTAAATATTTCTATTTAGCTTTAATTTATTTTATTTCAGTTTTAATAATTTTAGTACTTCAACATAAATTAGTATTTCAGTTAGTTGCCAAGGCAACACTTCTAATGTCCGCTTATGTTATTTAGGTTGTTCGTCTAATATTTACATTTTATTTTATATCAGGCCTATTTAAATTAATACAAATAATTTTTAATAGTTTTAATTAACGATAACAACACTGCTTTTAATAACAGTTGATACCAATAAATAAAAACTCAAAAACTGATACATGATTATAAATTATTTTTCTAAAATTAAATGAACACTTATTTTATTCAGCATTTACTCAAAAATACATTACACATCTGTAAACATCCATCCATTATATCAGTCTATAAACATACAGGAAACATCAATATCAAAAATACAAGATAATAAATAATCAAAATGGATGTCCTCTCTGTCTACAGTCTCTCTCAGTATGATCCAGTAAACAAGTGTTCAAGGAAATGTAAGAGACTGAACTATATGTTGAACACTGCAGTGACCTTTGACCTCACACATATGATGTAATAACATCATCTAAACTAGGGCATATAATGGAGACAAGGCAGCCACCAATCAGTATAGGTCAATAAAGCAGCCTGAGATTATATCCGTCTCCTTTAAAGGAGCTTTTGTGTGTGTACAGACAAATAAGTGTTACTTGTTAACAATGGGGGATAGAGACTACACTGTTAGAGCACATTGTGTACAGGCTTCAGGCTAAAGTTTCTCTGGCCTGAATGGAAACACGATTCTTGCCCCCCTTCTACCACAATCCCTTCCTCAGCAGGGCTACTCCAAAACACCACAGGACGGCCTTCTGAACCTTCGCCAAACCTTCAGTATATCAATTATACATGCCGTTTCACCCTACTTGACACCATTTAAGGAAAGTAGAGACATTGGAGAGACACGCAAACTATTTTTTCACTTAGAGAGGAGAACTAGAACCACATATTCACCAATAAAGAAATTAAGGAAGTTATGTCTATTTAGGTGAAAAGATTGCCCCCATTCTGAACTTTCAGTCACTTTGTTTTTTTCCCCAGTTAAATGTTTTTCCCAGTTAAATTTGCAAACCCAGGTAACTAAAAGTAACCCATTCAAAGGTTGATTTTCCTGAAAAGTTATGTACGCACACAGTAAAATGAAGGTTTTTGAAAGACATCACTTATGCTCACCAAGTTTATATTTATTTGATAGAAAAAAAAACAGTACAGTTATTGTGAAATATTATTACAATTTAAAATAACAGTTTTCTATTTTAATATATTTTATTCCTGTGATGGCAAAGCTGAATTTACAGCAGCCATTACTCCGCATTAACACTGAACTCACCTGATAAACGTATAGGTTTTAAATAATCCATGTAACAAAAATAAAACGACCCAAATAATACAAAATGTGCAATGCCTCCATCACGCTATGATTGGTTTGTGCGATAAATCCCGCCTCTTGTTTTTGTGTGTGTTCCACGTTTGCGATTTAGTCTGAATGAGCATTATGGCATTAATGGGAAGAATAATTTAAAAACTAAGTAAACAACTCACCCACTTAGATATCACCTCTTTATGTCAGGTTAAAATCAAACTTGACATGGCCTGAAAACATAATGACTGAAAATATGTAAATGAATTGTTTAAATTATTATTGTCGTGAGTTATTATTAAACAGAACATTAATAGCATTGTGCAACTGCATTTGGTTTCTTTTTTTTTCAATGTAATGTAATGTATAGTTAACCAGAAAAATGTGACAACGTTAAAGCCCCTTTCACGGTCACCGTGATTTTGCCAAGTAAGATATGTTCCTGGATCAACATTCCTGTCCCAAAATGTATTCCTTACCCAATCCCTACCCATAAACCTAACCCTACCCATATCTTTTCACTAAAATCAGAGGGTAATGATAGGTGAATAACACTGATGTTTAAGTATCTCATCCTGGTTCTAAGCCTAAACTTGACATAAACTGTAAACTTGTCCCTCAAATCTGATTGGTTGATTGGAAAGTTGATCCAGGATCAACAAAGATGTTGACCCAGGAACATGTGGTACTTGGTGAAATCACGTTCACCCCCCTTTCACACAGCGCGATGATACCGGCAAATTGTCCGAACGGCTTCTGTGTGAACGCAAACACGACCCGGGATTGATACAGGTGTTGTGCCGCATTTCGACCCCCGCCAAAATTATTATCCCCCTAGCATTGGCAGGTTCAGGATTAGTTGTGGGGGAGGAGTTAAGATTAGGGGTGGGGTTAGGATTAGGCAATCAGGTATTGACTTCAACGAGGGGGGTAATAATTTGGCAGGGGGTCGAAACTCGGCACAACACCGGAACGCGCCCCGTGTGAACAAAAGCCAGGACCAATGCCGTAAGGGGTGTGTCATAGTGATGCCGCACGTGCCATCGCGCGACTCTGTTGCTCTTAGAAGTTTGTGTTCGTCATCAACAAAGAAAGAAAATGTCTGCAAACTGGAACGAAGCAGAGAGCAGGAGCTCCTTACTATCCGCGCTTAAGCTGAGATCGTTCGCCAGCTTTGTGGAACGGAACGCGCGTGTACATGTTTTTGACGCGTAAGTACGTCTAATCCTGACGTCATGTGTCTTTACGGGATGTGTGTGAACGCACTCACAGATCCCGGAAAATCACTGGCAGTGTGAATGGACCAAAATCAAACAATCCCGGGTCACATTATCTGTGTATTTTCCGGTATCTCTGTGTGAGAGGGGCTTTTGTCTACCTGGGACATCAATTTACCTAATTTCAGAACACCAGTGACTGTAAGTCACTGCCCAATATGCATGAACCTAACCTATCAACCACTTAATGCCAATTAAAACATTTAAAAATGTCTAATTGTGCAATCTAATGCTACTTGTTTTTAAAAATCCTCTTAACGCCCAGGGTAGTAAAGAGGTCACAAGCATATGAGGTGCCCTAGATAAAATGAAAAAGACACAGACTGTGTGTGTGCGCCTGGAACGTCATGAATCTCATTAGGGTGAAAAGCAGGACAGCATCAAATCATATGCACTCAGAAGATAATGAGACTTAACACGGTCATTTTTATCGTGTGTGTCAGCGAAGGGGCTGGTGAAAGTGCTCCAACCTAATCTCAGCGCAGCAATCCACCCCCAGCCAGTCACCACTATGCTATTTGAACAGCGCAAGCTTCCTCATCTGAAAAGAGAGGCGGGGCGGGGGATGGGTTGGATGTCTAGTTCCTATGGAACCAAACAACCAATTACCAGAATACACAAGGAAGCTCAAAACACATGAAAAAGCAAGTCTTTCAAGTCAACATAAATTAAATGTGACTGTTTGGTCCCTCCCTTATCTGACATTACGAGTAATGTGACATATAGATACACACACACACATTTAATAATAAAACATTACATAATATATATATATATATATATATATATATATATATATATATATATGCCAAATTGATTAATCGTATCTAACATAAAAGTTTTTGTTTACATGTGTGTATATATAAAATATAAATATATATGTGTGCGTGTGTCCCTGTGTATTTATATGTAAACAAATATATATTTGTAACAATATATATATATACACATATGTATGTGTGTGTGTGTGTGTGTATACAGAATACACGCACACAGACATATATATATATATATATATATATATATATACACGCATATACACACACACATTATGTAAACAAAAATGTTTATGTTAGATGCGATTAATCGATTTGACAGAACTGTATATATTGTCAGACAAGGTAGAGACGTTTTTATAATTTGTTTGTTTCAAGTATATTTTATTTATATAGCACTTTTTTTTAAAAAGCAAACAGCTGACCAAAGTGCTGAACAAAACATAAAACAAAGAAACACAGGACAAACCACATATTCATGACAGAAGCTCACAGTGGATTGAAAGCCAAGAAGAAAAAAAAGGTTTTAAGAGATATTTAAAAACAGTTAAAGACTGTCCCGATCTGATATACGCCGGAAGGCTGTTCCACAGCCTAGGGCCAGCAATAGCAAAGCCTATCTATAATTTGGATAAGTAAATAATAATAAGTAATCAATTTGAAAGTGCAAAAAGAAAATATAATATTAATTCATATTCATATCAACTTCATGCAACGTGAAAAATAGTATTATATATATATAAATTCAATAAATAATGCACACAGAACTGCCTCCTGACTGGGAGTGGGAAATCAGTAATATTGCAATTATCAATCACTTCGTAGTAACATACTAAATAAATGTTCTTCGTTATTAAAAATCAAACTAAACATTATTATATATCAATATTTTACTAGTATTAATTGCTAAACTGAATAATGTATTTTATCTATAAATGTTCAATTATCTTTGTCATTATATCAATATCGAAACTGCTTCAATGGTTCTCAATTGATTGCATGATCCTAAACCAACAAGCTGTCATTCTTTCAGTACTTGGCTAAGAGCAAACACGATGATCCAAAAAAATACGGGAGTGCGTTATATAGCTGCAGTACATTTCGGAAAAGCAAGCAGGGGGTTACTGTCCTACTTTGCCTCTGGTTGTAAACCCCCTCCCTACACAGAGGAACGCCTGGCGCGCACATGGAGGAAAGGGGGAGGGCTCTGTCCACGCGGTTCTTACAAAAAGGCGTGGCTGTGACAGACACGTCACCCGGGCGCTTAATGGGCGTGACTACAGATGACACGTCACCGACTAGGTTTAGAAAGCGCCAGTGGACGCATGCAGCGCGGGAGAGAAAACAATAGTGAGATAAATAAGCCGTACACTATTGCGCTGCAGAACCAGTGTAATAAAATAAAATAACACATTACATCCATCCCTTCCTACAGAAAGGATACAGATAAGAGCTATGTAATGTGATACTTGAGACATTATGTAAAGAGCAACTGGCACTCGCGCACGTACTTGTAAGCCACCGCCCTTAAAAGCAAGCAGGTATGTTTTCCTACATCGACACTGCAATGAAGTGTTCAATCACTAACTACCCCAACAGTCAAAGCAGATAAACATACATTCTCTGTATTTTAATGCATGCCTGTCACTATGCGAAAAACATCAGTTTACTACACTAGAAAGTAAGTGTAAGGATATTATACGGCAGTTTTGCAGAGTCTTGTTATTATCGGATTATTCACAACAAAAATCTTGCATGTCACGCACTACACCGAATCCTGTAATCACAGCCTGTGACATCACATGCAACAATGTCTTGAATTAACCGGCTACTCCATTAGAGAACAACACTGATTCAGTAAAGTGACCCTCTGCTTGTTATAGAGGACGGCATCCCCATAATTTTCCTCTCTTACCACGTGCTTTCTGTTGTTGCAGGGCTTGCAATTCCAAAAACTTCGCCGCCTCTAAAAGCGTCTCGATACTCATCTCTTTTTCGTGTTATGGTCCAGAAAACGATTGGAGAACTGAATTAAAATCCTAACTAGTTAGATTCAAAAGCTTCTGCTCGGGATCCAATCTTGTCGTCTATAAAAAAAAAAAGAGTAAAAAAAAAAGGAAAGACGTGACTGGATCCCCCTCGAAGTCACTCTTCCACACGCACGTAGAGGAGTCACAACAAGATGGCGGGTTATTCAGTCAACACATCGAGCCATTGTACAGACAGTTTGACCCCGCCCCCTGATTCAATGGCCACGCCCCCCACACGCGCTGGTTTTCAAAACACGGAGATGGCTGTTCTTCATAATAGTCGCATATTTTCGTCAAATTACGACAGAAAGCGAAATATTATAAGGTCAGTAATATACGTGTACTGCAATGTTTCTTGTATATTGCTAAAAAGGCCAACACAGAAGGCTTAAAATGTGAATGTCAAATCCAGGTTTTACGCAATACTCCTACACATACCACGGCTCAACTTGATTAATAAAACATGAGATTAGAGCAGCCAATAGGAAAGTAGACTCACAAGGCATGGTATCTGCTCACATGGGTGTCATTCTGCGCGGATTGCACGCCAACTAAAGACGAAAACGCAACCTGCAGAGAGACCCATATTCAAACAGACAACGAGTATCGATAAACAGTCCGCAGTAACATGATTTGCCTGTGACCAATTTCCGTGAGAAAGAAAGATCCACTGCACAACAGCTCTGGACATAATATAATGATTTAAAGGGACAGTTTACCCCAAAAAGAAAATTCTGTCATCATTTACTCACCCTTTATGTTGTTCCCAACCTGTATGAGTTTCTTTCTTCTGAACACAAAGGAAGATATTTTGAAGAATGTTGATAACCAGACAGTTGATGGCACCCATTGATTCCCATAGTAGGAACTTTGGAGGTTAATGGGGCCCATCAACTGTCTTTAAAAATATCTTCTTTTGTGTTCAGAATAAAGAAGTTCATACAGGTTTGGAACAACACAAAGGTAGAATAAATTATGACTGAATCTTCTTTTTTGGCTAAACTATCCCTTTAATGTCCTCATATAATGTAGGACAAACCAGTACACCCATATATAAACAGTATGCACATACTGCTTTACAGCAATATACAAATGATATGTTTTAATATAGCTAAAATCTAAATGTTTTTGGCCTCCCACACTACTTAATATTTATACTAATTAATTAAAATGACAACCATTTTCTGTGACCTTATGCAACTTTTGTACAGAAAAAAAAATCACCACATCTATCAACATTTATGCCAATAAATAAATAAATAAAGTCCACTTCATGCTGCTGTCCTTTTTCACTAGAGATCCTATCAAAGTACCAGCGAATCTTTTTCCTTGCTGCCATGATACATGCACTGACTGAATAAGGGCCAGTCATGTGACTGTATCTATGGTAACCGCTGAGGCAGTGAACTGCAGGACAGTAGGATTCTTGAAGAGAAAGAGAGAGCAACCGGTCTGTGACAGAGAGAGGACAGAAAATTATGAATGTTGCAAATGCAACGCATTGATTATATATCACAAAAAGGGGAAGGGTCTATAAATGTACTCTGTTACTGACAACCCCAACGAGTTAATAAGAACATCTAGGCATTTCCAGCGATAACTAATAGTAATACATTTCTAAGCTCCTCGCCAACATTACTTTTAAATACCTATTGCACACTGCATGTATTCAAACCAATGTATAACATTACAAAAACAGCGGAAAACTTTCTGAAAAACAGCCTTCCAGTTGAGACCCAAAGTCCTCTGCTTAGTGTTTGACTGCTTTGCACGTCAAGTCATTCCTCCTTTTAATCACTGCTCATAAAGCTGCCCCACCTTTATACTTTCATATGACTCTCACATGCATGGAAAACTGAAAAAATTCCTGTTTCAACTCAAGAAGCTGGCCCTGGAGCTACTTTACCCTGGGAAACCTTCACGTGACTCTGCATGCCTGTTATGTGCTCGTGGTCCTGTCGCTGACTGCTGCTGCTGCTTCCTGTTAGGAAGCCCTGCTCCTCTCGGGACGTTTGTACTGACTCAAAACTTCCTGTGATACAACCAAAACGGCATTCCAGGGACAGGAAATTCTGAGGAACAACACCACCTACTATTGGATTATGTGGGTTTGTCAAAGGAATCAATGAGGCCATATTTGTCAAACCCGGGTTAAAACGTTACTATTAATAAACTAAAAATGTATTTAAAATAATGTATTTATTTTAATTATTAAAAAATGGCAAAGCATTCAAGAAAGTCAAAACATTTACTTTATATTCATTTTAATCATATTTTTTTATTTTATATTTGATTTAAAATTATTAACTTCTGAGGAATGTTTTGAAAAAAATCTAAAGGATAATTTTTGTTCAGTAGAAAATTATGCAAAATAATACAATGTAAATTGTAGATCCATTCACATTTCTTTAAAATCGTCATGAAATGAAAACTCACTCTAATGCATATTATAGATCTCAATGAGAACAATTCATTTGTGAATGTTTCATTTTTTAATTTACTTTTTGACTTTGAAATGTTTCATCATCAACAGACTTAAGATATCTTAAAATTCAATTAACAGCCGATAGATAGAACCAAGTCCCTGTCATAAATCACTATATGGAAGAATAGGTCTGTCACTAAAATTGTTATATTATTATTATTATAGATTATAATATATAATGGCCAAGCATTAAAGGGATAGTTCACCCAAAAATGAAAAGTCTGTCATCATTTACTCACCCTCAAGTTGTTCTAAACCTGTATGAGTTTCTTCTGCTGAACACAAAAGATATTTGAAGAATTTCAGTAGCCAAACAGTTGATAGACATTGACCTCCATTGACTTCCATAGCATGAAAAAAAAAAAATCACAAAGACACAAACAACAAAAATATTTAAAATATTTTTTTTATTACAAACATGATAAAACTTAGTTCAAACAGGTCTGATCACATCATTGATCAGTAGAACATCTACTAGTGGAGTTTTGTTTTATTTAGCGCTAGGTGGTTTTGGCTACCTGTCGGAAGAGAGAGTTCTTCAAACAAGTGCAGAGCTGGTTCATCAGATCTTTATTTTGCCCCTCCACCCAATGCATCTCCACCACCACGTCATTCTCCTCTTCTTTCACGTTCACCAGGCACTTGAACAGAAAATGCTGTACCGTCTCTGGGTTTTGAGGACCACCAACAGCCACTTCATTGGGTTCGGTGGGGGATTCCATTGGGATGTCGGCACCTGTCTCCGGGTTGTGCTCCTTCCCGTTGCTGCCCTCTGCTGTGCTTTCCTCTGGTCCTGGAACAGATGGAGTGGAGGTATCCGTGGCGGAGGCTGGTTGTGCTCTGGGGAGCTCGCGTAGATGTCGTCCCTGTTCTCGTCTCTTCTGCCGTGTGTGAACCCAGGTGTTCTCCACTGCTGTCAGGAAGAGGCTGAGCTCCGCCTCTCCACAAGGAACTCGCCTGTGAAGTATCTGAAGATGGGAAGTTCAGTGTTAAAGGGCCCATATGGTGAAAATGGGTTTTTATGGGATTCTGTGTGTCATATAGGCTCGGGGGTGTAAATTAAAAGCTGTGAAAATGTGAAATCGCTCACTGCTGCTATCTCTCCACCCCCCCACAAAACTAGAACGCCTCTCAGCTAAACGAGCCAGTTAGAATTTGATGTATTTGCTACATAGAAACTGGGTGTTGTTTTCCAAAACTCGACCTAGTCACGCTCCCTTTTCCAACGTTCGCTTTGTGCCGCTGAGAAGAAGCGGGAGTCATGTCTGGAGTTAAGTCGTCCCTGAAAACCGGCCATGAGAAATGCAGCATTCCAGGGTGCAGAGTATCAAATACATCACTGCACTGCCTTCCAAAAGAAGTTGCTGACAAGTGGATGGATTTTATTTTTGGAGACTTGCCTCGACCTGTGCCAAGTCAGGATTTTCGGCTATGTACTGCACATTTTTCACCGCAGTTCGTACTGAATCGCGGGCTATATAATGCTGGAGTCGTATCCAAACTACTGTTGATGAAAGGATCCATTCCAACTATTCGCAGTGGCGGCCTTAAGCATCTGGGGGCCCGTTTCAATAACTAATATGGGGCCCTACCCACTTTAAATAAACAGAGTAAAACCTGTTGGTTGACAGAAACATAGATTCCTGTTGTTTTGCATCAATTGTCTATTATTTTATTACATGCACTTTCAGCTTCATGAACAGGCAGCTCAACATAGAAATAATCCAACCTTATTTGATTAAAACTATATACAATTATACAGCGTTTATTTACGTTGGAATAAGCCTTGCCCTTAAATTACTATTATTTGAAGTTAACATTATACAATACGACACGTAGACCTACACCACAAAACTAGTTGAGGATAAATTCTTTAAAATTGGGGAATCCGTTATGGACGTGAGCGCTTGTATCTTAATTTTAATCAATGTTTCATCAACCAATTGCCTGGATTTAATAAATAAGAAGTAAATATAGCCGATATATAAATGACGACACGGAGGCGCCGGCGCGTGAACTGGAGCTTGTCTCATAAATTAACCAAAACTCAGCATATAAGGTAGCCTACTTGCCTCACAGACCTGAGAAATATATCTAAAATGTTTACTTCTAAACTTCTAAAAAGAACATTTCAAAACTAAAGAAAACAGACTTCTCTCCGTTTATGTAATCCGTATGAAATGTGCATTTCTCTCTGGCACGTTCACTACTACGAAGATCACGATCAGCATCGCCAACTTCATCTTTGCAGCCGACAGTGACACAGAAAACACTTGTTTATAAACAATTAAAATGTCTCCTTGCTATATTCGACATATTCATGATCATTACTTTTGCCGGTTCTTTGTGTAAAACTTTTAGGTGCTTTATTGGCAGCGCCACCCTTACATGTTACATGAACGCGTCACCACAGCATCAGCACCGAAAACATGGGGATTTTTTTACAATAAATTACAAGCTAGTGACGTAATTTCGTTAATCGCCTGTTGCGAGTGCAAATGCAAAGTTTACAAAGTCGCAAAGCTGATTTAATCATGGTAAAACTAAATTAATTTACAAAATAGTTATATATTTGCCCTAATGAAGTAACCGCCCCTGTATGTATATACGGGGCGGTTTCTTCATTAGGGCGATTGGGCGACGCACCACCAAAGTGTGAATGAAAGGGACTTTTTCAATTACATTCACAATCTCATTTAACCACAGAGTTACGCTAGCCGTCACTGTCTGGATATAGTCCAATCAGCGTCATGTCAAGTTCTGTGGAGTACTGCCTCTTTTTGGCCGATTTCACTCTGGCTAAGAATCGCCCAGAGTGTTCCCATAGACTTACATTCAAAGATGTTTTTTTTCGAAACTGGAGGCACTGCAATGCATTCTCTATGGGTTCCGGGAGGGCTCGCACTAACGTGCTTATGTCATCATACGTATCCTTAACTTGTGCAACGATTGGTGGGAACAAACATAAACTATTAAAAATCTTTAAGATTAAGTGACAAATAATATTTGAAAATAATTTTGAATTTGAACAACAAGAAAAAATGAAACACTACTTTAATATCTTCATCAAATGTGATTAAAAAAATAAAAAGAGAATGAGAGCGAGAGAGACTGTTGGGACATCTCGCGAGTGGAGTAAGTGTATTAAGCGAGTAATGTGATGTAAGCAGTGTAATAATAGTGAGTATAGAAACAAACAATGAGATTTATTGTAAGAGTCATTATTTTTCATATATATAAAGTAGTGAAGTTTCATTTACATGCTTAAGCTGTTAATTTATTCATTGCATGGGTGGACCTTATCCTTATCAATCATCCAAACATTTGCCCCCCCTGAGAGATTTTGCAGGAGCCGCCACTGTATATATATATATATATGTAGTTAATTATAATTTGTCAGGAATAAGAGGGCACATTGGTAGCGTGCCTGTTGCTGAGTCTCAGCAGCTGAAATCGCGTTCTGAGGCAGGGTGGTGTGCTGACCAGTGGTGAGGGGGCACAGTGGTCCTCTTCGCCTGAATCCTTTGAACTTGAGCATTCAGGCTCTAACTGGTAAGGTCTAGCTCTAGCAAATCCTGCTGCCATGTTGGTTTATAGTAGGCTTCCAACAAAATTTCTCAGAAAAGTGTGGGAAAATCAACCCAACTTATTTTTTTTGTAACACTTTTAAATTAGTGTTTAATAGACACATATAAACGGTACAAATATAAGTTTAAGTGTTACCATATGGGACCTTTAAACAATTGTCAACCACTGTCCATATGGTAAACCTACAGGGGGTTGATTTGGAAAAAAGTGTCTGCTAAATAACTTGCATAAAATAATAATTTTTGTCTTTTATTAGTTATTTAATAATATGGTAACACTTTAAGCTCTCATTAGTTAACATTAGTTTATGTATTAACAAACTAACAGTGAGGAACAGATTTGTTACAGTGTTTATCAATCTTTGTTAATGTTAGTTAATAAAAATGCAGTCATTCGTTGTTTGTTCATGTTACTTCACAGTGCATTAATGTTAACAAAACCAACTATTAATTTTAACAATGTATTAGAAATTGATGAAATTAACATTAATAA
This sequence comes from Meda fulgida, assembly GCA_030578275.1. Classification (NCBI taxonomy): domain Eukaryota; kingdom Metazoa; phylum Chordata; class Actinopteri; order Cypriniformes; family Leuciscidae; genus Meda; species Meda fulgida. Next base: position 19,455,293 of record CM060630.1, on the reverse strand, counting down.
CTAAGATAAATAAATGCTGTAGAATTATTGTTCATTCTTAGTTCATAACTACAGTAGTTAAACTAATGTTAACTAATAAAAAAAGATTGTAAAGTGTTTATTATTGTAATATTAATAATAACTGCAATTATAATAGTATTATTTAATTTAATGATTATTTATTAATTATAATAATTATTATAACAACATTTATTTTTTAAAATAAATGGAACACATGTTTGAAATTGACTCTCTGATCTCTGTTCACCTTCAGGTCTGTGAGGATGTTCTCCAGCCAGGAACACACACTCTCTGTGGGGCTGATGTCAGTGCAGCCGATACTGGGCGCCTGCGCCTGTAGCTCCGTCACGGAGGGCTTCAGTACAGTGAAGATGAGGGGCTTACGGGCCTTGTCCAGCTTACGCTTCTTACAGGGGGGCGACTGAGAGAGATATAGAAAGAAAATTTGTTTTTACACCTCATGTAAGAGGTCTGCAGCTTTAGAAATAATACAAAAAAGATGCAATTTTACTTGAAGAATAGCTGGTTGTCAATAGAGGGCAGCAAAACACAACATTCACATTGGCCTTGAGTTCAATGACCAAGGATGTAGCTATCTGGAGTCTTTGTGGCACTCGTGTTTGTCTGCTGCTGTCAGATGAATAGCAGTTTCACACAACCCCATCAATCCCATAATGACAACCCATCAACCCATACTTGTTTGTGTTTTTTATATCAGTGTTATTGCTAATTAAAACTAAAACCCCTTCTCAATTAATTGAAATAAAGCTGAAATGAAATAAATATATTAGATGAAAAACTAAAACGACAAAAATATCACCTTGGCAACTAAATGAAATAAATTAAGTTGAAGTACTAAAATTAGAACTGAAATAGATAAAGATAAATAGAAAAAAACTCTTAAACGTATAATTATAAAAATCACAAAAAGTACATAAAAAATACTAAAACAAAAATATAAAAATTAAAGCTGGTCCAAAATATTAATAAATAATATAACAGTATATAAATAATACTAAAATAACACTATTTTTAAGTTTGAGGCTAGTATAAAACATTAATTTCTTAGTAATTAATTAAAGATTACAATGTGATGAAAGTGCCAATTTCTCTGTAAAAATCAACCAAACTGGCTTCTACTTTAACAGTCTCCATACAGTATATTTCTCATTCATATGCCACGGTAATATGAGTGCATATGCATATTATGCAAACGAATATATATGAATGAATGCAGTAAATAAGTGTCAACAACAAATACACCCATGGATTGATTTTGGCATTTATAAGAGTTGCCATAGAAACAAATCATTTGCATCAGAACAGCTCAGTGCAGAATGAGTTATCTTGGAGTAATTCATGATGTATATAACCACTGAATCATGTTGAACTGAGACATGCCACTACACACAGGCGCATTAAAAATGGCGACAGTTATATTTGACTTTTCCAGCTCATCAAAGCTGATTTACGAGCAGGAGAAACCAAAGCATTGCTCCAGTCACATGTCTCTCTCCTCCTCAAACAGAGCATCTGTTGTTAGAGCAGATAAACGGACAACATGACTCATCACAAGCCAATAGACTGACCCCCTCAATGCCGAAAAACACACCACACCACACCCATCATCTACTACTGCAGTCATCCATCAGTTTACAACTCACCAGACAAACTCCTCTCATATTTAGTCCTCTGGCCGGCTTTTTTTTACAGATCCATTGTTTCGTGTCGTTAATTCTAATTCAAGACAAATCACACCCATCACAGGATCTTACTCCACTTAACAACCCCTTGCTTCTGTCCTCTCTGGATAAACAACACATTTAGTACACAGTAGACCATTCATCTTAACTATCTTCCTCATATCTGATAGGTAAGCAGATTCGATTTAGGGACAGTCATCTAGTTATGGTTTCTGAATAACTCCCTGTGCTGAAGTTGCTGGTTCTGCCGTTTGTCAAATTTGTCACGTCTCAGCAGACAACAGTTAAATGATGGTTTCATATAGGGTCATTGACAGGGGGGCACAACCAAGGGGATGTCCCTTGGGGTCCCCTGAACCCTAGTTTGAAAACAAAGATTTTAAGGTAGACAAATGTACAAAATGTATTTAAGACATTAAAGGGTTAATTCACCCAAAAATTACGATTCTGTCATTAATTATTCACCCTGAATTGAGTGGTTTAGTCCAACATTCCTGAAGAGACTTTATATGATGAACAGGTTGAAATTAGGCTTTTATTCACATAAAAACATACACCAGGGCACACATCAGTTGTGGTACAAGGAAGCTCAAGCATGTTTGCTTGACGTGCGAGAACCAATTTACGCAGCATGTTTGAGCTTTCACAAGAGGTTTGTTCTTGCACGTCAAACAAGTACTGTTGAGCTTCTGTTTATGTTCGCTATATGTGAATAAAAGCCTAAATTTAATCTGTTCATCATATAAAGCGATCGTGCCTCCTTTTGACTAAACCGCTCAATTCATGTTATCTTTACGATCTCTTTATTAACTTTTTGAAGCGTCAAAGTGGTAGTTGCGTAGCTGTCTATGGAGTGACAGAAATCTCTAAGTTTTCATCAAAAATATCTTCATTTGTTTTCCGAAGTTGAATGAAAGTCTTACAGGTTTGGAAGACAATCTTTTCATTTTAAGGTGGACTAACCCTTTAACACTGTAGCGAAGTTATCATCAATATAAGATATTTAATATGTAATAATATGTTTAATGCATTAAATTGACAATAATTTGACATTATTAAGGTTTCATTCTAGCGGTAATGAAACATTATAGGGCGGATTATAGCGTGTTTGTGTGTGTGTGTGGGGGGGGGGGATATTGCAACAGTAATACTTTATTATTTTGTGTAAAAATTAAACAATTTAATCATCTAAATACAAATATTATTTTGAATAATAATAATAATAATTTTTATTCTTATTAAATTTTATTCTCTCTACTTTACAGTATTTTTGCAGTAGTAACATATTTTGATTTTTCAATACATTTCATATATAATGATATACAATAATAATTATTATTATGTCTAGTCATATTGAATGGAGAAAAACAGGTTTTGCTTCTTTTTGTCTTTAGCTGATCAAATGCCTGATTTTATCAGGCGGTTCCCCTTGCAGTCCAGCATCTTCAACACACGAGGGCGCCATTTTCTGACTTTCAGTTGTCAAACTCAGCTAAGCATGACAAAATCATCCCACAGACAAGGTAAAATCTATTTAAACAAAAGCAACTGCAGTAATTCTGTAATGACTAAATACTGCGCTAAATCTAAATATGACCAGACAACCTTGATCTTCAGTGTTTCGCCTCAGACTTACTAAGCAGGATGTTTTATAGATTGTCAAAAAAGTGCAATCTCTACCCATTTGTGATGAGCACATAATGGATGGAAACAGATGAACACTCACATCGATCCACACGCTCCCTCTTAATTAATTTCTCTCAGTCTTAATCAGGGCGATGCACTGCTTTTATCCCCTCTTCACCGTGAATTATAACCCCCTCCGCTCTGTCCATTATTTATCCGACGACACATTTGCTCTAAGTAGGTTGAATAGATCCTGCATAAAATAGCTTCCGCACTCAACACCGAGACTCTTGATGCATCTGAAGGGGCCTCGCTCATAAATGTGCACAAAAAATAAATAAAATTCATGAGCCTTGGGATTTTCTCTGCGGTGAGACATATAAAAGGTCATTATTCAATTATTGAACACAAGCAGATGAGTGCCGCAATGATCAGCGGTTATCCATGGATGCTGACAACTGGGTTCATTCTGCCCTGCTTTACACTTCCCCCAGTACTGCCTGATGACCTTTGACCCCTCAGCCTCCCCCCCACGCCCCATATCCCAGGCACGCTTTCAGCACCGCAGGGTCCTTTTCAAACCCTTCCTTTTTTGTCTGAGTCTTCACTGTACCCCCTACCTCTCATGCAATACATTTCACTGTCAAAGAGATTGATCTAGCTTCTGTGCGCTCTGCTAATGGGGCTCAGCTGGCTTCCGAGAGGAAGAATGGACACAGGAAGTGGAAAACAGCACGAATGGGAGAGAGGAAATAAAGCCCAGAAGGATGCGGGTGCCATCCAGATCTAGACATGTCTGTACAGCCCTGGAAATCTGCTGTATGAGGGCGGAGCAGCTCGCAGACAGATATGTAGGCCAATCTTTCTGCTCAAGTGCTTGTGAGGAAAAGGGCATCTGGGACTTGGGGAATTCTCCTGAAAGACCATAACAAATCATCCCACCACCCCCTTCTCCATCCCCTCAACCCCTTTCTCCCTTTTATAGCTCTTTTTCCCCACTAAAGTGCGTGACTATACAGCACCGTCACCCTGTCTGGGCAACTGTTGCTAAGAAGGAGGCGCGCCGTGCCTCAGGAAGCAGGTCAAGTGTATCTGATGGAATGGGCTAAAGATGCATTATTAAAAAGAGTGCCGAGCACAGTGAATATTCAGCAGGTGTTACTTTCCCGCACACGAACACATCAAATAGTCTAGGGTGCATGGGTTATGTGAGGACTAGCTGATTCTAAATGCAGGAAGTGCTCAAAGCTTACAGGCACAGGTACGTCATCGTAGAAACTCCAAGCCAGGGCCCAGCGCATGGTCCGACCTTGGCAGAACTCAGTGTGTGTTACTTTGGAAACCTGTGAAAGAACAAAAGATGATGAGGATCTCAGCAATGGTGATGCAAACACAAAATAGGCAGAGAATCTTACCAAAACCATCAAGAAAAGTCTGGGTTATGTTAGAAAAAACTAATAAACAAAAACAGATTTTGTGTAAAGAAAGGATCATTTTAGGGGTGCACATTTTCATTATAATAAAGGACATAAGCACATTTCTGTTTTCTAATCACTGTAAAGTGAAATAATCTAATTTATCTCCACAATTACAATTAAAATAAAATTAGGAATGCCCAATATATCAGTGTCATATCAGTTATCAGCTATTATTACAGACTTTTTTAATTTATTGGTATCGGCAAAGTCCTTTTAGGCAAGTCATGCCACTCGGCCGCCATCTTGGCAACGCCTCCGGGCAGATATTTCGGACTAACAAGACCAGGCTCCTATCTAAATGAATGGGCAGAGAGTCAGAATTGCACTTTCACTGGTCACCGGGACATAGAAACTGCATGTATAGAAACAGCAGTAAAATATGATAAAAATCGCTAAAAAAGTTTGATGACTTTGCCCCAAAATAAGGTTTAAAACGCCTTTTCCCCTACAGGTTATACTTTTACTACGCATTCGCAAGGGTTCTCGTCTCCGCTGTCGCAAACCTCAACTGTGCGCATGCGTCAGTGGAACCAGACGATAGGCTTAAATGTTTCCCGGCTTGACTGTTAAAAGCAGACGATTGGCTTTCCAGCGGGAGGGGCGGGACATGTGCAAACAACCGCCATCTTTGGCGTTACGGGTTTTCCCTATATAGTTGTATTGAGGATTGAGGAAGTGTCATGTCTCTATATAAATTGTCTCTGGTATCGGTCAATATCAGATATTTAATGGTTCATACTCATTTCCTGTATTTTTACATTTTTACTTTAAAACTTTTACTTTAAAAAAAATCTTTACAAACAATAATTTAAATGTACTTACATTTTTTAAATGTAGTTATTTTATTTTTTAGCAAATTTAAAAATTAAATAAAATACAGTAGGCTACATTATAATTTTGTGATGCCTAAATTTACTGGTAGTAATTCAATTGATTGATTTTACTTTATTTATATATATATTTATTTCATTGGTTATTTTAATTTTCATTTAGGGAATCAGTCCATCCCTAAATAATATATATATATATATATATATATATATATATATATATATATATATATATATATATATATATATATATATATATGCATTGCAGTAATTGGCCATTTATCTGTTATATATAAATGTTATATTGGTTATATTGGATTGCGGTTATGAGAAATGCAGTATTTGTTTTACATTCCAGTAGGTTGCAGATGTTTGGAGGAAGGGGATTAAATATGCTTGATTATCAAAATGTCACAATGCAAAAAAAGAGAGAGAGATAGGACTGACAGGAAAATTACTTGGGGAAAGATTATGTGGAAGTGTGTATGTGCCAAGTCTATGACCGACACCAGATCCAGAAGTCTTAAATACAGCATCATAGACCCAGACCTGCCACTCACACAGTGGGGAGTGTGTTTTAACACAGATATGTGGGTGTTAGGGGTGAACTATAGGGTGAAACCAAGTCCAACTACTCTTCAGTAAAAAAAAAAACCACCATCTGAGTCTGACCTTTGCAGGCAGAGGGCATATACACAAACAACAGATAATAGCAGAGAAAAAGGAAAGGGAAAGTGAGAGGGTGAACGAGAACGAGAGAAAGAACCTCATTAGCATATTAATTACAGCCACAGTGGCGAGAGGAGGAAGCGGGCCGTTTGCTGGACGTTGGCCAGGAGCACAATGACTTTAATGAGGGGTGACAGGACTCTGACACCTTCAGATGAATCAAACGACACATCAGGCCTGAGTCGAGCAGACTGACTGACACCAGACTAATAACCTGTGAGCAGGACGAAAGCCTCTCATTCACAGATATCACAGCATTCTGACTGTACAGACACAGGCGGGGGTAATCGAGAGGGGCTGGAGGGGTGACGCTAGAGTTAATGATGCCTAATGAACTAATGAAATCTACTCCATTAGCGCTCCCTGTCGTGGTACGTTTATATGCCACGCTAGTGAAACTCATTAAGATCAATTAACCTGAAGTCTTGGAGAAACGCCCACTCATTTATCTATAAAGATCCTAGAGAAAATTTATAAAATTGGGATGCACAATATATTAGTATCATACAAGTTATCATCAGACAATATGACTTTTATTAATTTATCGGTATCTGTAGATATTGACTATTTAATTGTGCAGGCTCACTTCCCATATTATTACAATTAGATTACCTTTGCCATCATCCACCACTCACTTAAAGATAATCAATAATTTATATATAAAATATAATTTATTAATACATTAAAATGTAAAAAATGTATTTTTAGCAAATATTAAAAAAAAATCCTACTAGTATTACATTTACTGGTGGGATTTAAAATGATTGATTTTATTTTTCATTTATTCACACAAAATAGTATAGCATTTTAAAACTGTCCATTTATCAGTTATCAGACATTACATTTTAATTTTAATGTCAGTCAATTTCTAAATAATATACGCAAAACAGTATGGAACTTTACTATTGGCCATGTATCAGACATTTAATTTTAATATCAGTCCATTCCGAAAAAAATAATTTTCAGCATTGCACTGCATTGCAGTAACTAGAGCACAAAGTGGTCTAAGAAAAACGTACCCCTTGTTTCCGCAGCTCATCTTTCAAAGGTGCCAGGCTACACTTCTTACCCAGCATGCAACTGTACCACCTGTAGACAGAAAAAAAGGAGTTGTGAAACCACCAGCCTGGACACCTGATCCATGGGAGCACATCAAATAAACCACAGGACTCAGAGCCGTGGGTTGAATATGGGCTCGCTCTGTGGGAACGGTCAGTTGGGCTACTCTTTATATTTTTAAGATATGAGGCTCAATGTTTAATTAAAAACCCCACTTTGACAGGGAACTTTGATGTTGCACATGAGACAAAAATCAATGCATATCCACCATTATAAAAAAAGATGAGGCTTCATCAGACAGCGCCCACAGAGAGTAGGAGGATTAAACGGTCTATGCATGATTGGTACTCAAATCTTAATTTTTTAGCTCATTTGGTTTCTAAATTGACAAAATCTTGCTTTTAAACACTGAAGAATACCTTAAAGGTCAACATGAAGACATTTTATGTCTGTAATGTGACATTTATGACTTAAAACAGGATATTTAATGAGCAGATATAGGGCAATACTTGATTTTATTCATCAGGAATGGATTGGATTGTGGAAAGTGGGTTTTACATATCAGAATATAGCCAAGACGTCAACACAAATTTGTTCATTATAGAGGACAGACAGATGGCACCCATTTTTAATGAGTATTTGTGGGCAGAACGTGATGGCTGAAGGTCAAGTTCACTTTCAAGTGCATTTTAAATGGTAACATTTCTTCTTCAAATCCATCGTTACTTCTATTAGTGGTGTTTACACTTTTGTTTAAAATAAATCTATTCCATTTTGATCATTCTTTTATACATGTTACATATGCAGCTTTTATGAGTTCATATCATTTAAAAGCTATATTTACAATTTTAAATTATTGATACATTTAATTCATATATATATATATATATATATATATATATATATATATATATATATATAGTTCATGGATATTATACAGATTTTTCATGAATTTTATGCAAGGTTAAACAAGTAATGGCATGCGCTTTTTAAAGCCACTAACACTTGAGGCTTTTTTCCAAAGAATAAGGCAGAAAATATATTTTAGCATTTCTATGCGATAAATGGATGCCGTTGTCTATATAAGGGGTTTCTTGAAACGGTTATTACTTCTATGAGAACGTTTTAGACTTTCTGCGTGAGGGCGTCCTGTGGCTTCTAGTATGAGTGAAACAGACATTACATGAGAGTGTTTAGTGTTCCATAATGCTTACATTGCCTCATTTAGGATAAGAATAAAACGTAGTCTAAAACAGACTATATTGTCTCTTTGAATTTAAATCGAGACATTCACATTGGCCCATGAAAACCTCTACGTGACTCGACTAAAATTCTGAATTTACATTTTATTAATAGCTCAAAACGTTTGAGTAATATTAGCATATTAAACCATAGTGTGGGTGGTCAAACTGACGTCACTGAGAAGTCAAATAGTTTCAGAGGTGGAACAATTACAGACAATATTTTTTCATAAGAAAACACTTGGATGAATTGTGCACAAAAGACCTGAAAAAAAGTACACAGGAGCAATTATAACTCCATGCAGACTTTACCAACTAACAGACAATCGTGTAAAGACTACTGCTGTAGACTGACTTTTGTTGGGAGGCGGTTTTGGTTTATAAAGGGGCAATCTGGCACAAGAATGAGGGAGCATAGATGAATACACATTACACTGCATATGGAGCCTTAGGGGCCTGACAATCATTTCATTTTGTGTGATGAAATATTAAAGAGACCTAATATCCACACATGTTCTCCAAACTGGAGTGGAGGGAGGTTGTGTGGCACCCCAGCACATGGCACGCTCTGTTAATAATGGGGTACTCCAGCATCTATCAGGGCTTGAAAAGGGGGTTTACGCATTTTATTTAGTTATCAGGCCCTGAGGAGGAAGTAGTAACAATTACAATTTCAATAGCACAGATTGTTTGGCATGAGGAAAAATCAGAGTTGTATTTAGGATGTAAGCGAGACAGGAGGGGCTGGAGGAAGACTGGAAGTAATTACAGATCTAAGAGGCTGGAGAGGAAGAAGCATCTCAGAGGGCCAATCAGAATGCCTGGCTGGCTCTACGGGCACCTGCTGACGCGCACACACACACACACACACAGATTTTACGACAGTCTGCTTGCATAGTCTGAACCCACGAGAGAGGGAACTGGTAACAGCGAGATGGAATAGAGCTCAGCTTTCCTTGCGGTCACCAGTCAATTCTCAACACATGCAGAAGATGCATTAAACACTCATATGTTTAAAACTACATGTGATATCTCATGCAAACAGTGAAAATTAAAAGATACCATTCAACTTTTACACACACACACACACACACACACACACACACACACACACACACACACACACACACACACACACACACACACACACACACACACACACACACACACACACACACACACACACACACACACACACACACACACACACACACACACACACACTCCTCAGCTCATGGTTAATCAGGCCTAATGTTGGTTGCTCTGCCGCCCCTCCGCCTCACTCCAGCGCTCCACTGACAGTCCTGGCACGGGGGGGCTCGTCCCCCAGTCACATACACAGCTGCACCCGTCGGGTGGCCCGGATACTGCCTCGGGTAATTATTTACTTTCCCTGTCAATTAATTACGCAAACTCTGTGTGACAGAGCCATCCCAGGATCCATCTGCCCTACCCCTTTCATCAGCGTGGCCCCTTCCCCTCTTTGGCTCTCTCAGTAAAAAACACTTCCTCAACAGACCTGGACACACGTGGCTGTTTATTCTCATTTCGCTCCTCACAGCCCCTCATGTGTTGATATTGGTGCCAAACTGATTTATCAGTTGCTATTTGGCCATTTTGAGAATTAATTGAAGGCCATTTTGGAAGATTAACAGAAGTTTGAGTTTCATAGTGCACATTTACAGTTTAAAAAAATGTCTGAATGAATTTTAAGTGAATATTGTGTCAAATAAATAAATAATTTCAATTTTAAACAGCATTTCTCTTTCTCTCTCTCTCATATAGTACTGTGCAAAACAGTCTTAGGCACGTTAGTATTTTCACCAGAATGAATTATTTATTTATATCTTTTGCTCTAGTCCATCAATAGGAAATAGACTTTTGTTGGTGTGATTATTCAGAAATAGAAGAAATACAAAATGAAAAATCAATCGCCCTTGGTCTGTAGCTTAGAGATCATGCCTCATAGGGTACGGATTATCATGAGAAAGGTGAGGGATCAGCCCAGAACAACACGGGAGGAGCTTGTTAATGATATCAAGGCAGTTGGGACCACAGTCACCAAGCAAACCATTGGTAACACACTACGCTGCAATGGATTGAAATCCTACAGCGCCCGCAAAGTCCCCCTGCTCAAGAAGGCACATGTTCAGGCCCGTCTGAAGTTTGCCAATGAACATCTAATGATTCAGAGAAGGCTTGGGAGGAAGTGCTGTGGTCAGATGAGACCAAAATTGAGCTCTTTGGCATCAACTCCACTCGCCGTGTTTGGAGGGAGAGAAATGCTGACTATGACCCTGAGAACACCATCCCTACAATCAAGCACGGGGGTGGAAACATTATGCTCTGTGACTGTATCTCTGGTAAGGGTACAGGACGACTTGGTGCAGATGGACGGGGCCATGCACCGTCAAATATTGGATGAGAACCTTCTTCCTTCAGCCAGAAATGACAATGACCCAAAACACCAAGGCAACAAATGAGTGGCTCAAGAAGAAGCACATGAAGGTCTTGGAGTGGCCTAGTCAGTCTCCAGACCTTAATCCTATAGAAAATCTGTGGAGGGAGCTGAAACTTTGAGTTGCCAGGTGACAGCCAATAAACCTTAAAGATTTAGAGAGGATCTGTAAAGAGGAATAGACCAAAATCCCTCCTGAGATGTGTGCAAAGCAAACCTGGTGACCAACTACAAGAAACATCTTACCTCTGGGCTTGCCAACAAAGGTTTCTCCACCAAGTACTAAGGCATGTTTTGCTTGGGGATCAAATACTTATTTCACTTACTGAAATGCAAATCAATTTATAACCTTTATATAGTGTGATTTTTTGGTTGATATTCTGTCTCTATCCGTTAAAATAAACCTACCATAAAAATGATAGTCCCTTAATTTCTTTGTAAGTGGGCGAACTTACAAAATCAGCAAGAATCAAATAAATATTTCCCCCACTGTATATATATTTGTGATTGTGTGTGTGTGTGTGTGTGTGTGAGACCTAAGCCTCTTCTTTAGTTGCAGACTGTCATGGATGATCCTTTTCACAAACTCCAGCTCTCCACCCTCTGCCATGATCTCAGTGACACCCCCTGTGTTGATGGAGCTGGGCGGAGGTCTGCGGGAGTTTCTCGAATTCACCCCCTGACGGAGATGACAGAAAAGAGGGGAAGAAATGGAAGAATGAATGGATAACAGCTATTGTCATGTGCACAAAGAGATAGATACTGCTGGAAGGGGGGGGGGGGGGGGGGGGGTTAATGTCTGTTGAAACACTGGAGCTGAATGTACCTTTGCTTCTAACTGGTTGGCAAAGAAAGGAGGATTGCACATGCAGAAATCGTAGACAATGGATTCTTCCTTTAGCGCATCCATCAGCAGAGTCTTTTGGGGCACCTTTACCACTGGAACACACACATTTATGCGGTTCAGTGGGTTATGAAACTGTCAAGCTCTCTCACTGCATCACACACAAACCATACCTACCTTTAATAAGCTCTGCCAGGTGGTTTTGCTCAACGTTCTTCTTCGCATAATTAAAGCAGATGTCATCCACTTCTGTGGCGAGGAAGAACCAGCCATTCATTGTGGCTCCCAGCAGGGGGTAAATACAGGAAGCACCAGTACCTGCACACAGCCAAAACCCATCATATCACAAGCTTAAATACAAATGAAATATGACCTGATATGGTCTTTGCGTAAACATATTTTTCATGTAGTGACAACACTTCAGATCAAAAGTGTGATTAAAAAAAATTGTGAATAGTTTGTTATTGTTTCAAAACTAAGCACAGAATGAGGGAGCATTCTGAGTCTAGTTAACAGGGATGAAGATTCACTGTGCAACATATTAGTTACCTAAATTTGTTATCTAGGATAGGAGAAATCAGATGTAATATTAATACTCCTAACTGTATTTCCGGATGTTGATTAAAAAAAAAAGTAATAAAAAATGTAAATAAAAATACAGTATAATAGAATACAATGAAATAAATAAAAAATACAATAAAACAACAATCGAATACAATCAAATAAAAACAAAAAATTACAGTACAATAAAACCTGAAAATACGAACATAATTCACTAGCCAGCTCTACTAGAAATGTTGTGCTTTTGATGCATGCTTTCGCTGCAAAACATGGAAGTAAACAAAAAAAGTACAATAGCAATTCCAAATGACATATTATCATATATGATAATATGAAGTGCAAGCGACTGCCTGACAGTGACATTCGAATATAATGCAGTTAGACTGAGGCAGGACAGCTATGGCCATCCATTTTCCAGTCAGCAGCCCTTAAAATGGACTGAAATTTAGCAGAACTGAACAAAGATGATACCCATAAGGTCTGAATAAAAGATATTTGGGGTTATTCATCATGTGAGTGACACTAACACCACTAATCTCATCCCAGAGTTGACAAAGGTCTTCCATCTGCAATCTAACCCAATCAGCAGACCCACAACTATATCACTCACACAATCTGACACAACGGCCAAAGACGTCAATCTGAATGTGTATGGATGCAAACCAATGCTTTCAAGGAGACCAAATAAAGACCCAACTTTTCCAATACTTTTCCGATACTTTTCCGTATATGGCTGACAACAGTAAACTGAAAGGCTGCATGCTAATCACAGCTCCGCCGCAGAAAATATCCAAACTAAAAAATGTATATATGCTAATGTATTATGAATATTGATAGACAATTTGAATACATAAGGTATTTGTATATTTTTATCATTATTATATTCTTGTTTTTATTTGATTACACACACACACATACACAAATATATGTATATTTATTCATTATTTCTAAAAATATACAAGTCTTAATATATTATATTTCATCTCTTGACAATTGTGTCCCATCTATACTAAAAACAACAGGAAACATGGACAGTTGCTAAAGTATTTAGAGAGACAGGACAGAGAGGATGGACGTGACGATGGTGTTGGAGTGGAATATTTTAATCCAAAGGATCTGGTGGCATGCGACTGCCAGCACTGTCTTACTCTCTTCTAGCCTGTGCGTGTGTGTGTGTGTGTGTATGTGTGTAAACCAATTAGCAGCACCTGCCAAACCCCGCTCCACCAGCCTGCGGTACTGCAAAGAGCTTTAACAGGATAACACCAGTGAGTCTGAGCTGGCATACCAATGTCGATGCCCCTCCGTGGGTTCCCCTGTCCTCCAATCAGGTCCTCCACCCAGTGGATGTAGTTAAGGCGGAGCGGCACAGTGGGGATGAGCCGTTCCAGAGGGATCTCGATGGTTAGGCCAAAATCCTCTTTCAGCAGGGTGCATGTGAGAGCTCGAACAGCCTCCGGGTCTTTAAAGTTGAGCCTGTGGGAGCGATGAGGTTTAGTGGGGGGTAATAGACAGAAAAGTACAGGGAGGGGTCAGCTAATAGCCATTCTTAAAAACACACCACATAGCCTCTTCTCAATTCATTAGCGCTGAATGAAACCATGCAGAGAAACACAATGAAGCACCAGCTGCTGTTGGTTTGCAAAAAATGCAACTCTTTCCCGCCATAGACAGAATTTTCCGCCAATCCATGTTTTCACTGCCAGAGAACACAATCTCTGGATCCAAAAATAAGCAAAGCAGCAGCAAAAACAAGTGATAGAAGCCTTGCTTACGCATATGTAAGCTAACAGCATATAAATCAAAACTGCCTAACGTTACTAAAATGTTGACCCAGGAAAGGGTATAGGACTGTGCTTTGAGGGTGTTGATGGACACAATCTACTCAATCTATATCATTCTCAATCCAATCCGGACGTAGTCTTTGACAAAAGTCTTTTTGTTCAAAATGTTGCTTTTTTATGAAACTTACCCACATTCAATTGTTCATAAAAAATAATACATGAAGCTATAATATAATATATATATATTTTTGTTTGTTTGTTTAAAAGCAGAGGCTCTGTTCTTTTAATATATTGTATGTTCAGATATTCGTACAACAAAATATTCTGGGGGCCATGAAAGGTTTGTGAAAATAATAAAAAATGCTGGCACTGGCAACTTAAAAAAAAATGTTGGCAGGGAAAGAGTTAATGTAAGAAATGCCTTCATAACTCAGCTCTATATCTTACATTTTTTTTGTGCAGATTTGCAGGTAGATAATAAAAAATGATTTTAGAGATGTTTTTCACATTATTTTTTAAATTATATATACATAAATATTAGCTTTAATGCACTTATTTCATTTTGACAAAAGCAGTCAAATGTCTGTTTTGATGACAAAAAGAAATATGCAAGATGAATTATTTAACTTGCAATCTGTGGAAAATTTACTGTCACTGTTTGAATGTAGTAAAACACCCACAGATGTAGCAGAAAACAACTGGGTCATGTTTGCATTTTCTTCTGTCACTGGCCATAATTATAACCTTGAAATCAGGATTAAACATACAATAACGTCATACATGCAAAAATCAGAGTATTGAACAAAAAATTCTAGCTTGGCTCAGAGGAAGATAGGAATCATGTCTTTGTGACAGCCCTTGCCTTCACCTTACAAATGGTTGTCGAAAACAAAAATGCCAAGAAATGTACATAATATTTTGTGGGAAAGTGATGTGCAAGAGCAAAAAGCACTACTTTTGGAATTATCACAAAAAAACAATTGGATCTCATTCAGCAAATATGATGTAATCATCACCAAGATTAGTCCTATTCACTCTAAATTCTTAATGTACATCTTAAAGCATTCAGTGGTGGTCACATTTCTCCGGTTTTAAAAGCAAGGAGGGTGAGAGGTGTAATTAGGGTGCTTTCGTACACTCACACCTCTATAGATGTAATTAAACGCTCCATGCAGCAGTCCATGTCTGGCACCTCTGAAGGGAAGCAAGATGTGCATGTTAGCCGCGCGGCTATTATGCTGTGGAACAAAGCCATGGTGTGTGAAATGCTATTTTGCAGAGCCTTTAAAAACACCTGCACCCCACCCTAAGCTTTAGAGCTTTCATCACAAAAGAGCTATGCGACATTAAGGACAGAATGTGTTCTTTAAGCAATGGCTGTACTGGGCTTAAAGGGATGTGCAAGCATTATGAAATTGGAAAAAGTGCTTTAGCCCAAAACAGCCTGATGATTGTGATATTACATTTGACATAAATATGTTATGTTAAATATAAAGATGGAAATGTCAATGTGCAAAAAAAAAGAACAAACTGCAAATCTTTTTGGCTAATCATTGGGATGTTCGGCCGATTGCTGGTAAGCCAGAGGAAGATAGCAGTCAAGTTTTATGAAATAGTTAGACCCTGGTGAGAAGCTGTGGTTTAGGAAGAGCATTTTTTTAAATGTTGAGGAATATGATGCTCCAAAAAAAAAGAAAGAAAAAAAAAGACAATTGATATGACAATCAGGTTTAAAGCTTATAAGATGTGTGGGACAACCTAAAACCACTGACAACTTAATAGCATTGACTGATAACTGTGGAAATAAAATCAACAACCATCATAAATCCTATTACAAGGATATAACTACTGTATAATGCATACACATATAAAAGGCGCCCAAAGTCTAAAACTACCAGATTTTGAAAATATATAATAATAATACTATTTTATATATATATATATAGAAAAATATACAATAGAAATAGAAAAAAACAAGTTAATGACTTAAAAATAAAAAAATATATTAAATAGTTATATATATATATATATATATATATATATATATATATATTAAAAAATAACTTGCTAAATTAACATTTTATTAAATTATTTAATGTTTTTAAAAGAAGTCTCTTATTCTCACCACGGCTGCATGTATGAGATGAAATCATCCAGTAAATATGCTGAAGTGAAAACGTTTCCTAAATCACCACTTTGGAGATGAATTTAAAATTGCTAGTGCATGCATGAGGAAGGCTCCAAGATTGTGTAATATTCGTTCTGATGATGGGAAATAATTATGTAGTTATGCAAACTACTCTCAGAGGATGCTGCAATATATGCACTAGCAATTTGAAATTTATCTCTAAAGTCGCTTTAGGAGATGTTTGGCTCCAGCATAACTTCTGCTTGCGTTCATGTAAAGACAGCTTCAAATTAGTTCCCTAGTTCGGCTGTGGTCTACTGCTCTAGATAATACAATCAGTTTTGGCTGTTATTTGTTTTCTCCTCATGAATGGTCCATATTCCAGAGGATCACCACTGAAAACTGGAATCTCCCTTGTAGAATCACAAATAGATCAGCCAGATCGCGTTGTCTTTGCAAAACAGGACCGAGATCAATACTAGTAATGTTAGAATTTCTAGCTGTACTGTGCTGGTACTCATCCTCTGCTGGCCAGTTTTTGTCATTGTGAGTGTCGTTTCTGTTTGATTAGAAGTGAGTTTCGAAGCATTTTGAGTTCCATTGACAATCCTTTTTAGTGGTGCTTTAGGAACTGTTCTAATCCTTTTGAAATGTAAAGGAGATAGTTCAGAATCAATGAGAAAATATGATTTTCTTCCAAAAACTTTTTCCAGGTATTAATTCATAGCATCTCTTATTTTGATAGATGTGTGGGAGCAGTGCAGTGAACTTACTTCAGAAGCAATGAGATGAATTTAAAATAGCTTGTGCGTACATTGAGAAGGCTCTGAGTTGTGGTAATACTTGTTCTGATGATGGGAAAGCATTATTTAGCTATATGCAATCTATCTCAGAAGGTCTGGCTAAGATCTGGCTAATATGGCAGAGCTAAATTTACCATTCAACCTAATAATAATTGTCCCTACTGACTTGGTAGCTTTCAGAAAGAAGCAAATAGTCTTTGGAGAGATTCAAGATCCTAAAACAAATTCAAATGTCATAAAGACAATGTCCAAACAGTCAGTCGTACAAGTCTACTAGTAGGAAGTTATAATTACTGTTACTCCCATTGAAGCATCAAAAGAGTCCAGCCAATAAAAAGAACATTGTCAGGATGATGCAAAAGCTGCATTTAATAAACCTAGTCTCTTTTGCTCTTATAATCATGCAATGTAATCTTGAGTCAAAATGGCAAAAATATCACAGGAGGATAAGACTGAATTCTTAAGAACAAATGGTCTTTGTTTTGTTTGTTTGCCTCAAAAAAGGACATCTGACAAAAGCTTGCAAAAAGCGTCTCACCTGCCAAATATGCTTTAAGAAACATCCTTTGGTGTTGCACATCAGAAACACTTCATTTAATGGAGGCTCACCTAATCCCCTAACTAACGTGCACAAGAAAGAGGACAATACTACCAAAGTTAAATACATGGCTATGGTAACAACAGAGCATAAAGGGGCCGGCACAGCTGATTGTAAACTTGCAATCATACCAGTAAAAGTGAAAGCCTCCAAGGGTAGTTGAGCGTTTCAGACATACGCGTTTTTAAACCCTGGAAGCTCAGCCATATTCTGAGACAGCTGAATATAGCTTGCAAACGATCAGAGATTTTGCTCAAAACAATGGGGCAGGAGAAGCCAATAAAAACCTTTAGGTTGAGTGGCTTAGAAGTAAGTGGACTAGCAACTACTTCATAGAATTGCACAGAAATTGAACCCAAGGGTCAATTCCTGTTGGTCAGGAGAATATACACAGGGAATAGGATATGAAGAAATGGCCATACCTGAAACATGTTCAACTGACAACCTACCCACAGATGCACAGGGACGGCCATTTGTGTCCTCTAATGGAATCTCAGTGGCTAAACTGAATGAAATACTTAAGGAGCAGTACAATAATCAGATCTCAGAACAAGCTTACAATGAGAAACCTGAACTTTCCTTTGAGGACAAAAGATTCCTGGAAATTGTGAATAACTCCATCGAGAAACAAGATGACCATTACCAGATAAATCTTCCATTTCAGACCCAACCTCACCCTACCTGACAACATAAAGATATCAGAGCAATGAGCCTTGAGTATACTCAAAATATTTAGGATGAAGTATTCCTGTCAGAATACAGTAACTTAATTAGTAATATCCTTAAAAAGGATCATGCAGAGTAAGTGGCAAAAAAGGAACTCAGCTGAACCAAAGGTAGAGTATAGTATATTCCCAATCATGGAATCTAACATGAAAGGAAAAAGAAAATCAGAGTAGTATTTGAATGTGCCTCCTCGTTTCAAGGAACCTTACTGAATTCCAAATTGATGGCAATGCCAGATGGGTTCAAGCATCCAGCCCTTTTACCCACTGACAGTCATTTGTGTAGGCTATAAATGGATCACATTCACAAAATGTGGTAGGAGCCAAATACTTGCTAAGCTCTATAAGAGATACTGGATCACCAGAGGTAATGCTACTTCAAGAAATTCATCAGAAATTGCCTGTTCTGTAGGCATTGGCATGGATCTTCAATAGAGAAAAAATTTGCCGATTTACCTCTGAGCTGTATCACACCTGACATACCACATTTCAGTCATGTTGGAATCGATTACTTTGGTCCCATTGAGGTAAAGGGGTCAAAACTCATGTCAAAAGATCTGGGGTGATTTTCACCTGTTTCAACACTAGGGCTGTCCATCTCGAAATCGATCATTCTTTGAACACAGATTTCTGTATTTGTGGCCTCAGGAGATTTATCTGTAAAGGCCAAGTTAAAAAGATCGGAACCAACCTTGTCAGGGCAGAGTGAGAATTGAGAGGCACTTGCTGATATCAACCAAGACAGGATACAGTAGACACTGCTGATAGAGAATGTAAAGTGGACACAAATATATTTTATATTCTGGCTTGAGACAGCAGACCATAGATGATGAGGGCCTACAGACTGATCTTTGGGAAGTGGGGGCCATACTCAATAATCGCTCAATTCACAGTCTCTGAGGATGCTAAGGATCCAGAAGCTTTCACCCCAATCACCTACTTCAGATTAAAGGGATTCCTATACTGCCTCTCTGTCTCTTTCAGAAGGATGACATCTATTCCAGAAGACGGAAGCAAGTACAGTCTCTGCAACCTTTTCTAGAAACGATGGATTAGAGAGTATCTCCAATTAATGCAAAGGAGGCAGAAGTGGAACAAAATTCAAATCTTAAGGCTGATGATATCGTGCTCATCATTGACGACGCTTCACCATGGAAATCTTGGCTTTTAAGACGTGTAGTGAAAACATTCCTAGACAACGGAGGATATGTGTGTCGGGTAGAGATGCATCGATTGATCGGCCGATTTTCACAGATTTTATGCAGGTCAAATGCACTCGGGCGCCGCATGATTAACATCATGCAACATCAGCATCACGTGCACACAGAACGCACATGTAGGAAAGCTTGTGAATTACAGCCGTTACACACCGCAAGGGTGAGAGGCACGTATGTTTTTCGGCGTGCATTTTAATCAATGAGTGCATTCACACCGGGAGCAGGAGCAAGTGTCGCGTGTGCAGCAGTGAAGCGGTTTCGGCGCGAGTCTTATTTTTTGTGCGCTGCTCATGCTCAATTAAAGTGAAAGCTCACTTTTTTTGAAAACACAAAGTGTGCCCAAAATGCACAGAATTTGCATGTCTAGTGTGTTTTAACAAGAACTGGAGTAGGCTGACAGAAAAGAAAATGAAGACTAAAATATATTTATAGAAAATTCACCCATTTAAATTTGTTTTTATAATTAAGTTTGGGTAAAAGTATATGTTTTATAATAAAAAAATAAAAAAAATTATATATATATATATATATATATATATATATATATATATATATATATATATATATATATATATAGAGCGAGAGAGAGAAAATAAATATTTGTGTGTGCTGTAAAGTGGCTAGAAAAAATTATCCAGGATAATCCAGGAGCCAGCATAAACTTTTGTTATAAAAAGACTTTTGCATAAACCACTATGTTAAGACGCATACTTCTCTACTATATAGTAGGCGAAAAACAGTGTGTGACAAAAGATGTATGTCCTAATTCACAGTACTCACTTGACTAGACTTTGTGGTCCTTTAGCACTGGTCATTAGCCATATACTTCTTTGGATATCGGCATCAGCCATTAAGGAACATCAGTGGACCACAGTCTTTAACATTGTAAGAATAATTTATTTCAACACAAATGAGACCACAATACAAGAGAGGAAACATTTGTCATGTGAAAAATCCAATACACTTCTATCTTTATAATTTATTAACACATTAGCCCTAATTAATCCAGTTTTTCAATCCAGCCTATTAATCTTGAAAATGTGACCTTGGGAATTAAATATGAATATGGATGTTGTAGAAGGTTTCCATGGTTACCACTTAACAGGATTAACTACAGTAATAAAGCCTTAATGAAACACAAATGTCGACAGTAAATAAAACAAAAGCTCTGTAAAGAATCAGGTGTGGACTTTACAAAGAGGGCCAGATATGGTATAATGGAGATCTAGCAGCTCATCTGGTCCTCACACAGTGTGCAAATTATCCAGTGTAACTGTGGCTGACCTTGCATCCGTCAGGTCATAATCAGTGTGCAGAGGACGAGGCAGTGAGAGCCGTTAACCTCCACTCTATTTTTAGCCTCCATGTGAATCGCTCGGCTCACAGGACGAACACCAAGTGCCGCAGCACAGCCGTCTCCACAGTAACTGCTATAGCGCATGTGAGGAGCTCACCCGCCCTGCAGAGGAGTGTGTGTTAGTAGAGCACAAGCGGTGTGGATGTGTGTTAGTGTGTGAGAGGACGGTGATGCTGACATGAGTTGGGTGTGTATATGGGCAGATCAGCTACAGGATGAGAAACTCAGAAACTGCAACCCTCTGACTCAAGGACACAGACTGGAATGAACGATGAAAAACATACTGTAAGCTGCAAAAGGATGGTTTATCAAGTAGAAATCAGAAGATTCAGAAAGAGATGTCTGAATATCTAAAAAAAAACTAAATAACAACAAATATTGCAGTTACGCTAAAGAAGGTTCATATCAGAAGGGGTGCAAACCAAAAATGACACAAACATTTACTACTATGTTGGGTTGAAAATTATGTTAAATCTGAGTCCTGAAGCAAAACCACTGTTCTAACCAATCATACTAACCCAACAGCGCAGCATGGGTCTACCCATCAGCACCATCATTAGCAACACAAGGTCACCTCTACAGCCACGTTTCAATACCCCAAACTCAAACACTTCCAAAGCCAACCATTAGCAAACAAAGCATAGATGCTGAAAACAATCCACGGCTTTTTGTTGTATTCTGTAAGAACAAAGAATCTAGCTGTGCTGTTTTAATAAGATAATAAAGAGCCGAGTGGTCTTATGAGGATTGTCGTTCCACCAACTGTCAGGTTTTCTTTGGTTTTGTCAGCATCTCAAATCTCCAGTCGACCAGGATCTTGATTCAACTTAACACTGCAGTAAACACAAGCATGGTGAATATCCTGGGGACATTCACCTCTGAGATTTGAGATTACAAGAGTATGGTTTTTGGAAACCAAAAGGCAAACTGCAATCACATCATTTAAAATAAATCCTGCCATTATTCACTTATACCTTCATGTTGTTCCAAACCTATATGACTCTCTTTCCTTGTGTGGAAAACAAAAGATAATTTGAAGAATGTCTAAGCTGCTCTTTTCCAAATTAAAGTGAATGGAGACCAGGGGCTGTCAAACTCCAAAAATGGCATAAAAGCCATTAGGCCAAAGACCATCATAAAAGTGGTCCATGCAACTTATGAACTGTATTAAAAATCTTCTGAAGCCATGCAATAGTTTTGTGTAATGAGTATAATGAAACAAGTAATTATTCACTAAAATCTTACTTAGCAACCGTGATCACCATTAACTTTGCCTGTATAGAAAAAAGCAGTTTGGACATTCTGCTAAATTTCTCCTTTTTCGTTCCACAGAAGAAAGTTATACAGGTTTGTAATTACACGAGGATGAGAAAATAATGACAGAATTTACATTTTTGGCTGCTCTATTCCTAAGACAAGCTGATGGCTAATGATGGCATGTGTCAGAAACCGACACCCCAACAAAGGGAGCATGAGTTTAAATTTAGGATTAGCCCTGTGAGGATGAGCGATGTGAGACGCCCCCCTCCATGTCCCCGCATCTCATTTGTAAGCGAGCTGAGGCTGAACCCCGCAATTACGCCCAACATTTCAGCAGAAGGCCCTCACCAAGGACAGCCCTCCACTGCATCAATAATGCAACTCACTGTCTGCCAGGGTGCAGAGATTAATGCTACTTTTACTGCAGCTAGAAGCTACTGAAAGATCAGACACAGATTTCTTTTCACTAAAGAATGAAATTAAAGGGATAGTTTACCCTAAAATAATATTCTGTCATGTTTTACTCACCCTCATGCAATTTTAAACCTCTTTTCTCTTTTTGTTTAACACAAAAAACTATTTCTTAGAATCTTTACATAAAATACCATGAATTCATCATAAAAGTGGTCCATAAAATTTGTGCACAGTATTGTTGTTAATCAATTAATCTCTGCTGCAGCTATCAAACCAAATATCAGGCAGGGGGGATGTCAATAACAGCAAACGTCACATGACATCAAACTTGTGCTTATGTGAAGATCTGCATTGGAGGTTGTAGATGATGTATTATTTTATTTATTTAAAAAAAGTTATTTAGCAAGGATGCATTAAATTGATACAAAATAATCAACAGTAACGACATTTACAATGTTACAAAATATTTCTATTTGAAATAAATGGTTATTTTGAACTTACGATTCATTAAAGAATCCAGACAAAATAAGAATAGATATTAAGCAGCACAAATGTTTGATAAGATTTTTTTTTTGAGCACCAAATAGGCATATCAGAATTATTTGAGAAGGATCATGTGACACTGAAGACTGGAATAATGATGCTGAAAATCCATCACAGGAATAAATTACACTTTAGAATATATTAAAATAGAAAATTATTTGTCAATACTGATCAAATAAATAAATAATTGCAGCCTTGGTGAGCACAAGAGACATGTTTCAAAAATCTTACTGACCCCAAACGTTTCAACAATATACAGTAGGTTTGGAACAAGATGAGAGTTGTGAATGACAGAATTAATTTTTTGGGTTTCATATTTCCTTTAAATGTCACACTGTAGTCTGAATTTTTAATGCTCCCTAGTTCTTTCCAGGTTGTTCACGAGCCTCTGGTTCATGCCTTCTAATCCAATCTCTCTCTGGATGACATCTGCGCCCCAAATCTTTCCTCTCCTTTCATATCTTTCTCCTCCAGTGGCAGCAGAGGAAAAATTATGGGGAAAGGATTCCTTGTCGTACCCATATCCCTCTCAGTGAGTGTCTATTTCCAGATTAACCCTATCCTCCAAACTGTGGCATAAGAGACTTAGGAAAGAAATGGAAGGAAGCGTATCTAACCAGCAATGTCTGGAGTCGGGAACGACGAAAAGAAGCAGCTGATGATAATTCGTATATATAAAAGACTTAATATTTTGCCAAAACCCACGTCTTAAAAGTAAGTTGCGGGGCTAACTTGTGAAGTTTTGGTTAAATACCAGATCAGTTTTTAGCAAATCTCTAAGCATAACACAATAATATTATCTAATATACTAATATGACTATTCCTGCAATACTGTGCACATCATGCAAATTTTCTTTATGACTATCATTTAATTCATCAAAATGTGCAAAGAAAAAAAACTGCATAAAATACTATATCACAGAATGAAATGCATTTGACTTGACCTTTTACCTCCAAAATGTTGAATCAGCCAGAGACAATAACTCGTGCCTCATTATTTAAGACTGTCAAAAGTTATATTTGTAGCAAAAACATCTTAAAAAAAATCTTGGTGCCAGCTACTGAATTAAAAATGCAATCTGATACAATTAACTCACCCACGTTAATTTACTCACCCACGTGTCATCCAAGATGTTCATGTCTTTCTTTCTTTCTTCAGTTGAAAAGAAATTAAGGTTTTTGAGTAAAACATTCCATGATTTTTCTCCATGGACTTCAATGGGGTACCGGTACAACGGTTTGAAGGTCCAAATTGCAGTTTCAATGCAGCTTTAAAGGGCTCTACACGATCCCAGCCGAGGAATAAGGGCTGGGCTTCTTGCCTAGCGAAACGATAAATCCTTTTCTAAAAAAGAAAAAATGTTAATTTACTTTTTAACCACAAATGCTCGTCTTGCACAAGCTCTTCAATGCACGTCCATGACTTCACACAGTAATCACGTTGGAAAGGCGGAAGGAAGAAGTACCGACCCAAACATGTAAAAGAAAGTCAAATGGCATTTACAAAAAAAAGGTAAAACAACAATGTCGGACGATTTTGAATTGAAGGAGTTTTTCGCCCTACCTTACCTTTTCTGCCTACGTCATGTTACCTTTCCAACGTGATAACGTAATGCGAAGTAGTAGATGCGCATCACAGAGCTAGTGCAAGATGAGCATTTGTGGTTAAAAAAAAACTATATACTTTTTTTTTTTTTTAAATGACCGATCGTTTCGCTACAGAAGCCCTTTGAAGCTGCATTAAAACCGCAATTTGGACCTTCAACCCTTTGGTCCCTGTTGAAGTCCACTATATGGAGAAAAATCCTGGAATGTTTTCCTCAAAAACCTTAATTTTAAAAAGTTAAAAAAAATTCCCCTGAGAAATTAATTTCTTCATGCCTTAAAATAGCTTGAATGTAACTTCATTTAGTACCCGCGGTACCATGAATATGCAAATTAGTCCTGCCTCCACTCACTCACACTACCTGATCCACTCGCTCAACTGTAGCTACACGATGGCAAGTGGAAATAGTGGTTTAATTCAGTCATATATGTTTGAACCAGAAACTGATTCAGAAGAAGGATGGAATTTTACAGGGTCATCTACAAGTCGATGAATCAGAATGGTAATGCGTCTTATGTATCGTTCTCTACAACATCGGACACATAATGGTAATTGATAAGATTAGCCCTTTGCTTGACTACGTTATCAAACAGCTAATAATGTATTGCTTATGTTACACAAACCATCTTCCCTTTCGTCATCTCAGAGTCAGACTGTCACGGTGTGGGTATGTCTTGTCATGTTTAGTGGTTGCCTGTCTGTCTATTAGTCTTCCCAGGTGTTTCCCGTTAACCACGCCCCCTTGTTATCCTGTTTAGATCGTTTGCCCCAGTATTTAAGCCCTGTGTTTCAGTCCTGTCTTTTTGAGTTCTTGTATTGTTGTAATGCTGTATGCACGCTGTCCTGTTCCTAAGTCTGGTTACCTTGTCTTCATTAAAACACTGCTGCATTTGGATCCTGCTTTTGTCTCTGCTTCAGCTGCTACATAACAGAAGAACTCACCAACACTGAATCCAGCAGCATGTTCGCCAGTGTCTCTTCTCCAGCCACCGAGCGGAGGAGAGGCCACTCTTTTGAGGGGACCCGGTTGGTCAAGTTTCGTGGGACACGTGGAGGCCTCAGTAGAGGAGGTGGTCGAGAGGAGCCCCGACACCACTCTCCACGCTGGCCATTCTTCGACCCTGGGTTGGTGATGTCCAGCCCAGGGCACCATTCGCCGCTGGTCCCGTCCAGCCCAGAGCTTCACGTCAGCCACGTCCGGCCAGAGCTTCACGTCAGCCACGTCCGGCCAGAGCTTCACGTCAGCCACGTCCGGCCAGAGCTTCACGTCAGCCACGTCCGGCCAGAGCTTCACGTCAGCCACGTCCGGCCAGAGCTTCACGTCAGCCACGTCCGGCCAGAGCTTCACGTCGCGCCTGCCGAGCCAGAGCTAGAGCCCTCTTCCCAGCTGGTCCCGTCCAGCCCAGAGCTCCCTTCGCCGCTGGTCCCGTCCAGCCCAGAGCTCCCTTCGCCGCTGGTCCCGTCCAGCCCAGAGCTCCCTTCGCCGCTGGTCCCGTCCAGCCCAGAGCTCCCTTCGCCGCTGGTCCCGTCCAGCCCAGAGCTCCCTTCGCCGCTGGTCCCGTCCAGCCCAGAGCTCCCTTCGCCGCTGGTCCCGTCCAGCCCAGAGCTCCCTTCGCCGCTGGTCCCGTCCAGCCCAGAGCTTCCTTCGCCGCTGGTCCCGGCCAGCCCAGAGTTTCCTTCGCCGCTGGTCCCGTCCAGTCCAGCACCCTCTCGGAGACGGAGGAGGAGGAAGAGGACTTCCTGCATCCTGCAATGCCCGGAGGCCCTTCCTGAGCCTCCGGTCAATCCAGAGACCGTTCACGTCACGTCTGCCGAGCCAGAGACCGTTCACGTCACGTCTGCCGAGCCAGAGACCGTTCACGTCACGTCTGCCGAGCCAGAGACCGTTCACGTCACGTCTGCCGAGCCAGAGACCGTTCCTGAGCCCGAGCCAGCGTCTTTTTATGTCTGTCCTTGTGGCCGTTACTGTTCTAGTGTCTGTTCTCGAGCCAGTGTGTGTGTTGTACTGTGTGTCTGTATTTCTGAGCGTTTTCCCGTGTTTTGTTTATTGCCTTTTTGACCTTGGACTGTGTACCCCGTTTTCTGATCGTTCTCTGTTTACCCTGACCTGGATTGTTTACTGGACCTTGCTTCTCGCCGCCTGCCTCGACCATTGCCTGTTATCTGGTTTTGTTCTCTGTCTCTTCTCCATTGTCCTCTTTGCTCATTCTTGACCCTGCCTGTACGACTATTTGATATAAAGCTGCATTTGGATCTTCTCCTCCAAGTCTCGGAGCAGTTCATAACACAGACAGCTGCCTTTAAAAAGATCAGCATCCTTTGAATATCATAGAAAGACAGTGGAGAAAAGCCCCACCCCACACAGTGACGGGATTGGTTACATGTTTGTGCCGGTAAGAAACAGAAGCTGTTTCAAACCGTTTTTTGGTACACTGCAAGTGTTGATTATATATGGTGTCTGACACCAACTGAATTAAAGATGCAATGTGATGCAATTAAACAGGCCATGTTAAAAAATAGCACTGTTTAAAAATTTACATTTAAATAATGCATTTTATATCACATACTTTAAAATTAGTAAGCAATATGCATTTTATACTGTGATTATTAAGCTAGTACAGCTTTCAGAGAGAAAGAGTGAAAAAGATAAAGTGTGTGAAAGAGAGATGGAGCATGTGGTCCAGGACAGTGGATGACAGTAACTGTGCTGTAACGTACACCTGCTGCAGATTGCAGGAGGATTTACAGTTTTATATTTAAAAAAACATGCAAATGTGTGTCAAACTAACACCTGCTGCAGAATTCATTTACATTTAAACAATGTCGTTTTCTCCTGTTGATACTGAGATTGTCAGACCAAACATGCATAAACATGAGCCGTAAACATCTCCAGACATCTGACCAAAGTACCGTGTAGATGAAACACTCCAAACTCTTCCTAAAAGACAATTCTTTAGCAATCAATGCCAAGATATATAAAAAGGAAGTGGATGTAAAACAGTACATTTTTATTTACATTTCTTATATTTATTTATTATTCATACATGACATGTAACTGAACAAAGCCCCTCTCTTGGTTAAGACCAGTGTGGTCATTTCAAATGTCCTTATTATAGTTATATCTGACCCAGATCTGTGCTAACTAAATCCACCTGGATAAATGTGGCCGATGTTGGCTTGATCAAAGCGATCAATCATGCATAAGTCATGAGGAACAAATGAGGACTTTGAGCTGATCAGGTGTTTATGCACCACTTTACTCGAACAGAGACCACTGGTCCAGAAAGCACCACTAATTAGCTGAATCTACAGCACCACAGCGAAAACAATATTTCATTTGAGTTGTAAGCTTCTACTCACTTTAAAAAAACAAATGCAAAGACAACATGTCTTTCTATTGTATAAGCTCCAACCATAAACAAACAAAAAGCACATTCATGTCCGATTCATGAAAAGATGATTCTTATGAAGGATTCGGTTCTCTGCATGAATCACTCAAAAAGACAGTAAACTTAAGTTTGAATCACTCTGACAAATCCTTCACTAATTGAACTTACTAAAATCAATCAGAATTGAATTCACATCTCACTCATTTACCTGCAAGAATTTACTTTTAGTAACTCAATATTAAGTATTTTGTGCACTTAAGGTTCATAAAACAATATTAGTATCAAAATTAGAAATGCATTGATATAAAACAAATAATAATTACTTTCAGAAAACTGTAAGATGATGGCAAACATAAGGCAAAATAAGAATGCACAATTAAATATCCAATATCAGCCTATATAAATATATAAAATATTCAATAGTCTGATAACAATAAATAATAATAAAAAATCATAAAAGGACCTCACAATGGTAATGATATATTTTGTACATCTCTGATCAAAATAATAATTAATTTTAATATATTTAAAAAAAAATGTTCAATATGTGCACTAGCCAAAGGACAAAAGACTACAAGATGAAGAAAGGCTAACAGACGAGGGAGTTTGTGCTGGACAGGCTAATTAGACCGCAGAGGCGAATAGCTCCAGGGGCGTTGTTAGAATTTTCAAAACCATCATTAAGAATCAAAGGGTGAAGAAACACGGGGCTCTTTTCAAGCCGCATCTTCAAAAACAGCCTCTACGGCCAGACCTGACAGAGCACCTGAGAGAAAAGACAGCAGAGAGATGGACACACTAATGCTATCAGCTGAGCCTCTCCAGGTGCACAGACGTCAATACAGTCTGGGGCTGTGAGCACAGGTCTTTACAGACCGCCTTTGTTTTGTTCCTCTGCTTTCTCTGAAGCACAGATCTCTCTCTCTCTCTCTGTCAAGCTATAATGACTTCTCCTGCCGAGGAAATGTGACGTGACTAGACAGGATCAGCGCTGTGGGTGAGGAAAAAGACAGGCCAACTACAGTTCTCTTTGTGATATTATAGTCAACAAAACAAAACAAAAAAAACAACAATAGACAATACACAAGAAAAATATCACAAACCACAATTAAACCCAGAAATCCTGACTGACTGACTTATATTCATTTTTCTCAAGCTCATCTTAATAGTTTCAAAGTACTTTAGAAAATGGAATGCAAAATAAATTATATTTTAGTTTATTGCAGCATTTCTGTGCATGTTACACATTTTAATTTAAAATGTTAATTCAAACAATTAATTCCTTAACCAGTTAATTCAAACCAGCATATTAGAATGATTTCTGAAGGATCATGTGACACTGAAGACTGGAGAAATGATGCTGATATTGTAATAATTTTAAATTGTAATTATTTGACAATATTACTGTTTACTGTATATATATATATTAAATAATAATAATAATTTAGTTTTTTTGTGTCATTTGATATCGATAATACATATCAGTTTAATATAAGCCAAATTGATCTCTAGATACTCATTAAAAAACCCTATTGGTCAACCACTAATCAAATCTAAATGTTCTTTTTCAGTTCTATGATGTTTAGTAGTCAATGATCAAATGAGTCACTGAAACAGAGTTACTGTCACTCCTGCATACACCACCCATTGGGTATTTCCCATTTCTGTGTCCCAATTACAAGCTCCATACCCTCCAAATCTCAAACACGAGGCGTTCTTCCGCACCAAGATGCTTTTATACCCATTTCCACCTGGTACTCTACAGCTCTGTAGAGCATATCTGCAGTGCTTTCCCACATATACGGACAGGAAACAGCCCAGTGTCGAAAGGCTGCATCCAAGATTCCTGCTTCCTCTCATACATGCATAATCAGTGCGGTCTTTCTTTCAGCTGCCAAAACGGGTCCAAAACAATAGCTAAAATAACGATGGAGGCTGAGCTTGTAAAAACATTAGTGTGTGCGATACAAAGCCTAAGGATGACCAAGACTGTGGAGACACCCAAGAGATTTGAGATACTGTTTCTGGTACCTGAAGCAGTAAAGTCCCAGAGGCTGAGATCTTTGCCCCAGTCAAGACTTCACTGAACCACACATCGTCTGTTTCTTTAAGACTGAAACCCTGTAGGCACAGCAGGCGATTTGCATGCACAACCTCTAAAGCCTTCGGGACGTTTCACTCAGTAGTGAGAGAAGTACACACCTCTTGGCAAGGTCAAGAGTAACGGTGCACAACCAAGTGTGAATGACTGGAAATATGGAGACTTGGCAAAAAAATGCAAGATGTTCAGCCTCAGACATGACTTTAGGGAGTTTGCACAAGAGGATTCCCATTAGACCAAAAACTAATCTTGCAAGTGAGGCTAAAAAAAATAAAAGAAGATGGAGAGAGAGAAAAAAAAAAACTCAGGCAATTTACCCAGATAAGAGTGCTGCTTGTCAAGTTCATTTTCTGACAACAGCACGAGCTCCACCCCTCCCCTGGAGGCCTGGATGCGCTGCTGTGTATCGACAGTCACAGCAAGAAGCTCATCCAATCATAGCAGCCGCTTCAATGGGACAGGCCTAAAGTACTGCGCCAAAGTGATTATTGATTTACAAATAACTCATCTCCTTTTACACAGCCAAACAAGAAGTCTGCTGACTGATTCTCTGAGACTTCATGCATCCTAGCAGATATCAACATGATAGCTTGTGGGTATTAAAGGTGATCTCTAATTTATATTAATGAATTTATTAGGAATAGATTGCCTTTTGTCTTGAGATAAAGTATAATTCTTTCTGTTTCAATCGAACAGGATTGGATGTTGACCAATGTGCTGTACAATCATATTCAAATTTTTAAAAAAAAGATGAAAAAAATAGCACCATAACACTGACACACACAGTGAATGACAAACAGCATCAGATACCCAATATCAACGAGAGCCTCTTTCTTCATTAACCTGTTGAGCCAAAAGCTAATGCAAATAAATGTAATTTCAGATGACTTTTAAGAGCCTAGAGAAGATGCGAGTCTTAGGTGTAGCGGTAAGATATTCCAGTGCTTCGGAGCACCCACTGCAAATTCCCAGTTGCCACTCAATTTTAATATGGTCCTAGAAACATCTGAAGTCAACTGACTTGATGACCTGAGAGTCCTAGGTGGTTTATGTACACAAAGATCTGCTAAATATGAAGGCCCCAAGCTGTGTAGTGCTTTGTATTCAAGAATCAATAGTTTAAAATCAATTCTATATTGAGTTGGCAACCAGTGTAGTGAGGCCAAAATAGGCGTTGCATGCTTTTTCTTATGAGTACCTGTCAGGAGTCTGGCAGCAGTGTTCTGCACCAATTGAAGACGATTTAACAGTGATTGGCTCATACAGTGAATTACAATGATCCAGTCTTACAGAGATGAAAGCATGAATAAACTCTTCAAAATTACTAGAAGACAAAAATGGTTTAATCTATAGACTTCAGACAGAGAAAAACAGAATTTGACCACTGAATTAATCTGTTTATCAAATTAGGAAATCGCCAAGATTCTTTACCATCACTTTACAGAAAGGAGTATATCAGACAAATATTAAAGATAAATATATAAATATATTAAATATATAAAGATTATTTCAGTTTTGCTTTCATTCAAATACAAAAAAAATTTAACTACACGGAGGCAATTCAATAGTGACTCAATTGAACTCTTATCCTGTTTCCACAAAGGTACACCTGTGTGTCATCTGCGTAACAATGAAAAGATAATCCATGACTATGAAATATAGAACCTAAAGGAAACGTATATAATCAAAACAGGATTGGGCCCAGAATACTGGCTTCTTTCTGCTCTGACAATGTTCCCCAACCACAGGAACAATTCTCCACACCACACAGCCAGGCCAGTCAAGGTGTGGATGGAGGACCACCAGATCAGGACCCTGTCATGGCCAGCCCAATCTCCAGACCTGAACCCCATTTAAAACCTCTGGAATGTGATCAAGAGGAAAATGGAAGATCACAACCAGCAAACAAAGCTGCGCTGCTTGATTTTTTTGGTCCAAAGACATGCCACATGAAAGCTGTGATTGGGAATTAGGGTTATTCCACCAAATATTGATTTCTGAACTCTCCCTTAGTTAAAATATTAGTATTGTATTGTTTAAAAAAGAATATAAACTTGTTTTCTTTGCATCGTTTGAGGTCTGAAAACATCATGGCATCATTTTGGTTATTTAGACTTGTTGTTATTGTCTGCAAATAAATGCTCTAAATGACAATATTTTTATTTGAAATTTTGAAGAAATGTTGTCAGCAGTTTATAGAATAAACAAAAATGTTAATTTTACTCAAACACATACATATAGTAAATCCAGAGAAACTGTTAATATCGCAGTGGTCTCTTTACAGAGTTGTATACACATATATACACACACACACACACACACATACTACTAAATGAACTTTGAAATTCTCTGACACATATATAAGAGTGATTGTCTAACATCTCTAAATTACTATCATTTGTAGCTGATAGTCAAACCTAAATAAATATATATATATATATATATTTGCAACAAGAGCAGGAGTTTATGATCCTCCTCCAGCTTGTGTCATTTGAAGATCATTCTCTGACAATACTAGAACAGAACAACACATTTACGTCATAATTCCTCTAGCAAATCATATGACACTTAAAAAAAATACTAAAACAACATTACTTACGTCACTCTGCCGGTCAATGTGGTCTGCACGTGCTTCTGGAAATCAGGATATTTTGAGGCCAGATAGACAAAGTCTGGAGGTTTATCCTTATAACGGTTCCGAGGATGCATGGATTTATTCAGGGCCATTCTTCCTGCAATACTGCAAGACAGATTGCACGTCACTACAAACAGCAATCCAAAAGATCCACGAATCTTAAGAGTCATGAGTCAAATAGAATTGAAGAGATAATTCATTCCATTCCAGTTTTTTCATTCACTTTCACTGTATGGAGAAAAAACTAATGCTTTTGAAAGTCAATGGTGACTGAGACTGTCAGACCCAGCTATTCTGCCTTACATCTCCTTGTTGTTACAAAGAAGAAAGAAATTTGAATTACATGAGGGTGAGTAAATGACAGAAATTAAATCTTTGGGTGAACCGTTGCTTTAAGTTTTGTTTTCCATGTGCATGATTTAAATTGCAACACACATGTTATGTTATTGCAGATGTCTATTTATAGAGGAATCATATTTGTCAGCATGTAAGTTAATGTCATAAATTATCACAAAAGTGCTCAGGGGTAATTCTCTTGATTTATGCTATGAAAAGAGCCAAACAGCTAGCAGTTAATAGAGTCACCAGACAAGACACTGAAAACATGCAACTCTAACGAATAGCACATGCGACACTCTACCGTTTAAAAATATCGGAAGAATAGATGAATACCGATGAGTGAAAACTTCAGTAGTTTCTCAGTGTTCAGCACACTCGGCTGTCATTAGCAAATTACGTTGTACCAACGTTCAAGTGTTTCTTCCCGGGTTCTGCTTCAGTCACAAATCTGCGTCGGCGCACACATATGGCGTCACGGGATCGGGTTATTTAAATAGTATTTTTTT
Organism: Meda fulgida; assembly: GCA_030578275.1. NCBI lineage: Eukaryota > Metazoa > Chordata > Actinopteri > Cypriniformes > Leuciscidae > Meda > Meda fulgida. The sequence continues at coordinate 19,421,359 of CM060630.1, read as the reverse complement.
TTTTTTTTAAATTCCACATTGTAATGTATCATTATGATTGTTATTATTATTTTCTTCTTCTCCCCTGGCTGTTTTCTTATTTTGTACTGGTGGCTATTGTTCAATTAAATCGTATTATTTTTACGCATTTATAACTAATAACAAAAGTAACTAAAATACAAATGTTCTAAAATACTAATTAAAGTAGGGCAGATACACCTTTATATTCTTCATGCAAAAATTTCTCATGTTTGTCAGGCTAATTTCAATTTTTTTTTACATAAATGGATATAGTATTTGCAATTAAAAAATGTGATTTTGATTACTACTTATTTATAAAAATAATAATTTAATTTTATATTGTTAATTATCAAAGTTTGCATTCTGACCGGTTTAGTCATTTATTTCATTGTTTTCTTTTAAATGAAACCAAGTAAATGTGTTAGATAAAGTTGTAATTGTTTTGTACTGTTTGCACTATGTTCTGTAACCGCTAAAAAACAATTGTTTAGTGGAATATGCTGCAAATGTAATGAACTGTAACTTTGGAAACTGAGTGTCACATCCATGTTTTGACTATTCATACAGCATCACTATCAACAGACACAACATTCATATTTTTTTTCTTTAATTATGTTGCAAACAATAACATCCAGATATATTGTTAACAATTGGCTGTGTGAACAGTGATACCATAAAAAGCAAAGAGTCCCATCCAAGCTGTGAAGACTGAAGCCTCCATTCTATTCACAAAGTAATAGCTGATGATAGACCTGTGGCTGGAGGATGAAGCTACAGACAGGACCTTCATGAGTCTGTCTGTACATGAACCCATCCAGCATGTGCAGAAGTGGGATTGCTTGGGACCTGCGAATAGCAAACGTTCTCTCCGTACACATAAAAACAGGACATCATCATTGTCATCATCATCAAGACCTTTTAAAAGAGGCATGTCCAATCTTAAGGTCTTAAGGAAAGCCAATCATAAGGGTGTAGCACTTCTCATGGGGATAATAAACTCTGGACAATGTTAATACATGCTTAAATTACAAATGATTAGATTCAGAAATATTTTTTTGTCCAAAATTACCCACTTTTTTGGTTTAGGTTTACAGCCCCAGTGCATATGAATCTCTTTTTGGTGCTGTGTAACACAGGGAAGGGACTGAAGAACCAATGTCAATCGTCTCCACTAGAAACTACAGGAGGCATCAACGGTGTTTGCTTGTGATGGGCACTTCTCCGTTGGGTTGCTCAGTCTGCCACAATCCCATAGCAAAATAAAGTCGTCATCTTCCTTCGTTCAAACACACACAGATCGGCCTCTACAACCACATACTGAGCGGCCCACTGTTAGCACGCCAGCTGACCTATCTGGTAGGGTGTCTAGCTTCATGAACCAATCATAGCACATTATATATATTAGATGTCACTTTGACCATTTGAGGATGGTCGGACATCAAATGTGGCCAATGGTTCCCCACCAGACAGCTCAATTCTCAGAACGGTTACATGCAGCAGTGCTACGTGGACAGGTACAGATCTCAGACTAGTCACTATCAGATTTTCAGCAGCAGTAGGTACATCCAGTACACACACAACAGGAAATCGCTTGATAATAGCATGGTTAAGCAGTGAATTCTTTATTATATAACTGCATTGTAATGAAAAGGCTAATTAAAATGCATATTGACGCCTTACATTGTGTAAACCTTCAATCCGTTGGGACTGAAAATCTATCAATAGCAGGGATGTGGAAGTTAATTGAATATCTTTTGTCTTTGCACAAAGTCAAAAGGCATATATTTTCCTTAAAAGATATGGAATGGTTTATCTCCATGTTTGGGACTTTATCAAATCATTTCCCATTGTGTTTTTTTTTTGTACATTTATTAATAGATAAAGCAGAGAAAGTGCCACTCATCACACTTGAGTAATGGCTTGAGCACCTGTGGTTATTTTAGGGATATTCAGCTATGGTCCACAGTATGAAGATCCCTTTACAATAGGAGTCACCATCAGGACTCTCCACAGAGAGAACAGGCAGATCATCAGTTCGTAGCTCCACAACTTGTCGGTTTATTATGAGATTGAGCTTTTCAGTTTTTTTATTTATTATTTCATCATAAGCCCATCGTTTCATTTTTTTCACCATGGAAATCTTTGCACCCATTCTTTTAGGACAGATTTTTGCACATCCCCTGATGAGAGGAAACTTTGAGCTCTTGTCATGCTTTGAACCCTATGTCTAAACTGAAGGTTATGAATTCTCAAGTCTCTGCGCAACTGCCATATTGGGCAGCGAGATCATTAAACAACAAAGGAAGAATCATGAAGTCTTCATCTGAACACAATCTTAAACGCTGAGGGCCAAATCAAGTGCTTCGTAGAGGCAACGTTTACAGTGCTTACAAGTTTGAAGTGCTCCTGAGTGACAGACAAAATTATAGAGGTCAAAATCAAAATTTTTACTAAAGCTATCACTGATTTGGGCCAAAAAGAAAAACTCTTGCTGCCCACTATTCAGCATGGCTTTTTGGACGCAGGAGTTCCATACAATTTCACTCCTATAATTAAGCACAATTCTCTCGTACAGTGTAAAGTCATGTCTCTGGGATTGTACTTCTCAGTAGGACGTGTCATGACAAGTGTACAAAGATTTATTCCCAAAGGTTTCCAGACAAAACACATGAAACGTTCTTAGATGCAACCATTAAATGTTATCTAAATCCACAAGAAGAGAATGGTAAGTACACTCCAGAAGTGATGCAATAAAGCTACAGAATAACTCTGATAACAAGCCCCAGATCAACTCTCCTCCTCAACATTATAGGATCATTCTGTAGCCTTTGCTCCTTGAAAGGTCTCCAAGCTAGGCACAAACAGACTAAGACAGTGGACGAAAAAAAAACTAATAAAAAAAATAAAATAAAAAAGACAGAAATCAGACACTGTCATTAAATTATCAGTTTAGTGCCCTACATTTAACCCAGTCAGCTTCTGCCTTCGGTAGGTCAGGCTGAGTGAAAGCCTGTGTTAAACCTATGGTACTTCTAGACAACATTATGTAAATTTACAGTATACAGTTTTGGATTCACCATGCAAGAATACTTTTTTTTATTTAATAGCTCGATCTACATCCAGAATAATTTACATAAAAGGACACACTATTGAACCAGAGTTTGGTGGGTGATAACCGTGGTGTTCGAGTGCATCCAGAAGAGCAGGAGAAAGCTGAGGGGGAAGTGGAATGGGTCCGGGGGGGTGGGAGAGAGCATGGAGGTGTTGTGAAGGGTCCTGGGGCTATGATCAGCGACACTCCCACACTTTAACTGTTTGATCTACACTCCCAGTGACGACGTACGGAGCCGACTTGTGGAAATCTGTGGAGAGAAGAGACACTGTACTTCAGGAACATACAGACTTTAATAATTAGTATTACTCATAAATAGAAAGGCAAATACTGTAATACTTCTTATACCATCTCCTTATTTAGCAGTTCAGTCTAATAATTTATTAAACATTAAAAAGACAGTAAACTAACGAAGATAGGGTATAGGAGATCCAGTGCATCTGCAATTAGAAAAAACAAAAAAACAAAACCCACTTCTGACATTTATCAGATAAACAAAACAACGTAACGGCCGATGATTAAAAATGCCAAAGATGTGTAATGTGACAATTTTTTCTCAAACATGGTAGCGTTAGCTGAGCCAGTAGCATGAGTTTAGGGTGAGGCTGTTTGATCATTTGACAAATGGAAGAGGAGGGGAGAATCTTGTTCGAAACCAATCTGTATTTTACCAATTCCTTTTGGTGATGCTCATGGCACAGACATGACACACTTCAGCTTTAAAACATACATAAATCACTTCAAATAGCAGGATTCACAAGCTCAAACTGTGTCAAGAGACCTGAAGCCTTAGACATTCTCTATTCACAACAAAACCATTGTTTCAAATCAATAGTCTAGAAGATGAGTTGTGTTCTGAAGTGATTTTAAAAGGAAGTTTGAAGCTTCACAGGAGCCTACAGGGGAACTGGCTGAATAACATCAAGTATCTCTAGAGAGCTTCAGTGCCTTGATCCACTGAAAAGATCTGGACTCGAGCAGTTAAAAGACAGGAGGGTTCAGCGTCCTCTCTAAATAAGCTGCCAACAGCTGACAGGACTACCTTTTGTTGAGTTTCAAACTTCAAAATCACTATTTGGGGGAAGTAAGGATGTGCTGTACACTTCTAAAAGGCATCTTTACCCTTGATTGGTCATCAAAACAACTGATATGCATTTCAAACAACATCAAAAACCAGTGAGAGAAGATTACTGTAAATATGGCCACTTACCCAGAGAGGTAACAAAATGTTCATGGGCACTCAAGGTCTTCATGCAGCGCTTGTTTTTGTAGTCCCAGATCCTCAAAGTCTTGTCATCAGCACAGCTCACAATGAACTTTCCTCCAGGGTGCACAAGAATCCCACGGACCCAGTTATCATGGCCAACCTAAAGAGATAACACCAAACAAAAAGATTCAGATTCAAAGAGCATAAAGCTTCTCAAACAGTCACATTCTGCACTGCAGAGACTCACACTAATTTTACTAGACCAACTCACCAGTGTCATAAGGCACATGCCAATGCTCACATCCCACATCTTAATCGTCTTGTCTCTGGAACCAGACAACAGGAAAGGACCAGGTTTCCCGCTCTTCTTGGTCTGGCAAAACAAAACAGCAAAAAGAGCATTTGAACCAATGCTGTGGAGTAGCAAACTAGAAATACTAATTTAACGACTGTTGTCACTGAAAAGTAGCGGCATATCATGAATCACAATATAGCAGTGAATCGGTTTGTTCAGACAAAAAATAATACAATAATTTCCCCCCTCAAATATATAAAAATCTATACTTTTTGTATTCTAAATATATTTGGTGTCAATATATCAGTTTTCAAGTTTGATGCTGTCATCTCAACGAAAACATTAATTGTGCCAGGAAAATAAATAACCAAAAGCTTATAGCCTGGCAAACAAAAACAACATGCCCGACACGTTCTATCAACACATTTTTATGCAAATTTTGGGATATAGCATTAAAAAAAAAAAGCCAAGATGCAAATAAATTCTAAAAATGTATGTGCTCAATTGAGTTGGATAATTTATCTAGTAAGAAGACATGCGCAAAAACTAAAAAGGAAACGCATTTACTGAATAAATTTCTTGATGTGCAAAAATTTATGTGACTTTGCCTCAACAGATCATGTGAACTGGGGTGCGATGGAACGTTTAATTTATTATTTACAAAAAAAAGACACACAGTAGCTTCTACTAGAGCAACTTCCATTTTTCTAAGTGATATTTGATGGCAATTTATCACGATTTTGTTCTCTTCGACTCGCTGGATGGAAACAGTGCCTTATTGAATGTTTTATGCGATATTCCAATTTTGCACACAAGTTAAATTCAAAATTTGGGATGGAAACATAGCTACTGATGTATAACATCTCACACAAAGCATGCGTGTATACATTCATATTTATTGTTCTTTGAATAAAGATGCAATAGTCAAGTCTTTAAACCACAACAAGATTACGGAAACTCTATCAAGACTGATGCCGACAACAGCAACATTAGGAGAGACAGAGACTGCAGTGGAGGTGCCTATAACATACATCAAATAACATTACTCTAATGAATTACTGTCCTTTGAATTCCACACCTCAAAATAGAGTACAGAGACGCATTACACATCTCATGCAGTCAATGAATAGAGGGATATAACAAGAGGAAAGGTGTTTGGGGCGATAATGCATTTAGATAGTTCTGCAAAGAATGGACGGCCATTACATTCAAGGCCTTATCTATTATTTCCCTGCCATAAAAGGCCAACTCTGCGAGGTGAAGTGTGAACAGACACAAAAACAAAATTGCTCTTGATGAGAGGCTGGCATGCTCAGACAAGTGTTCAGGCACATTTATACATTTACAGAGACCTGTTGTAATGACATACAAGGCTTTGTTATTAACATCTGTGGCAGTTTTATGGATATCAAGAGTGTTTTAATTCCAACCTGAATAGGTTCAACAAGAGCAAATAATGTTGCTTTTTTAATATTGAGGCAAAAGTTTCCTTTACACAATAGTAATGACTGCAAGGGTTAAAGGCTGTATTCAACTTGCTGTGAGGGCTAATGCTTCAGCAGATAAAGATTAAATTGGACACGGTTGATCATAAGACTGGCAAAAAATCCAAATGGTACGTTCTTCACCTTAGGCCATCAACTGCTAATCCCACCCATGTAATTTCATGGTCTATTTCAAACCATTGTACATGACAAATTTAGATCTTCAGTTGAAAATCAAAAGGACCATCAAAATGTGTTTACAGTGCACAGCAAAGAGATCAATATAAAATGGAAAATAAATTGTACCATTTACAAAAACAAAGAACTATTGATTCAAACCATTTTTTTTATTTAAATAAAAGGTTAAAAGAAGTGGAAAAAAAAGCCCTGTTGGCCTGTAAAAAAAAATCTGAGAGCTGGTTTCTTATAGCATCTGTAGTATAATTCTGTAAATGTATTTTTACCAGGTATTTTACTGTACCCATGTTGTTCATATTACCAGTGGTGGTTGAAGAACACAAATTACAAGTACACAAAGAAAAAAGAACAGTCCAAATTGAAAGAATCAGATCATTCACAATTCAAACATTGTATTGACAATTTCTTTCAGCTTAAAATAACAAGGCACAATGTTTTTATTTTATATAGTGGAGTTAAATGTATGATAGTATGCTTTGGAAACGTGGTTAAGTAAAAGTTTACAGAAATAAAAATGCTTTGATAAAGAACAGATAATTAACAAAATGTACTCAATTACAGAAACAAAGTAAAAATACTTTACTGTCCAGCATTTATTACTATAGCAAAAACAATCCAAGAAGCTGCTCAAAATAATTACAGACATGCACTTCATTAGTCAGCAATTACCCGTTACCTATAATTATAATTCTCATACATATGAAAGACACAGCATTCCTTTAAAATCTGTTAAAATAAGTAGTTTCAGAAAGCATCAACAATTATGGAACATACTAAAATGGCACAAATATTTGAAATTCCCAATGCTACAGTATTTCCCCCAAATTTTCACTTTGTGCTCTCACCTCTGAGCCAGTCGCCTCCAGGATGGTGGGATGAGCGCTTTCAGGGGCCCAAGAAATGCACTCCACCACATGTTCATGCTCACGAAGCTCCGCCTTGCATTCTTTTGTAGCCACCACCCAAACACGCACCGTTTGATCATTTGAACTACTGGCGATCAGGGTCCCGTCCTGATTGGGCCGCACCATGCGCACCCACTCTCTATGGCCAGTGAATGTCTTCACACAGTACCTGTTAAGCATTTCCAACAAACACAGATTTAAAAACATTTATTAATGTCAAGAACATTTCAGGTATTAAATATCTGCAAGTTCATCACATATGTTTGCAAGTCACATCGGACTATAACACCTTTGAGAGCAAAATGTGGATTTGTTACTTGTACAAACATTTGCACAGGTGCTTTTCAGCTGAAGTAACTCAACAGTAACTGAAAGGCCTGTTTTGTTGAAGGAAGCTATGGTTAGACACATTGATCTAAAACCAATAACCTGTTTTAGCAGCCCAGGACGTATAAACAATATGCATGTAATAAATATCAAATAAAAACGATGAAACCTGCATACAGCATTTGCTAAATGACTTACCCAGTAGCCACCTCCCACATTTTAATGGTTTTATCCCTTGAGGCAGAAACTATGTGATCTCCATTGGGCATAATAGCTACAGATGAAACATTATGGTCATGCCCTGAAAAAAATAAAAAAGGTCAGTAAAGAATTAAGTATAAAATTTTCCAAACTGTCCTGAAATTGTCATTCAAAGGACCAACAGTGTGTCTGAGATGGATGCACTGAATTAATTTCTTGATTCAGTGCATATAATACACATTTCTACCATACAAATCAGACAGTCATGCACATTAGCGTCTGACAATGTACAGTTAAGGTTTAAAACACAATGAAAATTTTAATGGAGAATAAGAAGCTGCTAATTTGCCTTGGGCTGCTTTGTTCTCACAGTGTGCAGGGAAAAAGATGAGCTAATTACACAGGACGCCATTTTTAAGCTCCTCAACACATGATGAAACTAAGTAGCCTAGAAAAAGCAGTCTTAAATATGGGGGGTGGGGGGCACAAAATGTTATCTCGTCTCAAAGAGGATAATTAAACTGCTGTCCAAATCTCCTAATCTTCCACTAAAGCAGCCAACCCACGAAGAGAGAGAGAGAGAGAGAGAGAGAGAGAGAGAGAGAGAGAGACAGATAGAGAGACAGATAGAGAGAGAGAGAGAAGGGGGGCTTGCAAACAGAAGGTAGGGGGGTTCCTTTGCCACCTTTTCAAAGATAGACTGTGCTAGAACAGTCTACCCTAGTCTCAGGGCATCATGCCAGCTTTAGTGATGGGTGTAAATTACAAGCCTTTGGATTTGTGCATATTACAAGCTGTCGCACACATTATTTGGATTATTACCACTCAGGATCTACACTTTTTTTATATGGATTACAAATGACTTGGTTTAAAAATTAAAATGTTTTTTGAGATGTTAACAAACATGTATGTATTGTGCATGACAAATGATAGGGCACATCCTTCCACGCTATCTATCCTTACTGTTAACCAACCAGCTGACCTATTATTGAATCAACGCTCATAAAGTGCATGTGTATTTTGATGCACAGTACCTGTGTTTTTGGTTTGTATTGTAATATTCTAAAACAGAACAATTATTTGAGCATTTTGAGTGCATTAGTGAGGTTTTGATACAGTTTGAACTTCATAGTTAGTGGAATATAATGTGACTGGATCACAGACAGTTGTGCCCCCATCCCCCCCCACCTTCTCTTTGCAGATTTTCACACAGACTGTTTTTGCGCTTTTCCAAACCTGTGGTGAGATCTGACCCAAGCTAAAATGGAGGGTTTCATGACACTTTAAGTGTTAGCTACCCATCTAACACATGGAAAGCTATGTTGACAAAATACAGCACCCGTAAGACAAAATGCAAATTCACTTGTGGTGTGATCTCCCATATGAAAAGCCTGAAGGCCTCCCTTTCCGAAGAAGCTATTAAAATTTACCAAGCAATTAGGACTTTAAACAAGAGCAGAGCCTAAGGAATGAATTTCTGAGGACCGGATCTCTCACTTTTGTTGAGTGGGAGAAAAAATTAACGTCAAAATGTTCTTCTAAGAACAAATCTTAAGCTTAAGAATATTTTATACAACATTATACATTATATCAAATGCATAAATATGAATTATAAACAAATATATTTGCATTAATAATACATTAATAAATAATTAATAATAATAAATAATATAATTCTAAAATAACTAAAAAAATAAAACCTTCATAAACAGCATAGTATATTTTAGTAAATGTGTTAAAGGCTGGCTTCTAATACAGGAAAAATCTCTCTTATGGATTTGTTGTCAAGCTGGCACATTAATGAGCTACATTCAGCACCTGCCCCCTGACACTCTATTCCCCCCTGAGACCCCACACCGCTCCTAACAGTTCCCAGAACCAATGACAACACATGACACCGTGCTCACCGTGCATGGTCCTGATACACTCGAAGCCCTGGAAGTCCCAGAGCTTAATGGTCATGTCTGCTGAACAGGAGGCTAGGAGCTTTCCAGTTTGGTCAAAGGAAATGTCCTGCACAGAGTCTGTGTGGCCCTTGAGGGTACGCTCAAAGTCACCCGTTTCATAGTCCCAGACCTGGATCAGAGTACAAAACATATTTTATCTATTCAATAAAATATCTATACAATAATAAAAAATAATAAAAAAAAAAAAACATTAAATTTGGCAGCTTGTAATAAGGTAAAACATAAAAGGCAGGTTTGGGCTTGTAGCTGCTATTATATATTCAGTGAAACATCTGTTATGCAGCCAGCTTTTAAACACCATCAAACATGCAAGATTGCCCTCTGGATACAATCTATAGTGTGAACGTTTGTTCATTCAGTCTTTATCAACCTGTCAGAATTTCATCCAATTTTAACCTTATAGTATCTACTGCACTGCAAGCAAAATTGTGGCAGAATGTTTTCAAATCTTTATCTTAAACTTCAGTTTTCATTATTTTCTTTATAATTAAAGCATTTTTGTGAAGTGAGGCTAAAGTTATCTGCTTGTTCGCCAGGATGCAGCAGTATGATAAACAGCCTCAGGGCTTTATGTGAAGATCAGGTTTCAGCAGTTTCTAGGTGGCAGCTAGACACACAGGGATAAGCTCTGTCTGCTACACAGGGGGCCGGTGACAGAAGCCACTCCACCAGCTTATCTGTCTCCTGCTTCCAAAGGGGGAGACTGAACTTAACCAGTCGTGTTCTGATAGAAAACATGCACAAGAAAAGCCTGACGTGGCACACCTGGGTCAGTCAAGCACGTAAGCTTTAACCATGTAGCTGAGACTGCAATACTATTATAGAGTGTATGCTACATCTGTTTTTAGCAAGGACTTATATCTGCCCTCATTGATCTGTATGTATGTGCCTGATCATCAACATACTCACACCTTTACTACAAAAATCAATACAAATTAAATTGAACAAAGTTGGGAAATTGTAGGACAACAGCCATTTGAAACAAATTCTGACTGATATCAATAAGGCAATAATTATTTTTTGTTGTGGCCGATAAGTTAACCAATAAATGGCCAATACAGAAATTATATACTACTTGGCCTAAGTAAATTATAAATTAAAAAAAGTATCACAACATAAGTTTAAAAAAAAATTGGTCTTCATTTTGAGATTTAATAAATATTACACTTAACAGATTTATACAACTATGTTTTTAAAGACTAACTTGAGTGTTAGATGTTAGTTATGTGGATATGTTGGATATCTGCAAAAGTAATCCAAATGTAAAAACAAAGGAAATTAGCCTGCACAATACAAAAAAATGTTGATATTCAATAAATAAATAAAATACATTTAGCTGATAACAGATATGGTCCCAATATATTGTGCATCCCTAAAAATCAGTTCATTTTTTATCTGAAGAACAGAGGCTGAAAAAGACTATATAACTAGGCTTAAAAAGCCAGGGAAAATAAAAATAAAAGAGCAATGCTGATGAAATTAACCATGAAGGATGAACAGAGTGCTTTTTTTAGACAAGAATGTTGACGTTCAGATAAATTGTGGAGATGAAAGAAAAAAAAACGTAATGTTCATGAAATGAATGTCATATTTCCATGCGCATGTATAAAACATCAGTCTGAAAAAAAACATACTTGCACATGAAACTGAACTGCAAACCTGAAATGCACACTTTGTTTGATTCAGTAGCCCAGCTAAGCAAGAGAACTGTCAAAAAAAGCTGTCAAACTGCTTATTAACATGTTTAAGAAAAAAATGCTTAAATAAAAAAAAAGCCACCTTACCACATCTGCATTACACTGAGCAGAGGTGAGGAAAAAAAAAGCATTTGGCTGCACAGAGCTTCAGGCTCTATAACAATTAGCTATGAATATGTGGATGGGGAGAATGGGACAGAATAAATTTGGACTAGCTCTAGCTTTTTGGTTGAGGGCCACCCATGTTAAGATGGGCAGGGCTGGGGATTTTAGGGAAGGGTTTAATAGCACCAAGTACAAAATTAGGGCACAGGAGGAGGGGGGACATCTCAGGTTGGTGGCCATAGCTGCCGGGACTAAGGCGGAAGATGAATCACTCAAAAAACAAATGTCCAGGAAAATAGTGGAATCCTTTGTAGGACTTTTTGGGAGGACTAGGACTATGCCTTTCATATGTTATACCTCTGAATTTTTTGGCTGATCTAAAGTGTGAAAATGTTCCCTCTTGGCTTTAAAATCAGCCAAAAAAATCCTCAATAAGTGGCTATAGATAGGTTTAGACAGGTTGTCTGTAGAGTTGCTGGTCTCAGTTATGAATAGCAGGCAGGCAGAAACAGGGCTTATTACCACGGGAATGTCATACTGCTTGTGCAGACTTGTATATTGTGTGTCTCTGTAAGAGCCCCTGCATGACCAAGCCGAGAGAAAAAAAAAAAAAAGAAAAAAAAAAGGACAGTGGCTGCCCACAGTCAAATTTACAGCTCATTAAAGGCAAGGCGCTGCAATTATGTCAGTCAGTTAGCCTAAATTTGATGGGCCACACTGTATTGATTTGATCACACTGTAAACCAAGATTTGATCACAACAATGTAACAAATGTAGGGTCAGTTTTAGGGGTATGAGATGTACACCATGCAGAAAGAGTGCTTGATAACACCACAGAAGACCTCACCTTTATTGTTGCGTCCTCTGAGGCAGAGACTATGACACTGAAAACAGGATGGAAAATTACTCTGGTGACAGGACTCCTGTGGCCACTCAGGGCGTATCTCTCAGGGGGACGGGGGATCCATTCTTTGGGGTCTCGCTTCTGTGCAATTGGCCCCCCTAAAGTAATCTCCTCTTTTGCCTCATTCAGTTTTGATTCTAATTCCATGACCTAGCAGAAAGCACAATGTGTAAGACTCATCATTACACACATCAAATTAAATGAATGGTGACATTTTGGAATTCAGTTTCTGTAGTTGACACATTGCGTTTCTAAACCCAGTCTTTTGCCATTTCAGAGCATGAATAGTCAATGAGTCAAGGCTGCCTCTATGGTTCTTAATAGGATTTGCATTAAATATGAAAGGCACAAACCTTTTTCTGTAATCTGATGACTGATGTCCATTTCTTTTCCAAAAGACCTGCATACTTTTTATCCAATTCCTCGTTCTGGTGACAAAAGATGACAGAAACTTTACACCTTAGCACAACACACTGCATTAAAGAAATACAAGAATTACATACAGCCTTAAGCAAAAAGGAGGCATACACCTATCACCCCAGTGGCAAATGTAAATTCCCTCTAAATCCCTTCACATGGGTTAATCTCTGGCAGACAACAAGAGCTTACCAAGATTACAATTACACAAACACTGTACTGTGAAAAATTAACTTTAGGGTGCCTGGCACCAACTAGACCTTTCTGTAAGTCACATTTAGCTTTCAATTTGTGACATGAATCCCATTAGCATTCTCTGATCAACAAACCAAAACAAATAACTACAGTACTAACAATGTCTTTAGAGGTGGGGAGTATGACTTGCGTTTTATATGTATAAATAATAGGGGTCTGACGAGACGCTTATCTCACGAGACGAGACTAGACACGAGATTGGGTTCACGAGAACGAGACAAGAGGAGATTTTTGTACAATTTTTCAGAAATCCTCAATGACAAAATTCATGACTGGAAAAATAGTATGCAGGTGCATTTTGCAATGTTAACCTAAAAATCTTCTAATGCATGTCATTTCAGGTCTACTTTATGAGTATGAATTATCAAATGCATTGAAAGAAAACAATATACAAGCACTGTAAAAGGTTTTTATTGACTGGCTTTTCCTCTGTATGATTTCACATTAGTCTCTTCAGACCTTACTGTACATTTAAGAGATTTCAGACCTTCTGATTGAGGCTGTGTGCGACCTCTTAACTGAACTCGAAGTATTATTAAGCGCAAACAATAAGTGCAAGTGCAACTATAATCAAAGTTAGCACAAAGACTCTTTATAATTGTTTTGATATTGCGGTTTTATTTTGCACCGGCAGTTATAGGGTTAATGCGGTGAGTTCGGAAAAGGCCGGGTAGAGAGAAAGGAGGCTGGTATGTTCTTGCGTTCCGATTATAAGTTCAGAAACGGAGCCTCCCTTGTCTGTTGTCCTTAAGACATTACAGTACACTCTCAATATTCGAAGTGCAAACCGAGACCATAGCCGCAAATAAACAGTCCAGAGATGGGTATTGGGAGACGGACTATTGCATAACGTTATGCGGCCTTATTTGTGCGCAATGCACATCAGGGAGCTTGTGTTTTACTTTCACTTTCTTGATCGCGCGTACTCTGTGTATAGGGAGCAGCGGTGCATTCTACAAGATAAGACATTTAGTCTATGTTGCACAACGAATCCTCCGCCGTCCTCACGCGATCAGTGAACTGTTATTCGTGCTGCACTGATTGCAACGGCAACTCATGCTGGATGAACAGAGCAGACTTTTACATTATTTTATAATGGTTTTTATTTTATTTTTATAAAAACAGCAAAACGATTTAGGCGAATGTGAATGTAGCGGTGGAATATTCTATGGTAATCTCACCCTCACGCTCAGTCATGGTGATATCGCTAGGCAGCTTTTCACTCGACGGGAAATCTCGTCATGTTTTAGTCTCGCGAGATCTTGTGGCACGAGATCTTGTCACACCCCTAATAAACAATAATAATAATAAATTATTAAATAATTAATTTTGATTTTTTTTTTTTAGGACCAAGCGCTCCTCTTAAACATACAGAACCGTAATATCAGGGGCTGTTATAGCAAACACTTGCCATGATGGTTGGTTTTACTGCTGTGGATCATTACACCTTCATTCACAATTCCACTTTATTCAAGACCAATTCTCATTCAGTCAAATTCTGAAGTATGAAAATCCAACAAGAGTAATTGTGTGTAAACCCTGACATTAGACATTTTTATGGATGTGTTTTTAAATAGGCAAGCTGAACAGTCTCAGCCAGAAACCAATATGAAGGTTCTGTTTGCTGAAAGAAGTGTACACATGGTTCTGCTTCACTAGACTGCTCTCTAATCATCAAAAATGCAAAAGCATAAGACAGCTTTCAGATCTATGTCGATAAAAAAAAGGATGTGGCAGACAAAGAGAGGAGAGGCACTTTCAGAGTAATATTAGAGGTGTCCAGCAGAACAGGTGCCGTTTCTGTGATGAGAAGTGGAGTGAGAGGGGTCGTGTCATGCGTCTGAGGGAGAGGGGCATTTAAAGCCTCTGCAGAGGTCTGATCTGCCATCTGCCTGGACCCTCTGCCACGTGTGGCGGCCAATGGCTAAATACCAGCCCCATCAGCCATGCCAGCCTCTAATCACTACAGTCTGACAGTCCATCAGCTCCCTCCAGCCCTCAGAGAGCCACTCATCATCTACAGTTATGCCTACAGTCTCAAAACCCTGCCACCTCTTAGAACATCTTAACAGCTGGAAGGATCGATGATGAGATCTCTTCTGCTAAATGAAGCCATGTTAATAGCATTCTGGTTAATTAAAGAGAGCTTTTAGCACCATAGACCACCTTTCGGTCGACAAATCTGTTCAATAACTCATCCTCTTTCTTCCCTGTAAGGGAAGAAAATAAAATGTCTGTTTCTCTCCAACCAGGAGTGTTTTTGAAGAGCTTCAATGTGTGCAAAGGGCTCTCACATTTCCAGACGGTATATTACACAGAGCTGTTTTCTGCTGAATTTCAGTAATTATCCTGGTCTATCCTGTGATAATGGAGAGACACTATTCAGTATGTCCCTTTATCAGTGTGAACCATCGCTTAGACAACAGGGAGAATCGGGTTTTACACATCTGCCACACATCATAATTATCTCTGCACTGCCTTAATTCAGCACGTGCGCTGTCAGTCACAACCTCACACAGAGGCGCCAATTAAAAGGGGAATACTTTAAATAAAGAAATATTGGTTTGAGTGAAGTTTAAATGGAGGAGGGTTCCCACACTTACCATGTCTAATTCTGCCTCCTTTTTGAAAACTGAATATGCCTCTTCATATCCGTTGGAACGAAGGTAATCAGCTATCGCTCGGTTTCTGAAAAACAAAGAAAGCCTAATTAGTTCTCTTGATAACCAGGCTTTAAGATTGAGGATTAAGAAAAGAGCTGTGGTAAGAGCTTTTAACAACTGAAAGAACATGTGAGCACATATTCAGACAGTGGTATGTTGTAATTTTGTTATGAGAGACAAAACAACTGCTCATGGAAAACTCCTTGAGCTTTGATGGTGAATCAGGTTTGATAAAGAGTGTGTGGTGGAAAAACACATATGGAAATTGCAGTACTGGCCCAGAGATGTGCCCTTAAAAATACATTTATGAAGGCAGTATATCTGATTAGAATGGAGAAGTCAACCAAAACAGAAAGAGCAAAATCAGAAAAAAGCATAAGTGTACAAATATTTTAGATTGATTTACTTTTAAAGGGTAAGATTTTGCAATATTACCAATAACTAGGGGTGTGACGAGATCTTGTACTACGAGCTCCATGGTGCGTGCAAATTAGTTTGCATACAATAGGCTGTCTTTCAATATCAAACCTATCTCTGGACTGTGTACAGTAGTTGTGGCTTTGGTCACTGTTTGCACTTTGAATATTGAGAGAGTATTTTGATAATGGTTGCACTTGCATTAATTGTTTACACTTAAGACTTAGTATTAATAACAAAAAGAAATACGTTTTTTTCTTGTTTTTATTTCTATGTTTGTGTAAAGGAGTTCAATTAGGAGGTCTCACACAGCCTCAATCAGAATTATCAGGAAGCTCATCATTTATATACAGTAAGGTCTGAAGAGACTCATGTGAAATCATACAGGAGAAAAGCCAGTCAGTTGATTTTGTGGCAAAAACTTTTACAGTGCTTGTATATGGTTGTCTTTCAATGCATTTGACAATTCATACTCAAAGTAGAACTGAAATGACATTCATTACAAGATTATTTAAAACATTTCAAAATACACATGCAGACTATTTTTCCAGACATGAATTTTGTCAGAGGATTTCTATAAAATATTGTGCAAAAATCTCATCTCGTGAACCCAATCCTGTCTCGTCACACCCCTACTGATAACAATAAACACACACATACATTATTTTCCTTAATTGTTTAAGATTAAATTATATTACATGTAAGTAAATTAATTTAATAAATACACTATTCATAAGTGTAATGTTTGTGATTTTCATTTATCTAGCCATAGGATATTTATGAAATCAAAAAAGACTACAATTTTGACCATTTTATTTATTCAGATATAGAAGAAACATGTGTATTTTATCTTTATTTTGTCAGCATTGGACAAACTCCAACAGCCATCCTTCATTTGACAGACAACCCTTTTTTATTTTTTACGAGAGCTGCAGAGATTTTCAAGATGCTGTACTTTCCTCATCCATGCATTTGAACCAAAACCTTATTATTTTTATTAAATTGTAGGGTAGGCTATACATAAGACGATTTACAACCCTCTACACACACCGTGGCAATAGAATTGCCATTGGCTAGTATACTTTTTTTGGTAGTCCAGATTAAAATATAAAAATGCTCAAATTAAAATAAATATCCTTAAATTTGTAAGGATTTGGTGCGGTGATGAACACCATAGCGAATACAAAAATCTGAATGGCTGTTTGAAACATTTAAATGCTGTAATAGCGAAGCTGCTTTGTTTAGTCTGTTTAAAATCTGCTCCAGTCTTTGGAAACAGTCTGTAAGTGTTCAGTTTCTTCGTAGATTGTTTCAGCTAGTCATTAAGTGTGCCCCTGGCATTAATGATTAGCTGAAACATTCATTTACACAAATTACCAAAAAAATTAGATAAATTATCTGTATGGCGGTTATAAATGGCAGTTGTCCCTGTTGTATTGAAAATGGTATCCGAAAACGATATATAAGGTATCGTATAGAAGTTGGAAATTCCAGTATCATGACAACACTACGCCGCATATTGATAGCAGCTCCCTGATGCCTGCAAATCATAAACATCTCCCCTGCCACCAATATTTGTATACATTATATTTGAATGTATATTATAATATATTTATCAAACATTAAAACAATTCTTTACAGCTATAAGAAAATGTGTGCACATTCAAATAAAATACAAATTTTTACAAATAGGGTACGAATATGTTATTAGAAGGAAGCCTCCACCTCTGCTTTCAACACATTCTGAGCTGCTGAGGAGTCAGCAAGACTGTGATGAGCAGAAGATATTCACTGATAGTGGTGATAGTGAAGACAAAGAAGGCTGTCAGAGACGCCACTCTGCTGTCCAAACTCTTCCTGGCATTGTGATGCCAGAAGGATCCACAGCCCAATATGGAAATGCTGTTTCAGCAAGACAGCCACATTGTGCACATATTCTCTTAAATCAAGATCAAAATCAAGATAGACAACAAGAATTATAATATCTATAGACCAGACAACAAAGAGTCAAACAGCACACAGGCAGAGGAAAAACTCATGGTTAGAGATAAATACTATTATTGCCTAAATATACACTGTGTGAACTATTTGGTGTATTGGCCAGTTCACTAAGGAGCAGATAATGAAGTGACAGAGCACTAGCATCATATGTACTAACAGTGAGGGTGCTCTGGTTAAAGTCAAGGTTAGCATGAGGTTATCTCTCATGTGACAGACAGGAGGAATGAACTACACTGCTTAATGCACACACACACGCACAATGTGTGTGTGTGTGTGTGTGTGAGAGAGACTCTACTCTGCTTTGAATTGGACATGCTCAACAGATACCTTTCCTAGAGACAACTCAACAACAATGCTGCTTTGTGAGTCAAACAGAGCCGTTTAGCAAAACAAAACTGTGATGATTATGGCCATGTACATTCTGGAAAGTTTTGGGAGTGACAACCAGTTAAATAAAGAGTGAAAGCCCTGAATTCTGTAACTCATTCAGTCAATTACACATGTGAAAAACGTTGCTATCTCAAAGCTGTGCAAAACAGATGGCAGCATTCAAAATAATTTTTTTTCAAACCAATTATGAAACTATCTGAAAATGTCATTAATTACTTGTCCAGTCTATGTGCTGTTCATAAAAACATCATAAGTATTAGGCCTATATTTTGGATTTCAATTAAATAAGGTCAATTTTAGTTAACTAAATAATGAAATTTGTTACATTTACTTACCCTCATCAGTAATTCCAAAATTATGACTTACTTTCTTCTGTGGAACACAAAAGATTGATACTTTGAGAAATGTCTCAGTGATTTTTGACTTTCATACAATTGGAAGTCAATGGGGTGTTGCTTCTTGCTTGGTTCCCAGTGTTCTTCAAAGTATCATTTTTTTGTGTTTCACTGATTAAATTTTTTTTTTTAAATAAATAGTAGTATGCAGGTTTGGAACGAAATTAGGATGAGTATCCCTATTAGGGATGAGTCACGATTTTTTAATATTCGACAAGTTGATTTAATAATAGAATAATCGAATAGGTTGTGCGATTATTGTCTAAAAAAAAAAATCTCTGTGTTTTCGGTGCTGATACGGTGGTGACGTATTCATCGAGATTATACCAAATCATTCTGATGCAGACTCAGGCATTTCAGAATAACTAAAACAACATTTAAGATGCTGTGCAATGAAACTGATCCACTGGTTAGTCCAGTTATCCAATCACACCCTGGCAAAGTCACATGAGTTTTTTCATCGAGGTATTTATTCAGTAAATGCGTTTAAAAACATAGTTTATGAGCATGTCTTCGTATCGAGAGAGAGAGAGAAAAAAAAAGGTCTGGGCGATAAAACGATAGTTATCACAATATAATTTCTCTCGATAAAACGATATCAAGAGTTTGATAATGTTCAATAATGTTTATGCACCAAAAGCGGAACGAAACTCATTTGAAACGCGCACCTAACGGACCGTTTATCCACTCGGCTCAAAGTTTAAACAGCAGCGCGGCGCGAGCTCACTAGAGCAGATGCGTTTACTCTGATCGGCCTCGGCCACGAGATCCAGTGAGAAGCACTTGAATCCAGCGAAGAACACAAATGTCTCAGTGATTTAAACCAGTTTAAAGGCAGATGAAACCGCGCTGACGAACAGGAAAAAACACTGTGCACAGTGATACAGTCAGAAAGCTTTTCCGTCAACAAATTCCCATAATTTTTTATTTTATAATTAATTTACTGTTTTTCATACAGAAACCATAAAGTTACATTTTGCCATGATAGGTGATATAGGCTATGCCTGGTTTTATCAGTGGTTATCATGATCTAAATGCATGATGCTGGACGACCAATGGTTAATTTTAATAAAACTCAAACAGTCCGAATATTGCATTTTACCAAATAAAATTAACACATGCAGAAACTAAGAAATTATTTTTTCTATTAAGATATTTATTTAAAGGAAAAATGACATGTTTGAATGTTCTACCTCAGATTTGAGAAATGTTCAGCTGTTTGGCAAGTGTTTGTAATGATATGTTCTGACAATAAAGAGTAGTTTAAAACCACAATTAACGCTCTGGTTTCTGCAACTTTCAGTTAGGAGCAAAAAATCTGCCTTTAAACTTAAAAGAAATAAAGATATGACAGCTATCGTGATAATTATCGATATGGACTGATATAAAAAAATGATTGTGATCATTTTTTTTGGCCACATCGCCCAGCCCTATATCTAACTCAATTGACCGCATGAGTTTATGTGCATTTTTAGAATGCGTGTTTTATGCGATAGGCCAAGCTTTAACATTCACTCAATCGCGCCACAGTTCCAGTGCAAACCACTCAAATCAACTCCTACAGGTTCGGCACTCCAGGGTTCACATGACAGCTTTCACATTATCAATTTTGAACTAAAGTGCCAGTGTGAAAGCACCCTTAGTCACAATTATCACAGTTTGTCTGGTTGACATCAACACAAGCTTGCTCTCTCAGTGAAGTCTTTGAAAGTATAGCGTGACTCTCCCACTGTTAGGACAAGCCTTTATCTCCAAAATAGAAACTCTTATGAATTCATACATTTACAGTTATATTCTTGTCTGTAAATGTTAAGTTATGCTCTGGAGAAAAACAATCCAGAAAATCATTAAACAGCAAGTGCAATCTGTCAAAACGCATCAAGCAGCCCACGTGAAACTCTGTTGCTGTTATTTATTCAAGCATTTTATTAAATGCGTCAAAGCTCATAAGCAAAGACAACCATCCTTAACTGTGTATGTGATGTGACCAAAGTGACAAATCTATGTTCAGGATAAGATGGCTACAAGATGAAATTTCAATGTTTCATCATGAATTATGTGGAAACAGACAAGTACCAAAGATCGTTGTTGGCAGGCATAAGTAAACAAGCAAGCATTAACAACAACAAATTACTTTCAAATAATTCCCATTATGAGGTAAAGTGCCATGACTGTTAGACCCTTAGGTGCATGATAGTCCTCAAATACCTGCCCAACCGCTTTTGAAACCCTAGATTGCAATAACAGCAAGCCACAAGAGCTATTTTTGTGTTACTGCTATCTGCACAGTCGCAACACAAATAAAAAAAAAGTGGAAATAGTACTGAAAAAGGCAAAGAAAAGAAAACATTGTGAACAAACAAATGAGTGCTCAAAGCTCTGGGCTGGTATCCATGGAAACCGAGACGCGAAGTGGCAAAGAAGATGAGTGGGTAGAGATGCTGAAGACAAGGAACAAAAGATAATCTTCATTTTGAGAGGGCTTCCTCAAACTAACCAAAGAAAGGTCTCAAAACATGCAGAGCTGCCTCTCTAGACAGCATTTTTGGCTGGTGCATACAGCCCTATGATTTCCAAGACGTGGAAAATGCAGACGGTATCACAGATTCCAGTCATAAAAAAATAATTCACTGTATAATTAATTTGGATGATGCATTACACTCGTTTTTTTTTTAGCATCTGCCATCTTACTATAAGAGGACACTCCACATGAACTTCAATCTCATAACCCCCTCACACAAGCCCTTCTCAATGTGGGGGTGTGTTGTGTTGCAGTTAGGTATGCACCGAAATTTCAGCAGCTGAAAATGGCATTTTCTATAAAACCGGTAAAATGATGCAACCCTCTCGTTCACTGCTCTGCTCGCATGCTCTGATAATAATTTTCTAGAAATACCCCCTTATTTTGATAATTGGTCAAAATAGATCTGCTAAATCTGATTCTTCTACCATTTTCTATCATGTTAGTGTTACTACCAATAAATGTGAAAATATTTTAAGTTCAAAATCATTAAAAATATTGAATTTAATTAAACTGTAATAGTAACATACAATTATACAAAAAAACTCATTTAAATTTAGAAATAATTATTAAAAAGTCATTTTTGGTTTCAGTTTTCAGCAAATGTGTCCAGAATTGTTGGGTTTGGCACCAGAATTTTTATTTCAGTGCATCTCTGGTAGCATTCTCCGGTATTTTGTTGTTGTTGTACCTACTAGGCCTGTCATGAATTATTATTTTGGTAATCGAGTAATTGGTCAATTATTTTGAT
Source organism: Meda fulgida (assembly GCA_030578275.1). Taxonomy (NCBI): domain Eukaryota; kingdom Metazoa; phylum Chordata; class Actinopteri; order Cypriniformes; family Leuciscidae; genus Meda; species Meda fulgida. Next base: position 19,399,147 of record CM060630.1, on the reverse strand, counting down.
GAGCAATATTTTTTTGTGATAATAAAAACAGACCTAAGCAAAGACCTAAGCCTTTAAAAATTACTTTGTCAAGTCACGTTTATTTATATAGTGCTCTTACAATACAGATTGTTTCAAAGCAGCTATATAGAGATAATAGGGAAAAAAATGCAAAAAAGTTGTTTCCAGAAGAAAATAGCACCACAGTCCAGCTTAAGTAAATTCAGTGCAGAGTTTCCGCTAGAAAAAAATGGTGCCGGTCAGAGTGACCGGCAGAGGTTTCGTTTTACGGACATTTTGATGATATGCCGGTCAAATATATCGCATCTTAATTAGTCAAGTTGAGGAAAACTGGAGGCAGTCTATGTAACTTAAAAAAATGACATAATCAGGCCGTATAGAATGCAACATGTTATTATTAGCTTAACTTTCAAATAGACGGAAAAAAACCATGAACGTCCGATTGGCGTCAATCAACGCCAATTGTTTTTTTACTGTGGTTTCACACACATTCACTTTTTGAAACATTGAGGCACGGATTTACCTAATACATATAAATAAAACATCTCCAGTTAACTAGCAGATCATTATTTTAGCCTGTTATTAAATAAGAGATCTAGCGCTAAAATCTTTCGTTTTTGAAATCAAGCTGAGCGCTCGTGTTCGCTGCTATCAGTTGCATGGACGACGCGCTGCGCGAGTTGCGCAATCTTCACTAGGACACACGTTTCAATCTATCGCCGTTGTGGAGACTATTAATTCCGGTGAAATCACAAAATAAAATTCCTGATTCACTATCGTCTGGCCTCTGAAAAAAGCTTTTAAAGCTAGTCTGCCTGGGCCTGGTCATATTTGAAACGTCTCACTCAATCGTTCGTTGTTTAGGTCTATATTGCAGCCATTTTAGGCGTGCGCTTTATTTGAAATGCAGCATGCGATGTTGTTTCATAACTTTCAAACAATAGAGCCTATTCCTTTATAACATACCAAAAGATCGGTGTATTTTTGCTTTATCCGTTTTAGGCTTATTCTCAAATTCAGATTGTGTTAGGGGAACAGGATTATTAGGCAATTTTAATCGGACAATTTGACCGGAGAGATTTAATTTTGTCGGACATTTAATTTTTTTACCGGCCAATGTCCGGTAATTACCGGACAACGGAAACCCTGTTTCAGTGATGTTTAATTTTTGTACTTTAAATACATTTAAGAATGAGATGATAATATTTGGTCCAAATAATGTATGTAATCATATGGTTTTATAGAACAACACTGTTGAAATACATAATATACATAATATAAACAATCATCTTATGTACATTAAGCATTATAACAAATGTCTGCAGAGGGCGCAAATGGCCTGGTCTTGTTACACTTTACAGCAGATTAAATCCTTGCTTAATATTGTTTCTCTCGTTTCTCTCGTGTTGGTGTAGGTTTATAAATGCTTTACCTTACAAATCTGATGAAATGGCGCACATTGCTTTCCCAAACGAACGTTATAAGCAATCCAAACTCTCAGCATATGAGCATGTAAATAATAACAGTTTGAGTGGAGCAGAATTTACTGTGAACTGCTCCGTGTTACTTGACACAGGTAAATTGCAATTCAGGATTTTTAAAAATAGAATACTCTAATTTCGGAATCGTAACAGCCCTAGTTGTTCCATCTCTTTAGTTCCTTTTTTTACTGTGAAACAACAGCCTGGGCCAGTGTCGCCACATTGTGGAACAACGGAGTAGTGCAAAACAAATTCAATGCGCATGTGCGGCATATGCAGTTACAAAAATCAGGCGGAACACACTATTCAGATGACAAAATTTGTGTTGCGCATAACATACTTGGACCCTTGCATACACGTTTGTAATTTTTTTTTTAAAGGAATACTTTGGCCATAACACTGTTTTTGATAATATAGAAATTATAAAACAGAATCCAGAAAAATAAACAGATTTTCTGAAAAAATAAAACACGTCATAAGGCCCATTTATGTTAAAATTCAAAATAAAATGGGAAACTTGGGAATAAAACCAATCTCACAATATATCTCTAATAGCTAATTTACTGATGCATTTGATCTGTAACAGTATGTTTCAGGACCACATGAATCTGCAGCACAAGAGCAAGTCCTCATCAAACGTCAAACTATAAATCTCAGGCAGGGCGGTGGCAGTATGCATGTGAAATGTGTAAAGTGAGTAAGGAGAGCGGTTGCAGGAGAAGAGATGAGCAGCATTACGTCATTCTTTTTGGAGGAGAGAGTCATCTCGCTCTAACATCATTTCCGCTAAGTGCTTGCTTCCGGATCCACATCACCACTGCCAGCAAGTCAGCATCCCGTACCCCTCCCACATCGACTCCACAAACCCAGTGCATCTCTCCTCAGTAAACAAACAGTCTTATCAGACTGAGATGATCCCCTGTGGGTATATCTTGTCTGACTGCCTCTGGGTGTTTGGATTTGCTTTGGTTTATTATCCAGTTGCCATCAGGTATCAGAACATGGCATCACAGGACTGAAGAATGAGTCCCTTTGCAGGCTTTGAAAATTGGTAACCTTTGTACAAACAGAAAAAGAAGTCTGATCTCCCTGCAGCTAGCCTGTACATGAAACAACATGGCCGACAGAAAGTGGCTTTCATCAAAGCCAGCACTCTACCGTAGAATCCCTGGATAGAGCCACAAAGTCAGAGCTCATTATTCCCTGATAAAAGGCTCCTAAACGGAGGTTGCTGCAAGTCTGCTGAGTAAGCGCACACAATGTGTTCAGGGCTCTAGAGTGCGACCAATTTGGTCAGAGCAAAATTTGCAAGGGTGCGACTTAAGTTTTTCCTAGGTCTCACCGGTGCACCTAACGTTGTCGCATCCGCTGCCTCTCCACAAACGAAGTGCTTGTTCTCCTTTGTCGCAACTCACACTCACGGTTGGATCATATCGTGGTCTAAACCTATCAGAGACAGAGACGGGTCTTTGCCTTTGATTGGCTGTGGTCCAGATATTCCTGTAGGCCTACACTGCTCCATGCTGTGTGATTGAAATTGTGACCTGAGCACCTGTTTACACTGTCAGTGAAATGTGACCCAATTCCGATTTTTGCTAATATGTGACAGATCGGATGTGTTCTATGACCGTGTAAACAGGAAAAAAAGCATGCATTCGGATATTTCGAGATTGGTTTCAGGCCTTGTTCATATGTGGAAATAAATCAGATATAGCCTAAATCAGATATGTGCCAATGCAACTGTCATGTAAACAGGCAGATCGGATTTTCTGAGGCATTAGGCTATGTTTCCGCGGTTTAATGACGAGAGAAACCCTGACACACGTCTGCATGGACGGATGGCCCGACGAAACATTGTGTCGTCGTAGGAGAGGAATGTGGACAAACGTTAACAACATATCAAAGGTTGGCTTGCTCATCCTAAAATTTCAGACCCAGTGCTCCTCGTTAAAGCCCGCCACGATCTCATGAAAGTGTGTCTATAGCACGAATTTTATTTATTGTGCCATTTACGCCAAAAATATTGCGTGCATGAGATACGCAAAAACTATTTTGCCGCATAAATGGCACGAGAAATAAAATGTTTGCTATAGATACGCACTTTTATAAGATCGTGTTGTATGTTCCCACCAATCCTGAGATCTCTTTAGCTGCGCGTTCGTCCATCTGTGCAAGAACCCCCTTTAAACATGTGCGATGTTTCAGATCTATGTCAAGTGTAAACACATGAATCAGATAAGGGTCCCAATTTAAAGAACGTGTAAACGGACTAGGGATGCACCGAATCGAACCCTTTCACTACGCCCGCTACGTCAACGTCACGGCGCAGTTGATTACGGGAAGGTGTTTACGTTAGGCTTGTTCGACTTGAAGCGCCGCTGCATAGACTGATCAGTGAATGACATCAAAGTACCGCGAGAGCGAATAGAGCAGATGGCTCCTTATGCTTTTGAATTGCTCTTGCGGTACTTTGATGTCATAAACCGATCGGTCTGTGCAGCGCCGGTTCAAGTCGAACAAGCCTATAGCCCTTATGTAACCACGCCCCTTTTCAGCGCTGAGCTAGTTGTCTTTCGACTTCCGGTCTGTATTTTCACAACGATCTTGCATAGATGACTGAACGGCTCGTTTAAAAAAGTTCCCGGTCAACATTAAGACATCTGCTTTACAATGCTTATAATAAACATTACAATGCTCATGATAACCTCCGTTAACTGTACAGTAAGTAAATCCACTTCACCAGCGAATTACTCCTTGACAGCGATGCCATAGAGATATACAGAGCGACCGCAAAAACGGAAGTTCAAAGACAATTTTCTAAAGACGGCGGCGCCCTCGTTTCTCTCGTGCATAAGGTCTATAGTGTAACGCATTTTGTCAGGAATAAAAATAGGGATAGCTCACAGCTAAAGTTATTGCAGAGGCCAGACAGACTCACGGAGGCGATTGGCATCTCCCAACTTGCACTTTATTCCCCAATCGAACTTGTGTAACTGTCTGTCACATGTTCTACCATCCACAGCGTTACTTAAAGGACAACTCTGGCGAGACTGAAACAGTCGAGACTGTTTTCCAAAGATGGCTCCTGCCTGTATACGCAAAGTGGACTGTCTTTATAAAATATCTTCTTATTAAACTGTCTGTACACTAACACGGTAGCATAAATGAGGGTCCCTACCTGCAAACTGAAGCATTGAGAATGTTGTAAGTGTACAGACAGTTTAATAAGAAGATATTTTATAAAGACGGTTCACTTTGCATATACAGGCAGGAGCCATCTTTGGAAAACAGTCTCAACCAGTTGAAATCATGAACGCAGAGCCAAGTGCGCTGAATTGTATGAGATTCCAAGACAGTTCAGCGCACTTGGCTCGGCGTTCATGATTCATGACCTTATTTTTGTTTATAATCATTTACATAACATATATGGAGCGTGATAGGCGGCGCAGGCCGAGGAAAAATTTGGGTGCACCTAGATTTTGTGCTGGCTAAAAGTTAGGCGCACCAGTGCAAAAAAGGCAAAAAGTTAGTCTAGAGCCCTGTGTAGTGTTGCAATACAGTAAGCAACACTATATTGCTTACAACACAATATTGCTTACAAATAGGCAGTCCCTCCAGAAAAACGCGATTATGCGATCGCATAATTCAATGCATAATCAGCCAAAGTCCGCCTATTTATGCAGGGGTCACATTTTTTCAAAAACCCGGCACTTTTGCCGCATAAATTGCCGATTTCTGCGCAAAATATGCGGGGCTTGCATGATTTCATAATCCGTTTTTGTTTTTCATTTTCGTTGCAAAAATGTCACATCTTAGCAGAAAGTTTAAACTTTTTGTGTTTACTTCACACAAGAGCAGCCATTCCCCCCTGTTGCCATGGGAATGTTATGAAGTGGCGTAATTACGCGACGTGAACATCATTGAAAAGCTGCAAACCCCGCCATGAAGCCATGGTGAAGCCCGCAAATCAGCCTCATTTGCCACAAAAATAAGCGCAAAAGACCACGCAAAGCAGTTTCCTGGTGTGTTACATGACATGTAAATTACGTTACAGTAAGAGATTGCACTTTGTGCATTGGAAGCACTTATTTTAACTACGGTTGGGAACCGAAAATCGGTTCTTATCCATAACCGGCTGTGTTTTTTCAAAAATACCGGAACCGTGCGTAATTCCTGAGTTTCGGTTCCGAAAACGGTTCTGGTGCCATGTGTGGACGAGGTGCCGGGAGCTTTTCCTTTAATAGCGACGTCTCACCACATGAATATTAAAATAGTAATGAAAGCACTGTCCCTCGCGCTACTCATATACGTTTTGCGTCAGATATCAACGCAGAGAGAGAGAGCGAGAGAGAGAAAGAGAGAGACAGTAGAGCTGCACCATTAATCTTTAAACGATCTCGATTCAAACACCCATGCGATCTTATTCTTAAATGACAAAAACTTCACACCGGAACATTCAAATCTGTTTGCGTTGTCACTGACCCAGAGAGAGCAGTTCTACATGAAACAGCTTTACTTTCAGTCTTTTCTACAACACAAGTATCGGTATTTCTGTGTTAAAAATATTCAAATGATCACAGAAGTACTGAGATAAAAGTTTATAGTTCGAGAATAAACACTGATGTCTACGGTAGGTAGCAACCAAAACAGAGTTAATCACCTTTTGAAAGTCGCTTCAAATAACGAAAATTCGCTTCAGAATTTACCAAATGTATATAATGAGCGAGTACATCATGAATGCCTTTTTTCAAACTGTGTTTTTGTCTTATCCTGAATCAGTACGGTAAGGCTGTAGCTAATAAGCGTTTAGACTCTGACTACTTTACACTGGTCGGTTCGGCACTGCTGCGAAGTAGCCCAATGCCTGCGTGACTCAACCCGCGTCATACACATAAACAGAGAAGTAGCTCCGGCTACAATGTTCTTCTGCAAGACGCTAGGGGTGTCGAAATTAATCGTTTCTACGGTGCATCGTGATGCAGACAAGGACGATTTGGTTTCGGTTCAGTAATAGACCATAACCGATTATAATGTACTGACGTTTTTCTGACGTCATTTATCGCGGTAGCATACACTGACAGAGGGAAACGAGACGCGAGTGCGAGTAATTAAACATGCTCCAACTACTTTAAAAGCCTAAATCTGGGCACATATGGCTTTTATGAACAACCTGGTAAGCAGACCTGGAGAAGACACGGACGCGCTGTGTGCACTCATGTCACGCACAATTAGAATATTCAGGAGGTAATAACCACTAACTTGATAAACCAGGTTAGCCGTGTTCACCCGAGCTGTTAACGCCTGCAGAGTATGAATGCTTTAGAGTAAGATGAGCTCCGTCGCCCTGAATCCACAGCCAAAAACATCATCCACCCGCACTAGTTACTCCCTTGAAACTTAAACTGAAATGTCACTCCGACTTCCCGAACAGGCGAACATGCACACACACGAGGGCGGGCGCACGCACACATCACTTTGAAGTAAAATTGAAAATTGAGGATGCGGTGCATCGCAATGCATCGAGATATCGAATTGAACTGAATCGATGACATGATAATCGTAATCGAACCGAACCGTGAGACCAGTGTAGGTTCACACCCTACAAGACGCATGCATTTCTGTTTATTAACTGCTAGAGCGGTTTAATCCAGTAATGAAACAAGTGAAGTCTTTATGAATCAATCATTCAAACCGATTTTGTCTGGATCTTACATGTGTGTTCAAGCATATTCTACCCCTTCTGAGAGGGTATTCTCCACTGCTGGAGATACAATAAGCTATAGGAGAGGTCCTAAATAATCCTTGAGAATGCAGAAATGTATATTTTCCTTCAGAAAAATGTATTATTTTTGCAAAGATTGCTAAATATGTTGAATTTGTTGACATTGCCAGTCTGTTAAACTCATTTGACAAGTATCAGAAATAAAACACAAAAAGGATTGTGTATTTTCCCATTACAACTATTTTTATTAGTTGTTTTAATTATTTTTATTGAATAAGAACCGGAACCGAAACCGGAATTGTTTGGCGGAACCGGAAAATTTCTTACGATTCCCAACCCTAATTTTAACAGAAGATGTCTGTTTTGTATAGCTACCTATGTAAAACAGAAAGCACGGAAGCACATATTTTATTTTTTTATATTCTATTAATTTTTACAGAAGTTGAAGCATATTCCTTTTGTAAAGCTACAGAACTTGTTTGACTCAATGTTTTGTAAGTTTGAGCCATGTGTTTATTAAATAAAACAAGATGAAACCTTAATTATTCCCAGCACTTTCTGTGATGTAGTATGCTTGCTTATCGTAGGAAGTAATAAGAAATGACTCTTTACATTGAAGTAGTAGCCTAGTGAGAACAGGGTGTTGGGGGAATCACTTTTTTTTCTCTCTTTCATCAAACCAAAGTTTTTGCAAGTTCCCGCAATTTCATTGGATAAAATATCCCGCATATTCCATCGCATTTAAGAAAACGTGCCGCATAATCAAGGATTTTTGCCCGCAACAATCACAAAAAAACTACGCATTTTTCTGGAAGGACTGAATAGGGATCTTTTTTAAATGAAAAAAAAAAAAGTGACTAATGATTTAAAATGAAAACAAAGCCCTGCAGAACTGCCACAGACATGGATTGGAGGAAGGACCTGAACCATGTCTAGGCACCACCAAAATATTATATACAACCTAATAAAAATGGTGACTGCCATTTAAAATGAGATTTAAACAAACAATAGCTACAAACTGCCTTAGCTACAAACTAAAACCACCAAGTTGATGCATAGCAACATGCTTAACCAATCTGAACACCTTGAAGGCCTGTTTAATTCGAAAATCATTCAGTGTTGAAAACTGAAACCCTATACCCAGAAAATGTGACACTAGAGAAGACAGGGGCAAATAAATTTCATAAATTAAAAAAAATCATAAACTAAAAACATACAGACAATCTTATTTTAGTCATATGAATCATGATGAATGTGGGTTAATGGCAAACGTTCCATGTTCTGGCAGTTCAGAGACAGCAGACCTTGAGCTAGAGTGTGTAAAGGGCACATGCAATTGGATGTGCACGCGCGTATGTGCACAGCATGGTTGTGTTGAGCCAGCTGTCTCACATACACACACGCACAGTCTCTTTGACAGAAGCGTTAATGAGATTTGGGCTTCTCCGCAGAGGCCACGCCCCTTAAGACGACTAGCAGAGTGGGGTCTTAGCGCACTAATACTGTGTTTTTGTTTACAATCATTTGAATAAGTCCTGAGCCATGACACAATCTCACAAATGCACACACACAACAAGCAGGCAGGAGCAGAGGGATTTCCACACTCTATCGGGCGGAAGCTTTAGATTACGCATTCACCTTCCCTCGCCACAATGGAGTGGCGGTTAGCATATTAATCTCTGACTGCATGTGGCACTAATGCATGTATTATGCGTGTAAAGCTTTGCTCAGCTCCTCCTCAGGAATCTCTTAAACAACTACACCACCACAAAATTGCAATTCAAACACCCCCAGCCTGAACCTTTTCTTAATATCTCAAATATTTGGCATTTCAATTACCCTATTTTCAGAAGGCCACAATAACATAATAAATCTCAATCTGAAGTCTAGACTGACTCTAGAGGTGCTGACGTAGCATCGAAGTCGATGGGTGAAGCTCCTAAGAGCAACAGAAGGGCCATCACCTCCTTCGTGTGCCAGTGTGCAGATTAAATCCATACTGGTGATGGGATTCCTGCTGATTGGCTGGTGGCAGCTTCATCAGAGCTCGCCAGGGGCTGGCAAAGAGGCTATGTTTTAGAATGAGGTGGTCTCCAGAGCCCAGGCCTGCACACACCTGCCACACTTACAGCACAACACAACACGAAACCTAATTTAAATAATTTATTTTGACCATGTGTAAAAGTATGTTTCATTCACATTGTTTGAAACTCTGCTGAGCTGAATATATTATTTTTAAATACACTAACAACAATTATTATTATTATTATTTATATAATATAAAAAAGTAAAAAACTAGAATTTGTTGTTTTATATTCATTTCAAACGTAAACAAATGCTGAACCTTACATGAATGGAGTGCTAGATTTCAGTGCTGAGGTGATTTAGAAGGTTAAGCATTATTTAGAGTAGATCAGCAAAGAAAAATTTCACAATTAACTTGCAAATCTGTTTAATTAGAATAAAATCCCAAAGCCAAAGAAGGTACGATCTAATAACAAGATACAAGCAACACAACCAAATACAGACAGCCTGGAGCAAGATGAGAGCACATTTTATCTCAACCGCAAAGTCAACAGCAATATTTAGTTCCTATAGGAAGACCTGACCTATGAGCTCACACAGAGAGTTAAACTCGCTCCAGGAGAGCAATGACTCCTGAGACAATGTTAACATGAGAAAAGAAAACCTTCCATCATAAATACCAACATCTCACATGTGTCTACAGAGCAGTGTGCTGTTTATTTTTAAAACAAACCCTCACAGGCTTCAATCTGCCAAGCGTTCAATGCACAAACACAATGTGCTCTTGTATGAGTGACTCCATTATGTCTTTGTAACTATATATAGCAATTTTAAGATGTTGTGCAACCGTATGACCAAGATAAACATCACCAGGAATCCTGACACAGTTTTCTTAATGCTTTATAATTCTTAATTTTTTAAATGAACAAGCAAATCTATTTAAAATGAATACAATATATACAATTTACAAGAAAACCCTAGACAGGCAAGAAAAAAACCCTGGAATAAATCAAATGTAAAAAGTGGGCCAAGGAGAACAAATCTTACAATAGACAAACTCTTTATGTTCAAGTGTAACTTCTGTAATACCAGCAGCTGTGCTCCATGTATTGAGAAAAGCCTGAATAACTTGAAAAACACAGATTCCATTCATGTGTTCTGTATGAAATCAGCCAAAGAGGAAAACTGTTGAGGCAGGCGGTCAGCTTGTCAATGCCACCATTTCCCCTCCACTTTTGTCTAATGAATCCAGCAGTAAGTAATGCATCAAGATGCCCCGTGGTATTCTATCAGTATTCACAAAAACGGTCCAGTATTTGCTGCCATTCTAAAAGCAGTTCACATTTATGCTAGATAATCTATGCAGGGTGGGAAGTTAACAACCTTTCTGCAGTTTTGTCATTCTTTTATCCCAGCATTAAACTTATAACAGAATATCGCTGCAAACATATTTCGAACTTTTTTACCTAGAAGCGAAGAACGAAAAAGAACTTTGCAGTGAGTATATGAGGGCCTTAACGTAACCCTCTAAATCAACAGCCAAACAGAGAGAAAATCTGTATTTCTCACATTTTTGGCAGGATAACAAATGATAAGCTCCTGCAATCAATATCTTCATTAGGTTGTTCATTGAAAGCCAGGCTACAGCCTGTGCTATGGAGGAGGGGTAAACAGCTTTACATATTCAACTTATTTTAATCTCTCCCTAATTACCTCATACCGATGATTAAAGCTCTTATCTGTCCAACTCATGCACGTTCGAAGGTTAATTACACCGTGTGTGGGACCTCAGGACAGATTTATCCTCATACAACAGCAAGACAACTCAATAACCAGACCAAATAACAATCCCTTTTCAGATTAAAACAGCACGTGGCGTCAATGTATCTAAATCATTTCACAGTGGTTAAAAGCTCTCTTGAGCCTATTACAATGATGTCCATCCTGATAGGACACAAAAGATTGTTTATATCCAGGCTTTATCTGTAGCCATCTTCTCATTGATTCCTCATGACAGTGAAGCAGTGATCTTTTCAACTGTCAAACTCCCTGATAAATCCATACTGTCCTTCGCTGTAGTCAAAAGTTGAATGAGGTATGAGCACTCAAAGATGATATCAATCACACATCATAGATGTATTTTCAATCAGAGAACTTACAGCTCATCACGTTGCCTCTGTGACAGCACCATGGTGGCGGTGGGGACGGGGCGGGGATGTGGGTCAGGTGTAGAGTGTGCAGCAACTGCTGTCTCCTTGGCAGGAGATCAGAGAGAGGACGCCGGGCCCGGCTTGCAGGGCGGTCAGCAGCTCACCCAAAACACTTCTCCTTAAAGTCGGTCTCCAGGAACACCACACATTGACAGCCTGCAGGCATATACTAACCAGACAGTCCTTGCATCTGTGAAGAGAAAAAAAAAAGATTTTCATTCACAATCAGTCATTCACAATAACAGGACAGAATCAGAATGCAAATAAGTGCGGACCAGATGCGCACTGGTCATACAGGCTTAAGGCAACAGTGGAAATACGCTACTGACCCTGTTCCTCTGACAGTAGCTTTGGGGGCTAACACACATTTCATATCAGGTGTTCCATCTGCTCTATTTTCCCCAGCACGCATCTCATTCTAGCCTGTATTCAGTCCACCCTATCGGCTGCCATGTGGAGCGTTTTGTTACGGACTCCTGCTGCCCCTGTCAGGAGCTCTGAACACGTGTATAAAGGACCGCTGACCCAGATTTTAACATCAACCTACTTATGCACTCCAGTGAGATACAGTTTGACAGCAACAAGGCAGCCTCTGAATTTCTCTCAGCTAAAAGAGATCACTGTGCACTGCAGTATGGAAGGCGAAAGTACTGAGAGTGATTCAAAAGCATACGAGCCGTCTGCTCTATAATCGCTCTCGCGGTACTTTGATGTCATTCACCAATCCGTCTGTGGAGCGCCAGTTCAAGCCTAACAAGCCTTTTAGTTTGCGATTCGGATGTGTTATTAGCAGCCGTTGTGTGATTATCCTGGCAGTTAGGACATCCCACAAGATTTGTCATCACAGAAACATCACTGAATAGGTTTTTCCGTGTCCGTTCCGATACAAGTAATTTTATTTTAAAATAACAATATATTTTACGATAGTTTTTTTAAAAATTTGATTTCATTTTATTATTAGGGCTGTACGATAATTGTTAAAACTGATAAATTATGATTACCAATATAAAAAATGTGCTATTTGACAATGGTGTGAATCCTCGTGTTCTGTTGTTTATGCTAAAAACTAAACTCCTGGAAAACAAACTCTGATATTTTTAATGGGTCACATAGACTTATCCATTCAATAATTTATTTATAATTTAATTTAATTCGAATTTAACAATCTTGTCAGTTAACGGTACACGATTGTCTGTAGTCGGTCATTATCATTGGCATGAAAAATATATTTGTTATACCACCCAGCCGTAGATGGGACAAACAAAATCTGATGCGTTTCAAAATACTGCTTTATACCATGCAGAGTAATACAGTCTAATGTTATTCAAATTATAGTATTACAAGGGCCCTATAAAATACATTTTATATTTTCCCAAATTCTTTTTTTCTTCCATTTAAATTTTGTTGGACTCCATTTTAATGGTTAATTTAGTAATGTCTAATTAATGGAAAAAAAAAAAAAAAAAAAAAAGAATTCCCCACAAATTCTGTTGTGTATTTTCTAGTAATCAAATGAAGGCATAAAACACTGATTTAATTTCTCTGTTAATCATAATTAAACTTTGTCAAACAAAGTGCTGCACAACAGAGCTTTACTGTTAAAATTAAAACATGGAAGAAAATTTTTATTATTCCATAAAAAGTTAATAATAATAATAATAATAATGTATTATTATTAGTGTTAGTAGTAGTATTATTATATTAAGACGTAGCTAAATTCTACCGCCAAGTTAAACCAAACTTTTATTTTGACGGGTTGCAGTTAGAGATGTGACGGTGATAATATTCTACTCCCACCAGTTAATCAACTTGTGACAACACCGGTAATATCGGTTTCATCTGGAGTTTGATTGACATGCGATCTGACCAATCAAAATCCACCATTTTCGTCTGACAAAGCAGTCAGGAGAGTTAGTAGATGAACGTCGGTGGATTTGAATTTGGCTTTAACTGAGGCAATCTGTCACGACATATTAAAGAGCCACAAAATGGTAGGCCTATTATTTGTTTAATTTTCTTTGACTGACCAAATTTGAAAGTTGAGACTGTTTCATTTGAAATATTACCTGCTCGGTCCTGTCTGTCAGCGTGTTGTCAGTGTCCTCTATTTTTCACTGCTTGAGAACATGGGTTGTATCCTAAATCGCCCCCTAAACCCTCATTCACTAAGTTAGGCCTATTCCCTATACGTCAGTCCACTAATAGTGTTCACTTGAAGGAGTGAATGAAAATGAGTCAGCAAAAAACTGTCATTTTGGCATAATTTGTGTGTTATGGTTTGTTCAAGCCCGAAAGAGAACTCGATACTTACGCGCGTCTTTTCTGTGGGTGGTGTGTGTGTAATAGTCAGGACTTACAGCGCGGTCTCTTTAGTCTTGTTGCGCTTGAATGATTTAAAAGCATTCACATTAATAAAAGCGTGAACATACAACGCTAGTCAACGGGTGACAGAAAAAAGCGGATGCTGCATAACTGCGTTAAATATTTTTAACACGTTAACTTTTTTTTTTTTTCGTGCTGCGGTGGGCAAGTGATGAAACCAGTGTTGTGACTGAACACTGTGTAACACCAGTAACACCGACTATCGTAGCAGGCCTAGTTGCAGTAAAGACCTTTGAGTTTCTGTGTGTTTTCAATCTTCTGTTTATTCAGCTAAAACGATAGTATGATGCCCATATGGGTTTCCTGGAATGACACGTGTTGTCTACTTCTGCAGCAGGGCATATTCGGATTTTCTGCACGAGAGCGCCTTCTGGCTTTCAGATGGAGCAGCATTTACTACTGAGCACAGAACCGTACTTCACTGACAAGCTGCGCATTAAATAATCGCAGATTTGCCAAATCGTGTGCGGTTTCATCTCGATTAATCTTGCAGCCCTATACAGGACTACTCTACTCTGTTCAGGAAATCAAATTAAGGAATTGAGAATATTATCCTGCAAACAAATTGTCTGACTAATAAAGAGCTAATCCAGCCATCAGAGTTGGTTCTCTCTTGGAGATACATGAAAGGAAACACTACAAGCCTCTTATACCCCTTTTTCACCAGCATGAACCGGGTGCAAGTTCAGAGCCAGAGCTATTGCCAGTTCGGTCGCGGTTAGGGATGAACCGAAATGAAAATTCTTGGCCGGAACCTGAAAACCGAAAAAGAGGAAACCAAGGCCGAAAACCGAAAACACTGAAAGAAATTATGCCAATTATTAGTACCATTGCATTTATGGCTATGACTGTGTACTAACTTTACTAAAATCAAGGCATTGCATAAATTAATATTAAAGTTTCAAAGAATAAATCAATTTCAAATTATGCAAATATTTATTTAGCACATTGCAACAATGCACAGTATAAAATTAAATTCAAACTAAAATGTTTAACTTGACCCCACTCATGTACAAATTAAATAATAATGTGCAGGCCTATTGGCCTGCAGAAAGGCTATACTTGACTCTTCTTAGGAGCATATAAAACAAAAAAACAGCTCCTTAAAAAAAAAGGAAATGTAATATTATGTAGTAGTTATAAACAAAGGTTTATTTTTATTTCAGATTAACATTTGAGGGCAGCAATTTTATTCATAATGTCGAAATAAAACCAACGTAACGTTACTTGAAAGCATTGTAGCCTAACTTATACTATTCCTGCCAAACTTCCATGGTTACAGTGAGTGTACTATAGTAAACCCATGGTAAATGTTGCTGATCTGTGGACACTGGATAGTTCACTCATGGCACAATGTTTCTTCCTGGTTTCCACGTCAGCGCTGTTTGATCCGATAATAACGCAGAAATGTGAATGCTTCTCACCAGATCTCGCAGCGATGTTATTACTTCAGAGGCGAATTCAAATACTTTCTTTACTAGATGTCTTAGCACTGTGTAACAGTGTCGCTTGATCGAGATCAGCTCACGCTGCATTGGTCCTGACTGATAAACGGTCCGTGAAACGCACAATAACGAGTAGCGCAGTTTCGTTCCACTTTCATTACGTTTACCATTTGATGTTGGGCAATGTTGTCATGGTCGCGTCATCGCGCGCTTGCCACGCGCCTTTGAAATAACGAAATTTTGGTCGGCAGGAAAAATGGTCCAACGAACCGGTTTCTGTTTGTGTCATCACAACATTTTGCCCGTATTTTTCGGTGATAAAAGTCTTTCGGCCGAAAAAATATTCGGTGCATCACTAGTCACGGTAACCCGGCCCCCAGCCCCTGACTAAAGCAGTTCTTACTTCTAGACCAGCAATGTTTTATTGCTACTTAAGAACCACTTTTTCTGGCTCAGAGCTGATGCTTTGGGTGTCGAGAGACAAAGAACTGATTTGAAACTAGGCTCTGAACCAGCACTCAAACTGCCATGGTGGAAAAGGGGTAAGAGAGAGACCAAAAAAACAACAGCAGTTGAATGGCTTAAAGTGCTTTCAAACTAAATATTATTAATAATGGTAAGAGAACAGTCTTTATCAGCAATTGACCTGCTGGGCCAAACGTTTATCTGTAAATTTGCCAGAACCTAAGCACCACTTGAACTATGAACAACTCAAGAGGCTCTGATATGCTGACAGGCCTGTCATTAAAACAGATCAGATAATCACTGAAAAATACAGAGAAGCATAAATCAAATCACCATATCATGACAGCCTCAGCAGGCTTGCCAATACCAGCAGCGTTACATGTGATGCACAGTGCATAAGACCCTTTTTCTCTTAACAACAAGGGCAGCTGGACATGATGCCAGGAATGTGAATGATATGCAGAGCAAGAAGAGCTCTTTATTTTCCATCTTACCCCTTCTTGTCTTTTAACTGTTTTATTAAAATAGGACCTGTCATAGTAGCTTTTTCAGTCTTTGTCATGCAAAACATTAACCGCAGCTGAGGGAATCCAATTCAAGCAGACCTAATTTACTAGTGGCACTACATTTATTGCTTCAACTACAATTTCATATGAGAAAGTGCTTTGAGACTTCAGCAATATTAACTGTAATCTTTGAAAACTAGATTAGGGTCAGAGAAGCAGGTTCAGGCCACAAATAAGCAGTATAAGTAGTTATAAATATAAGAGCCTATAAATTCTCAAACGCACAGGCCTTAGTAATACTTTGTACCAAACCGAGCCATAACGTATAATCCTTGCTATTTCAGCATGTAGATTGAATCAAAACAGGGAAGAGATGCTATTGATCCATACAACTGACCACCATCTTGAAATCTACATTTCACACATCAAACAGTGGAGCTTTTAGTTGCCATGGTGATTGCATTACTGATCCCCACTGGCACCAAAACGCATTATGGCTCCTTCTTTGCAGACGCACATCCAGTGAGCAAACCAAACCCACAGTAACAGTACTTCATGCCACACCACCTCCATCCTAGTCATTACAAACTGCCTGTTGGGACTCCACAAACACACAATTATCCCGCGTTATTTCAGCCAAGGGCTTGGAAGGGGCTCTAGCAACCATCTGTCTGTGTGCAGCCGAACCACACAACTGAGGCAAAACAGTCCAGTAGTGATTATCCGTTACTGCTATAATAAGACCAATGCAGAGCACTAACAAGAGCATGTTATTAAGACAAAGAAATCTAGAATCTGCTGTATTCTGGTTTATGCTGTTTGTTTATTAGTATAAAGATAATGAGAGATATTCAACAAGGACTTAGGCTAGACTAATATAGCACAAATGTTGCATGATAAAAAAAAATAAGAAGTGTAATCTGTTTCCATCATTTTCTGTGCATCTAAAACCCCCAAAACAGGCCTGCAAGTCTGTTGATTCAATAGATTATTTACTTTAAGACAGATGGCAAAAGGAAACATCACTCTTTCAGAAATTGTGCAAGCTGGTAAAGACAGACGGCCAAAAAAGCTTGGACTAGTAATCACTTCTCACATTCCCTTGATGGAATTGCAGGATCACAAAACATTTCCACTGAGGGAATGTTAAGTAGCAGAACATCTGAATGGCGCAGAGTTCAAAAAGATGACCACACATGAGCTGAATATCACTAACTTGAGATCACTAACAAGTATGCATTAAATAGATCAAAAGTGACAGTCAAGACATTTATGTCAAAAAAGATTTGCATTTCAAATAATTGCTATTATTTTGAAAATGTTATTCATCACAGAATCCTAAAAAAACATTAATAATAAGAAATGTTTCTTGAGAACCAGCATATTGTGATTTTTGAAGGATCATGTGACACTGAGGACTGGAGTAATGATGCTGAAAATTCATGACATCACAGGAATAAATTACTTTTTAATAACATGATATTCAAATATAAAATAGTTATGCCTATATAAAATTTGAATAATATACAGGGGATAAAATTGTGCGATTAAAAGCATATTTATTTTGGTCAATATTGTAATGTAACACGATTAGGAGTGGGGGTTAATAGCGACTTATATCAGGTATATTTAGTTGGAAATAGGCCTTAGGTTGCTATGCTATTGAAATTTTAGTGAAATTTCACCATTCTTGATACCAATTTCAGTACCACCGGAGAAACTAATACTAGACTAATGCAAGTAAAAAAAAAAGTTTCCAAAAAAAAGTCCAATTATCACGGGTTTTACTGTATGTTTGATCAAATAAATGCAGTCTTGTCTTTGAAAGAAGACTCTTATTCTCACCATTAAAAAGTATTTCCAAACCCAAACTTTTCAATAGTATTGTAGGCTATATGTTATGCTGTTCAGTGAACTTAATCCTATAAGAACTTATGCACCAGAGAAGCGAGGGCGCAGCCATCTTTAGAATATTGTCTTTGAACTTCCGTTTTTGCGTTCGCTCTGTATATTTCTATGGCATCGCTCTCGAGGAGTAATCATCTGGTTAAGTGGATTTACTTATTGTAGAGTTAACGAAAGTTATCAAGAGCATTCTAATGTTTATCATAAGCATTGTAAAAGCAGATGTCTTAAATGTCGGCCGGGTTTTTTTTTATTCATAACTACTTAAGATCGCTGTGAAAATACTGACCGGAAGTAAAAAGACAAGCGCAGCGCTGAAAAGGGGCTACATAAGGTCTATAACATGATTGCAAGTTGCAACCATGCATGACACCTGTCAAACAACTAGGTGTGTACAGCAAACTTGGCACAATAGCTTAAACCATAACGATTAGAGTACATCCAAAGTGCACAAGGTATCACATTTATTCAAAGCATTCACACACCTTGATAAGAAACATGCATGATCCACCTGTCTCTGTAACATGTTTATATCTGCTTGCAAGATATTTTTAGTTATGCAGTAAGCATACAGCGTTAGACTATAGAGATATACTGCATCTTTATAATATACTGCATCTTTATCTGCAGCCATAATCACGTTCACAACACAACAGAACATCACAGTGTCCCAAAGAAATGAGCACTATCGGGTCTGCATGCAAAGAATCAGCTGACCTACATTTGAGACCAGCTCGGCACAGGTACCGGTCCAAATCTTTAGCTCACCCTTAATGACGGCATGTTTTATAGCTTAATAAATGTCAAACATCTCGGTTATTTTCATAACCTTGAAGTAAACGCACAAATATGTTGTCTAGGTTAAGCATTGCGTTTGTTATTTGTAATTAAATTATAATAATTGTTTGACAATTAGAAGCTCGTTTGAATACTAAACATGTCTGTTTAGTCATATCTAACAACAAATATGCTGTCTATGTAGGAAGTTCACTAGGTTTTGAAACACAACCTTTATTTTCAACCAGTAGCGCTAACATTATGCAAAAAAAACAGACAATATGAATGATGTAACTTTTATGTATTTACCCAAACCGAAGTGGATACGGCAAGGTCAACTTTGAACGTAACGTTTATAGATGATAAAATAGAGATTTGTGTTGACACGGGCGTTAGCCAACTGTTGCTAGCTAACATGACATTGATGAAACGATGTGTTGATTCGCCGACAACATAACGTTAGACCAATAATGAGCCGCTAAAACTACAGACGTGGGTGGGTAATTTCTTCTATTTAGAGCAATAGATACGTTTACACAATACACATTGCTGGAGCTGTCGATATATTACCGACTAATTAAGAAAAAACATAAGCTGAAGTATTCCTCCAACGGCCGCGTCCGCCATTTTGAGACACCGAGAAAGGAGGCGCAAAAATTACATCAACAGCTCTTCTACCGGTGATTTTTTATCAAACATAACCACAAAGGGAGACAAAAATGGGATGTTCTTACCCTACAGAGTTAGCGCAGAATGTTACTCCTCAGAAGACGGTCGTAAGGGACGAAATGCGTGTTATTTTCGTGTTGAAAGGGGGGCTGAAGTCTCGGGGTCTGCCTCTTTGCAGCGCCGCATTCGACTCTACACAGCACGGGAGCGCGCATGGGCTGACTTCAGCAGGCGGAGGCGCGCACGCCCTTCAATCTCACGCCCTCCTTTCAAAAACTGTGGGCGTTACTTGAATAAATATTCAGCTCATCGCCTAGTATTGCAGATAACTACAAAAATGGACCGTGAAAATGATTTCTTACATGACCCACATCAATGAACTTTAATCTGGGTACAATCAGACCGCGTGCCATGTTTGTGAGTCACTTGTGTCTACCAGTTAACATTATGATTCAGGCTTTGACTGTAACTTCCCAGCCACATGATGCAAAAATATTTATATTGATACATCTATTAGTTGTTGCAACCTAAATAAAGTTTATATATAAATAAAAACTTTAGTTCCTCTAAAAGAAAATGTAGACAATATTTAAAACAAAGTGTAAAATGTCCTGTGTTTAGAAAGTATATATTTCAATGAATATAATCACATGTTGTTTTCTAGTTTCTTTATTCATTTTAATACAAAAGGATACTCAGACCAAAAATAATTAGATTGTTATTTAGAAGAACTGACATTAATGTACCACTCATTAAAGAAACCAAAACAGACACACAAAGGGCATGACAAACATTTCATGTCAAAAACAGGAAATTCAAAACAACAACAAAAAGAAAGAAAAAAAAAAATCCATAGATATCCTGGGGTCTTTTTTTAAAGAAAAAAACCCTAAAAAACAAGGTGATCTGTTTGAAAGACACCAGATGACATTGATGAGCCCTATATTGCTCTAAATCAATATCCTCAGATAACAAAATGTTGACGTTCTAGTTTTTAATTCCTTATTAGGCCTTGACACAGTAACATTTTGTGATTAAACGTAATTTGAATAATATTATACCCAGGAAGACATTCAAGACACTTCAAATTCAAAAACGAAAATGAATGAAAATACCTGCCATTTTGTTTTTGCATCTGTTGTAAATAAAACCCAGACCTTTCTAAAAAACAAAACAAAATAAACACATCTAAATTACATTAAATTGCGTTGTCATGCAAGCCGTTATTGAAATCTTGATCTGACATGTTGCTTCGCTACATTACATGAACATGTCACAGATTTGGTAAACATTATGATGAAAATGACTTTGCAGCTAAATTCAAAACTGTTTTAATCTACCGATTTGTTCTCTATGAGATGTGCAACTATGGAAGCATGAAGATATTCAATTAAGATCATATTTAACAATCTTGACTGCAGATTGTTTACTTGTTATTTTTATAAACCACAGGCCAGGAAAAACCTGAGGTTAAGTACCTGGCTCAAGAACACACTAGACACAGGATTTTCTCATTAACCCTTCAGTTCAAAGGTCATACTTATTTGACACAGAACTTGAGATGCATCTGTTACCAACTCAGATCTATAACCAAGCTACCACCATCACTACACCAGAAAATTAGTCATGTTTCTATTAAGTTTTGGTTATTAACTATTATATTCCACTTTCGATTCCAGCACTTGTTTTGTTTCAAATGTAGTTCATATATTATAATGCAATACATCAAAATTGAGTTTATGTCCGTTATCAATGTAATATATTGACTGCAGCACACCCATGTGGCACCTAAGTGTACTGAAGTAGACATTCAATGACTTACAAAAATCTACTGATGGCCAAGAAGTGATGAATTGACAATTAAAAAAAAAAAAAAAAAAAAAAAAAGTTGCCACACCTTTTGACTTAAATAGGCACAAATCTCACACACTATTAGATATTCTTGCTCATAAATATCATTAACCAGTAAAATCGTTTTTTCCCCACCAATTTTCAGAGACAAACCATTTTTTAAACAATTTTACTTTTCGTTTTATAGAGAAATACAACCAGGCTAGCAGTTTTCTTGCATCCATGTCCATAATCCAATGTGCACTTAGTTCCAGCATATTGCTTCATACACAGCAACAATTTTGACATTTGCAGGACACACACAAAGCATGTATACAAGCAAAAACATCATCCTTGATCATCTTTTTTTGTTTGGTATGTTACATCAGATCTTAATCCTCCTTTGGTGGTCCTATTTGAAAACCACGCAAAAATTCGGCACTGGAAAGTGCAATAAATACTGCTAGGGAGGAACACGAGTCTCGCAAGTTCCTGAATGGTGTGCTAAATTATTCTGGAGAATATATTGATCTCACCTCAAAAACCACATTACAAGTAGTACATTTTCACCATCTTCATCTTAACAGGTTGCACGAGTCCATCCGTTATCAATGATGTATGTATAAAAATATCATCACAATATCGTTCTGTTGCAGCAGCTTTGGAGGAATCCTCAGAATCTATTTCTGCACTAGTATGGACAACCATAAAGAGACATACATACATAAACACACACACATACACACGTTTAAAGTGAAAAAGAGTTTAAACTGGACATTTCAAATAAGTATTTCAATCAAAATGAATCAAGCCCCTGTCTAACGCCCATGACAAAGCTTTATACAGCTTCCCTATGTATTTCTATAAAAAATACATGGCTTAAATTAACGTTTACATGAAAGATAATGGCTTCTCACGTACTTTTACAAAAAGATTCCTTGTTTTACAGACACCACCGATCTTAAATGATTGGATGAGAACACACATCTGTAAAGTTGCATTGATTTGATTTTGTCTAAAGGCAGAAGCCATGGAGAGCACAGAAATAACGTATGGGACACAATACTACCATTCGGTCCTGAGACTAGACCTCTAAACTGTACATTCTTAAGCCCATGATTCTCATATGTATATCTTTGTTGAATTGTACGGTGAATGTCTCTCATCTGCTGAGCAGTGTAGAAATCACCTGAGTTTTCAGATAAGGAGGTGTGTTTTTAGGATCTCTCTACACTCGTGGGTTGGTTTGGGACGGTTCTGGGGTCAGATGAGAAGGTAAGAGATGGGTTGATGGGTGGATAAGGCTCTGGTATAAAATGTCATGGTCATCCTTGGTCACCTCCAGCCTCATCTCTGCAAACTCAGAGGAAGGACTACATTCTCTCCTGCTTCCTCCTCTGGTAGACCTCGAGGGGTCATGTTGTTGAATTGCACGTGTAAAACATCTGCTCTCATTCTCTTTACAGCTACAAACTACACTCTGTACACTTTATTTGTCGCCTGTTCCTGGTCCTCCCTTCCCCATTATGCTCAAATTGAATTGGTTAGATTAGACAGCTCAGTTCTCAGGTCCACAGGTTCAAACAGATGGCTGCTGCATCGTGTCCTCCTCATATGGAGAGGGGCTGTAGGGTTGGGTTTGTTAATCATCCACTGGCAGCTTGTCATCCAGCTCTAACTGACCACCCTGCTGCTCCTCAATTTTCCCAGAATCCTGCATCAGCTGCCGTCTCTGCACCTCGGCCTTCAGATTTTCCAGGTCCTTTTGGCTGTGTGAAAAAATCAATGGCTTGAAGCATATATTTATATTTTTTTTGTTGTTGTTTTTTTGTTAATGTTTTAAGTCTCTTCTGCTCACCAAGGCTGCATTTATTTGATAAAAAAATACAGTAAAAACAGTAATATAGTGAAATATTATAACAATTTAAAAAGTTTGCTTAAAAAGTTATTCCAGTGATGCAAAGCTGAATTTTCAGAATCATTACCCTACAGAAATCATGTTTTTTGATGCTCAAGAAACATTTCTGACTATAATCAATGTTGGAAACAGGTTTTTTTTTTCAGGATTCTTTGGTGAATAGAAAGTTCAAAAGAACAGCATATGAAATAAAAATCTTTACTGTCACTTTTGATCAATTTAATGCATACTAGTTGAATAAATATTCAGTAAAATAATGATATGCCATTTCACTCTGGGTAAATTGGACTACAATTATATAACGTGACAAAATATTTAAAAGACTGACTTTAAACTGATAAATAAAACAAAACCATGTAAATCTTTACTCACCTGAGAGGAATAAAGATGATGCCATTGATGATATTAAGCTGTTCCAGAACACTGGCCATGTTTGGCGCCGTAAACTACAGAGAGAAAAAAATAAAAATAAACCATAAACAGAAGATCCTGAAAAGATCATGTAACAATGTTTAGCCATCGAGGCCTAGGACAGCTGAGGTGTGACTGACTTTGAGAGGCATTATGCTAGCGTTTGATCCGTTCTTGTAGATCTCGTTCATGGTTCTCTGTAGAGCCACAGCCTGCTGTGTGAGGTACTTCAGGTACTCAGAGCTCTCCTTCGTCTTCTCATGACCTTCACCAACCTTAAACACAAGTGTATTGTGTTGTCATTAACATTTATTATGATATGATCAGTGTACTACAACTTCATTATTAAAATCAGCCTTTTATTTGTATACAGTCATTAATTGTTTTTAATTGCAAAGGTTTGTACAACCAATTGTAAGATTAAAAATGTGTTCCCATTTACCATTGTTTGTGAATTTTCACGAGCGAAATCAATAGGAATCTACAACATCAGGATTTTCACATGAGGGCAAAACATTTCCCCACGTAGATTTCACAACAGCTTCGAGATGGTCACCTGAATTTGGTGCATTGACCAACAGAAGGCTGCTTGATCTGATCTAATAGTGACTTCTGTGTGAATATTTCTACACTGTAAAATTTAGCAGCCAAAGAAAGTCCTTTGTCCATTATCTCTAGAATTTCACAAACATGACTGCGCTTAAATGTATCATTAAAAGGACATCAGGTCCGATAAATGGGATAGCAGGTCTGATATACTGTACGTGTATGGTTGAGTGTACCTGGTTCTTGTATATGGTATAACCCTCCTTCTCATGCTGCAGTGCAGAGCGAAACTCAGCTTTGCTCTCATAAACTCTGGCCACCAGGTGATGACTGCAGAAGAACAGAGAGGATGAACTACACATTTTGACTGCATATGACACAAATGATTTGAACTAGGGCTGGGTTGACCCAGCTCTAATTTGAACTAGTGTGTAATCAGACGTATGTACCTGAGGGCTACTTTGAGGGATCGTGTCCCATGGTATTTTGAATTGATGGCCAGGGCGTTCTCTAGGAAACGCAGAGACAGGTCATACTCCATCACACCATGAAGCACCAGACCAATATTGTTCTATGTCAAAGACAAAGAATCACAGTGGGACATTGGCATTGTTCCACTTGCCTCAACTTTAGTGACCACAGGAATTCAATTTTCTCTCATCGACAATTCAGGGTTTACATCAACAAATGAAGGTCAGAACATTCGGTTTAGTTCTATGCAAATCAAAGGATGGCCACAAGGTTAAGCACCAAAGCATAATAAATGTTTTAGGCTTACATCAAGCAGGGCCATTTCAGGATGGTCCTCCCCACACACCATGAGCATGAGGTAGCGAGCGCGGTACAGCAGCTTCAGGGCAGTGGACAGCTGGCCGTTGGCAAAGCAGTACAAAGCTAAGTGCATCTGTGGAGAACAAACATGAAACATTTAGAGATCAGAGACTGGTTTGAGGTTCTTTTATTGTTTTCACTTGAGTTTGTAGTAGAACATTTGTACAGTTTCTGAAGAAAATCTGAGTGGTTCTTGCCAGTATCAGATCTGAATATCTGTTAATACGTTTCTAAGTGATTACCAAGCTGTTGCTTGGTGATTGCTAGAGCAATACAAGTATTTGTTAGAGCATTTTAGGCAGTTGCCTAGATTCTTCAATGCTTGCCTACGGGATTTTCTTTCCCGTTTTATCATTTGTTTACCATATGTCTTATCCCTTAGAAAAAGTATCAGCACAAGATAAAAGAATAGGGTTTGTTTAAAGTAAAAGCAATAGAACGAACCTTAGCAACCACAACAAATAAAATATGTACAGAAAATTATGTAGATACTTACATATTCTTGAATAGTGTTGGGGTGTTCAATACCCAGTGCTCTCTCACTCATCAGGACAGCCTTCTGCTGATTGCTCAGAGCCTTGAAAAGATGAGGAAAAATCAGCTTTACTAAATGTTGACAAAACTAGTGTTGACAAAACTACTCATTTATTTATTTATTTTTAGAATAATAGATCAAACTTTCAAATAATAATAAAGCTGTAAAATTAGAGATAAAAATTTGTAGTTCATATGTAAGCTGGGCACTAGGCACTAGAGTTTCCTTCGCATCTATTTCAAAATAATAGATACATTCGTTGTTTTGTAAATTAATTAAATATAGACAATCTAAAATGCTGATTTGCTGCTGAAGAAACATTTCTTGTGTTGAAAACAGTTGTGCAGCTTCATATATTTGTGGAAACAATGTACTGAAATATTTTTTCAGTATTCTTTGATGAATAGAAAGGGGGAAAAAACAGCATTTATTTGAAATAGAAATATTTTATAACATTATAAATGTCTTCACTGTCACTTTTAATCAATTTAATGGATCCTAGCAGAACAAAAATTTATTTCAATCTTACTAACCAATTAATCTAAAAAATTTAAGCACAAGGATAAAATTTAGAGGTTAAGGGTGCTTTCACACCCGAGCATTTGTTTCGAAACCTATGTACTATATAAATAGCAGTAGTGTGAGATTCTGTGAGTGAGCACATTAGTTATCACAGTTGAAATCCAAAAGAGCACCCTATCATCTTAGAATGTTGTTTAATTGCGCTTTACCGTGTGAGAATGCTGTCCCGATGAAGACTTGATTCCTGCTCTAGCTGCATTATAACATTCGTATAGCGTTTGTGTCTTGACACAATAAGCTCATGGAGCGAACTTGTAAATCATCTTGATGTATGACGCAGAGGAAACGCTGACCATAAGATGACAGTTACTCTGATGTGACTTGCGTGAACACAATTTGGTACGCTTTGAAAGGTTGCCTTGTGAAAGTGAACCGAACCGAGAAGAAAATGCAACATTGTAACAGATTAAGTCCCTGTTTTGGAACAACTGTCTATAGGTGAGAAAACGCTCTAAAATAATTTGAAACAAATTCAGTCATTTGTCTCCAAACATTTGAATAGTAACAGTTTGTAGGATGTACCTCAGGGTGATCACCCATGATGTAGTTGAGTCGGGCCAGAAGGCGCAGGCAGGCACAGATCTCCACATGCATGGCTCCATACACATTGTTGAAGAGGTTCAATGCCTCGTTGATGAGCTCACAGCCCTCCTTTAGGAAGCCTAAGAAACAAGGACAATTCAATCAGCATAACAAAACCATTGTTTGTGGAGGTTCATTTATGATGTGTTTTAAGGTACCTTGCTGAACCTTGGCCTGTCCGCTTTGGAAAAAATGGAAGGCATCTGAGGCTTTGGGGTTGACATGCTTCACGACAGGGAAGATATTCAGGATGTCCTCCTCGGTGACGGCCGGCTTGTGGCGGCTGTCAAAGTTGTACTCTTTTATTAAGATCTGCAGGGGAAGCACAAAGGAAAGCCTTGTCAGTACCGGCCTGACGGAGCACATCAGAGACACGTAACAAGATCGATAACAGCACTACCTGAATGCCAGTCTTGATTGATATCTCCCTCAACAGTGTGATCTTCTGCAAGTTGTACTTCTCCACTGCTTGGTCCACACTTTCACTGCAAAACATAAAAGCACAACACCATTAAGGCCGTGACACACCAAACCAACAACAAACTAGAAAAAAAACAACTGCATCGTGTGCGGTTTCACAACACAAAGACTACAGACAATGGCCAAACCATGTTCAGCTCATGCTTGAGAGGAAATAAATGTCTATATCAGCAACTGCAGATATAGAATGCTTAAAGCAGCGCATGCTTACCAGTTGGAATAGGAATCACTTTCTTCATTCCAGATGGTAATGTCATGAAATATTTGCATACTGGAATGCTCAGGAAAGAGTATGTGAACGGCTTTCTGTCAGTGCCATCTTTTTACTACTTTGATCGCTTTCATCACTATCGCTTTTCTTCTAGTGTACTGACTAGTTCGTTAAAGTCAAACATCAAAATGTAGGTTTTTTAGCTTTTAGTATAATTATGTTAGTCTTAAGGCTATCTAAAAGCTAGTGTGCTCCATGCAGCTGTAGCAAAATGCTATATCTATTTTAAAAAAGGGGAGGGGTAGATCAATATGTCCCGCACTGTCTTCCAGTTTCAGTAGAAATTTCATTGAATAAAGCTGCACGTTTCTAGGAACTTCAGTTTTCTCTCTCACCAACAAATGCCGATTCAACATTTTCAACATGCTCAATTAGCTAAAAAGCCACAGACAAAGTTCAACAAGTCCCAACGATGCAAAACACAAAGCAAAAAATAAGCTGATAGACACTCAACAACGGCCTGACATGGTTGACAATCAACCATCAGCTTGGTGTATCAAGGCCTTTAGTCTCCAGAATACTAGGTAAATAAAACCAGGGGTGCTTGTATATAACTAGTTCTCACCATTGCAGATTAAAGTGATAGTAGCTTTGTGCCTCAGAGGTAATGTTCTTCCACAGCTCACTGGGTGTCAGGCTGGCCCAGGTCGTGTTGTCTCCTCCACCGGGGACACGGTTACGTCTCTTGCGGCTCTTTCTGCGGGACACCAGCTCATCTGCAGGAAGGTGAGCCACTGCATCTGGGAAAGAGCTCAAGAGGCAGTTCAGGAAGTGGCTCACTGCAGCAGATAAAGCAGAGAGCTCCACACCCTGCAATTCACAAACAAACAACCATTAACACAAAGGTAAATGCTAATAGATAATAAACAGCTACAAAGGTAAAAGTACAATAGTACTGCATTGTTTTATTGAAAATGTATCATGGCAATACCATTAATCAACAGTACCATGGTAAAGAGATATGGTAATCTATACATGTACACTATAGTTTAAAAAAAAAATTGTAAAAAAAAAAAAAACCCACTATAGTTATCACAAACGTTTACAACTTTGATAATTAAAAAAAAAATGTTTCTTGAGCAGCAAATCAGCATATTAGAATGATTGCTGAAGGATCATGTGACAGTGATTCAGACTTTGGCATGCTAAACATTTAGAAAAATCTTACAGAGCCCAAAGTTTTGAATAGTAGTATGCATGTACAAAACAAATATATATATAATATCCATATCCATGTGCCATGATATTCCTGTCAATGTACCATAGTAGTAACTTACCTGAAGATATGTTTTGAAGATATGCTTTGCACATCTGGTGATCAGCTCACTGATTCCTATTCTCTGCATGCACAAACAAAACCAATTAAATTAGAAACAAAAATAAAAAAATAGAATATTTTTGTAATTTATTAAATTATCAGGTGCATTTTATTTTACAGTACGTGCGCTTGAATGTACTTATAGTATACTCACCTAAGAAAGTAATAATATAAGGTAACTACATTAAGGTGGTTAAGGTTATATTTACAGGTAGGTTCAAGTTTAGTACCTAGTTATTAACCAGTTATTGTAGTAACTATAATAAACACATACTGCACATACTGCACATACGGAACAGGACTGTAAAAAATAAAGTGCTACCAAACAATCCTCCACTTACATAGATGTGTTCAAGTTGTGCTTTTGCAGGCATGTTGTCCACAAACTCCAGCACAGTACCAAGATAACGCACATTAATGCCACGCTGATGAAGGGCTTCTATCATTGTTGCTCCATCCATAGGCAAAGAGCTGTGATCTAAACAGTCTTTTACCTGCACACAAAGGTAAAAACCATTAAAGTCAGCAGCCAAAATAATATATTCTAAAAACACTTTCCAAAGGTGTCTATGCCTTTGTACATGTTATCTAAAATAAGGATAATCAACTCTAACATTGAGTGCGTCAAGCTGCTATATTGCTTGAAAACCGTAAACAGCATGTGATTTAGACTAGTGAACCATATCATTTGGGGTGAATGGTTTATTCAGAATATTGTTTAAATATTTGTTGAAAAGTGGGTTATTTTATCATATTGCAATATAGCTGCAGCTGTATAATTTTAATAAGCCACTTTAGGGAGTGTATTCGAATGGCTTTACCACAGCCTGTCATAGATTATAGCTTTAATATACAGTTTTCTTTTTGTTTTATATAATCAAGTATTGATAAAATAACTAACAAAAGAAGGGATCTGGCAGGACAATAGGAAGGCTGCCGCCTCTTTGAGAAGTTGCTTCTGTTTCTGGATGTCCTCAGCGCTGTCATCTGGGAAGCGGACTCCTGTAAGAGATGGATGAGGTCATGTGACCAACGTTGCCCATTTTGTCAAAAAGATAAATCTCACACAAAAAATAAATAAAATACACTATACCGGGAGAGAAGATATCTGGATTGAATCGAATGTCGAAAGAGGTGTTGCTGATTGAGCCCACAGCTTTACAGGCGTTGAGGACCACCTCTCGACTTTTAGGGTCTGTGTAAAGGCAAATGTTACACAAAATGTCAAAAATAAATTCACCATATAAAAAACACTAAAATAAATAATAATTTAAAAAAAGATCAAACTTAGCAAACAAAATGATTGATAACTATGATAAGATGTTTGGTTGAAATCAGAGGTTTTCAAACTGGTGATCTACAAAAGACATTGATTCGATTTAAAGGGGTCAGGAATGGCAATTTTTTATTCTTTTAAAATATTTCCTGAAGTGTAATTGTTAGTATGATTTTTTACATAAATTGTCATAATTTAGAAATAAGTCAATTTTCTACCCTGATTTTAGCAGTATTAGATGTGGAACTCTCTTAAACGTTTTTTACTATTACAGCTGTCAAGATAAACTAATCATGGAGAGTGTTGAAAGCATTATATTTAGATCTACTCACGTCGAATGAAAGGTTGCAGTGATGAGCTTCATAGCCGATGTCAAAAACGAGTCTGAACTTGGTTTCAATAAAAGCTCTTTTTGGACTAACGAGGAAGTTTTGAGTTCTGTAACTTGTAGGATGTTTTGATAGTACAAATTACCTCTCCCATGTCAAAAGATCAAGGAAATTTTGATTTCTCAATTAATGACCCCTTTAAAATGATCTTCATATAAATGGAGCACAAATGCATTTTTATACATTACATGTATTTTATACATGAAAACGAACAAATACTAAAATATATTTGAAATATTAAATTTGAATATTAAAACATCTATATAAAGTTTGAAAAACCCTGGTTTCAATTACTAGCATAATTAACAACAGGGTTATAAAACCACTATCACCACACGTTAACCCAACACACAATAAATTAATTTGGTTTTAATCAGAAAAAACGTAGGTTTTCTAATCACCACAGAGAAAGATTAGAGGGGAGTGTTGTCAGGTGGAAGACATGGGGATAATAAACTGAAGTCCCAACACAGTGGAGCCAGATTATTATAAAGCCAATCTAGGAGATCCTTGTCTCCGTTAATGAGTCTCAGAGAGAACATGAGCACACAGCAAGAGGAGAGATGCACTGAATAAACACAGATAGCAAATTAAAAAGACAACAGCAGGACATCTAATGAGTTGATGACAGAACTCAGATGAAGCTAAGATAAAAAAAAGAGGAGAAAAAAAAAACTGTACGAGTGCATGTCTCTACCAGCTCTTGCTCTTATTCCCTCTCATGCTCTTTTCAGTCGCTCACAGGACGTACCAATACCTGATCCATCTTCTGCTGCTAAGGACTCGGCCAGCTCTTTAGCTTGGGCAAGTCCAGGAATTATTTCATCAGCATTCTTACCCTCCAAGAGACTATCACACCCTCCATTCTGCGTCTCTGGAGCTGAAGGCTCATGAGTACCATTGGTGTTTGCAGTAGGAACTTGGGCTTTCTGATTGGCTGGGGCTTCCTGGTTCTCAGGAGCAGAGTTTTCGGACACAGTCGTTGCCTCTGAGTCATCAGGGGTCAGAGTGGACTCAGAGGAAGTTGGAGAGGTTGGCTTGTCGTCAGGAACCTTTTCAGATGCTTCAAGAGCCTGCGGTTTGCATTCAGACTCCACATCTGCAGTGCTCGTGTCATGCAGGGCTGCGGTCTTGTCTTTGTTTGCTTTCTGCTGCATCAGCTGGAGTGCTGCCATCTTCATGAAGAGGAGATATCTGAGGCACAAGAGGATGACATGTTTACACCCACTGACAAACCAGCCTTCAGGACATTCAGGATATTAGCTAAATACTCCTAAAAAGGAGAAGACTAAATTCTTAATAAAAATGTAATAAAATCTCTTTTCTACACACACATTTTCTATGGATTATTTATTTTGTACTTTTTAATTTTTGTAATAGTTACATTTTTATTAATAGTAACTATAACAAAAATCACTAACTAAACTAAAATTAGAGTTATTAGTAGTAGAAGTAACTAGTACAAAATTAAAAGGTAAAATGGGTAATTTTCTTTTTAATCTTTACCTTTTACTTTTAATTTTATACTAGTTACAAATAACTATTATTAACTTATCTAGCTATGAATATAATAAATTACATATGATTTTTAAATAAATATTTGCCTATATTTCTTTTTTAATTTTATACTAGTAGTTACTTATATTATTAATAATAAAAAAAAACATGATAATGATTATTATTATTATAAAATATATAAAGATATATATCATGATTAACAACAAAGTATGTGGCTTCATTCTTATGAGATAATTTTGACTTTTTGGAACCTGAAAGTGGTACACAAACCATACTTTCATTAGACAACAAATGGGAGAGCAACTTTACTCAAATTTAAATGAGCATGTTGATCAAGTACCAGAAACACACCTGTGCTCTACAAAGGCCTCAATGAGCTCCTGGCGCAAGCAAGCCAGGCGATGGCGATGTAGCCGAGGGAAACCCAGCTTCTGGCTCTCGGCCGTGAGCTCTTCTTCCACTGGCAGGAAGTTGAGGTCAGGAGGGAAGGTACGCAAAAGGTCCAGGATGTAATGGCGCCCATCATTGCCAATGATACCCTTACACTCCACAGAGGAGCAAAGCTCTACAGAGGCGTCTTTCTCGTTGAGCACAGCATGCCGCTGCACCTTCAGGGGGCGGCTGGTCTTCTCCAAAAACTCCAGGTACTTGGGATGGGACACTACGGTCTTGCCAAAGTCAATGGAGCCATAGATGACACTTTGCTCTTGCTCCCGCTCCAAGATGCCAGGAATGATGGACTGAGCGGTTACACGGTAACCTCTGTAGTCCACCACCACCGTGCCCAGGGTGTAGAGCCCCTCCACATCCACAGCACTGTATGCCCTCACCCCGTTCAAGTCATTGGTGGGGGCGGCGTGGGCGGCAGCGTCCCCGCCCAGCTCCCTGTAGTGGTCGCGTACGTCAAAGCCCAAGCTGAAGAAAATGTTGTTCCAGATGAACATCTGCATACGCGTCTCCTCTCCAGGATTGATCGCCATGACATTGCCATCGATCACTGCCATCGCACCACGCGTCGCCGCAGCGGCAAAGTCACTATGAACCTGAGGAACAGAAGTGCGTTGGTGAGCTGAATAATTTAACAAGTGAAAACATACTTGTTCTGAAACCAGTGCTGGTAAGTTCACCTTGAATATGGCTCGTTCTCTCAGCAGACGCTCAGGGAGGTTCTTACGAGAAAGTTCTCTGGTTGTCTGGAGCTCCTCGTTCCAGTCTCTAGTCTATCAGAGAACAAGAACATTGTAATAGCCCTATAAAAAAAAAAAAAATCCACTCAAAATTAAAGCTTTGTAGGACATACTTGGCCAGGTATGTGCTCTTCATAACCCAGGCGGGAGGTGTAGGCATCCTCAGCTCTCACACAGTCCATAGCATGGTCAATCTGTGGTGCAGTCCAGCTGTACACTTGGAAGGGAGTAGCTATTCTCTCAAACGGATGTCTTTGTACCCTATTATCAATAAAATGATAGAACAACATAAATGAAGATGGGGGGAGAAAAAAAATGCCTCTAAAACTGTGACAAATAAACATTTAGACCAGATGTTCTCAACTAGGGGGCCTTGGCAAACTATCAAAGGGGGCCACAGGATGACGTCACGACTGAAATCATATAATAACTATTGTTTTTATATCCATATGTTCTTGAAACTTTTGAAGTCACAAACATGAATCATGATTAATTAATTTAAATATCTCAATACTTCCTGTAAATAAGTTCCTGTAAATAAAAAAAGTTTGAAAACAAGCAGCTTTGTCATTACACCAGATTTCCCTGAAGGGAGGATTTCTGATTTTGTGACCACATATGACCTGCGACTTCATAGCGTTACTGTATGTTGATGATGCAATGACTTGCGACATCATAGCATTACTGTATGTTGATAATGCACAGTAAATTAAGATGGCATACTGCTGCTCCAAAGTGTCCTTTGTCACACTCCAGAGTAGGATGTTAATACTAAGTGCAAACATGGACTAGCTGATATAAAATGGTTCATGATTCTTTAAACCGGTTAGACCCGGTTTGCGCAAAAGGAGTTCTTTATCAGTTTAATCCAAATATAAGTGAAAGGTAAACTAAACTGGTATTAATAATGCATTACCTCTTCTTTTGCAGAGCAGTGAAGTTCTTCTTGAAGGTGGGGCTAATCTGACTCAGCAGTTCCACTAGAGAGTGGCTGAGGAAGCTGGGGTTGGCTGGCTTGGGGTTGAAGATATAAGTTGTGGACCTGCAACAAATCACCAATAATATTACAATTCTACACTATTTTGTCTAAATAAATTAAAAATAAACACTAAAATCAATACATTTTACATGCTACAAATGAATATAGGCATCACATTATTATAATGTAACAAAGAAAATGATAGAAATAATGCAGGCTGATGGCTTCAACATAAGCATATAACATCGGTTAACAACCTCGTAGCTCAAAGTAGGCCTGGTTTTAAAGGTTTATTTATAAGTTATTATTGAAGGAAAGGTAGGCGATTTGTTCTAGAAACATTTTTTGTTATGCTGGTTGAAAGTCTTTTCACTAAGTTGAGTGGTCTAAATGTATTCATATGTATATGCATTGTCTATGGAAGGCGTAGGACCATAAAATGTTCGTCCAATCATTGCATTCGGTCCGCATGCAATAATAGGATGTCCTACCTGCCCTTCAATGTAAGTATTTTCATACCTCCGCGCATCTGCTCGAGCAGACATCACACATCATCAGCGTGTTTCATGCTATGCAGAGTTAGACAGATGTCAGTCACTGAGGATCGAATACATTTTTTTTTTTTATGCGTTTCAAATGGCAACACTATCAACGGCAAAATGAATCGCAACAGTCAGGTGATACAGGTCAGTGCTCTTTAAGTTGTTTATATTAATTATTATTGTAATATTATGTGCTTTGAGACATGAGGTAGTTTAACGCCATCTCTCGTCTCGTGACGCTTTGCAAACTCTGATGTGCGTTCATGTGTTTTGAAGGCGGCGTTTCGGAGACACTCTGAAGGGAGGGTGGGATCTCAAGCTTTCAAAGCTATCATGCTATTGCAAGCCGCTCCAAAATTTGCCTACCTTACCTTTAAAAATTAAGAAAATTAATTGGATTTTTACTTCTGGAACCCAACTACTGCACACTACAACTGATCATGAAATGCCACATTGACCCATCAACATCAAGTATTCAAGAAGGCAGTATAATAAATTAGCTTACTGATTGAGGTAGAATCCGCGGGTGGAGGCAGTGATGCTGATGTGTCTGTCCTCAACAGTCACGATGTACAGATACATAAGGTCTCCGTGCATCTTCCTGTTGCCAGGCGGTGGGTTCCAGCCACTCATTGTCAAAACCTTCAGACACTGCATAGGCTGTAGACAAAGGACAAGGCAAGAGTAAACTAAAATCTCAAAACAAAAGCAAGACATCATGATAGAGTCATGGCAAAAATCTGTAATCTGCTCTCACCTTCCAGTCTTTGTTCTGTGGCTGAAGGGGAACCAAAGGACGCTCTTTGCTGCCTGGCAGAATGTGTTCAGGTGGTGTGCAATCAATCTGCTCAAGTTCACTGCCCTTCTTTTTGCGTCTCCCAGTATCTGCAGAAGGTAAGAGCAAACAGGCAATCGAATACCAGCTGTCAATCTCCTAGAAACCATTTAAGACCTCACATTCTTCCTGTCACAGACCTCCAAGATCTCCATCCGTGAAGACGCTGAGGAACGAGAGGGAGTTGCAGTCCACTCCATTATAAGCATCTGATGGATCAAGACTCTTCAGCAGGTCTCTGATGTGACGGACGTGAATGCGAGCTTCACGCACTGTATAGGGTTCTACAGTATGGAAACAGAAACGTTGAAAGCTCAGTACCTTCAAATGAGACGTATACTTATGATAGAACATCTCGAATTGTACCTTCGACCACTTTGAGAAGGGAGCCTTCCTGCAGGCCCTCAATGGACTTGAGCTCAGCAAAGTTGTCAAGTACGTTGCCGTCGAGCTGTAAGGAGAAGCAGGTGCGGTGGCAGGTGTCCTCGCGGTCCATCAGTACTTGATGGATCTCTTGTACCATCTCTTGTGGTGACACCTGAATAAGAACCACAGATTTTGTTACAATATTTTTTTTTACAAATGTCTGTGATGTGAAGTCAGTGCAAGAACAGGAATTACCTGAAGGTCAAAGGGTTCGGTTCCAGGTGCTTGGATCTTCACAGTGAAGCCAGTGTCTTGAATTACAATCACTTCCTGTTCGTTGGCATCCTCTGCAAGGTCTGCATCGGCACTGCCATCCTGCTTGGAGTCGGCCTCCTCGGCCTGATCGTGACCAGCGTCCCCGTTCATTACTGCAGTGTCCCCACGGTGTCCTATGGGTAGAGAAATAAAAGTGTTACAATCATTTATAATTTAGTTTAACTTTCAGAAAATGTATGAAGTTTTGACATTTTATCTTGTGAGGTGGCGTTAGTTAATTACAATTATCATGTTTTAATTAATTAT
This sequence comes from Meda fulgida, assembly GCA_030578275.1. Lineage (NCBI taxonomy): Eukaryota > Metazoa > Chordata > Actinopteri > Cypriniformes > Leuciscidae > Meda > Meda fulgida. The sequence continues at coordinate 19,362,582 of CM060630.1, read as the reverse complement.
TATGAACCAGTTAATCAAAGATTCATAAAACAGTTTCAAACTTGCTTGAGATTAGTGATTAGACTCAGACTGAATCACTCATCCACAACTGACTCCCTCACTAAACCGGAAGTCATTTTTCTGTCATGTACACCTCTAAATGTAGGTTTGTAAGACTTGCGTGAGTCTGTTTACTGAGGTGTTGTTCATATGACAATGAGTAAATAAGACATTCACAACATGTATAAAAAAAAAAAAATGAAAACAGTAGAAATATAATAGAAATCCCTAGAGTAAAAGCATACAATGGGAACTAGAAAAGTCCATAGCTCATATAATATAAAGTTATATATATTATTAAAATAATATTATACGTTTTCATATAAAATAATAATATCAATTTAATATTATAATAATTTATAATAATTAAAAAAAAGGGATCTTAAATGTTTAATTTCAGGAGCCGATGACTCGTTAATTGCTCATTGATCATTCATATTTAATACAGTTTTGTTATTGTTAACTAAAACTAAATAATTTTTTAGTAATTGAAATAAAACAAATATTGGGTGAAAAACTAAAATGCAACAAGAAAAATGAAAATTAGAAATCCTCCCTCTGCAACAACAAATAGAAAAGTTGAAGTACTAAAATTATTTAAACTGAAAAAGCAAAAAATTTAAATAATTACAAAAGCACATAACACAATTACTAAAACTTAAACTATAATTAAAATAAAAACTGAAAATCTGACAATATAAAGCCAATTCAAACTATGAATACTATAATAGTATAAAATAATTAAAAAAAACTTTTCTAATAATCATTATATTAGTTATCTTAATTCATTAATTACAACCCTCTATAGTTTCACAAAGGACGTTACACACAACACGAATTTCACTAATCACTTAGCTTGTCGTTTCACAGGTACTACAGGTACTGCTTAGCCTGAAGGAGTTTAGTAGGTCAGCCAACTAGCACACACACAACGGTCATCTTCTGAGGGCCTGTGACACTTCACACACTGTACACAATACAGCTCCCACAGCGCAATGCCGAGCTGCCATTGAGATCTCCAAGGCAACCGTTTAAGTCCTGGGTCTCGGGGGGCAATCATTCCCGGGACGCTCTCCGGCTGAATGAATGTGGCGCTGCAATATCATCTGACTCAATTGTCTGAGGAGATCCCTTCTGCCTTACAGACTGATTCACTCAAACAGATCTGCTGAGGCGGCATGTTTTGTAATACACTAAATTGAATAAGATGACAAAGATTTGAGATTCCAGCCCAGGCAGACATGGTTTCCAATGCCACAGCTGTCTCGGCCATAACTCACAGATAAAATACACTGTTTGCTTAAGACAACTGCAGCATGTCCTTGGCTCTCCTCAATGGTCACGGCTATGACAACAAGCAGCTGGTCTCACACTTCAGACAACAAGGACCACAGGGGCGGCGGATCAAATGGATTTCACAAAATTCCCCCTCCCTTTAACTCACTTACAGCAGCCATCTTCAGTTCAACTCGAAACCGACTGTTTCTTCAGACCTAGCGGCACCGTATGGGTATTTTATCTTGCTCAGATTTCCCCCAATCCAAATCTAATCACAAGCATTAGTTTGGTGGTTCTAAATATAGGAGCTGCTAAAACATATTTTGAACAACCTTACTGCAGGGAAATTCTGTAAATGGAGTGTGTACTCAAAGTAAACAGGAACATGAAGTTATAATTTCTATATTTTCCATTTTAAAGTTTTAATTTTGACATGTTTCAGTGTCATAATATAGTTATTAATTTTCATTTACATTTTTTATTTAGTGCACTGCACACATCAACTGAAACCAAATGTATATGAAAAAAATGTTGCCTTTGCATCTAGCTGAAATAAAACAAAAATGTCTAAAAGGTTTACGGTTTTCGTTTTAGTTAACTAATAACCCTGATCAGAATAATGAAAATGAAAATACATCACTGAAACAAGTTTTTACAAATGGAAAACTACAACCTAAAGCAGTGGTTCTCAACCTTTTTGATTTCAAGGCCCGCCCCCCGTTGTCCACAACAATATTTGAATGCCCAATTACTTTCTAGTTAATCAAGATTTACTGGACAAAGATTAAGGATTTCATTTAAAAAAAATAAAAATAAAAAAAATAAAAATTTTTTTAGAGCATGCCATTTTTTTAGAGCACGTAATTAGCATTTCTTAGAACTAAAAATGTGCATTAATTAATAAAATAGTAAAGGTCCATGAGTTTTTTAATAATTTACATGACTTTAGAAATAAAACTTAAAACTGGGCTTTCAGAAATTGTAGGAACCCTGGTTATTTAAAGAAAAGAAAAAAAAACAGCTATTGAGAAAGTGAATTAAAATAAGGAATAGGCTATTGATTTTGTTGTTTTTTCACCCCCTCATTTTAAATCATCTCGAGTTCTCCTTGGAAGTTTGTTGGGGTCCCCTAGTGGGCCCCGGGCTCCTGGTTGAGAACCACTGCCCAAAATTATTTCGAGCCAGGCAATCCAGTGAATTGCATCACAAAAATGGCTGACTTTTAAATAGAACAAAGTGTGTATGGGGTTTGTGCCTTAGCATTGCACAACCCCAAAGTCAATCTCCCTGTCCTTTAGTCCTCCCTCTCACTGGATGAAGTCCAGGTGTACGCCACATTCAGTGAATTTGAAAGGCTGGAGGATCAGATGAAAACAGTTTACATTGGGCTATACTGATATGCTAATCTCCCTATAACAGTCAAACATGTTCAAAGACTTCACTCCATCCTTTTTCCTTTTAAGCCCATCACAATCTAGTTTAATACATTAACACATGCATCACAAATGGCACTGGTGCAGAGGTTCAAAGAACTTCAGTATAGAAATAAAACCCTGACGATTAATTTGCAACCATACGCAGGTAAATCATTCAGAGTGGTCAGTACAGATACATAGTACACTATTACACTAACTAAAACTTCCACTTTGTCCTATGCTAAAGTGAAAGGCAAGTGCAAAGTGCCATTGTGACACAAATAACACTTAAAAAATAATGACTGAATGGCAGCAGCACAAATTGGCAGTTAAACCTGCACTGCAGTAACACAAAAGAGACACCTGTCAGACTTGATCACAACTGAGATTATGGTGGCATAAGTGAGACACAAGTAAGGCTGCAGCCCCTTTGGAGTGACATGATGTGTTGGGACAACAGAGCATGGTGTCGGAACATTTTGCACCGGTAATGCAAAAGCTGCAGGAAGTGATCCTTGTAATCCAAGTTATTTAAAAAGTACACAGCCATGATTTGTTTTTATTCTACAAGTGAAAGTATCCATAAACAAGAGTCAAAGTAGTCACATTCAGCTGATCATACAGTATCCACATAGCCTCCTACTTGAGGACCCATTATATGCAAAATTTCATATCTTTATGTGCAAAACGTTTTTGGATGAAGACAAAGGTGCATCTTCAAAAGCATTTGATTAAAAATGTGGAATGATGCTGAACAAAACTCGCAGATTAGCAATAAAACTTGCAGTATAAATTACAGACAATAGAGTAACAAACCAAATATGGTCTAACCAGTTTCCTACATGGCTTTATTAATATTTATTGCGCGTATACTCAAAATGCAATTGCATACAAATCATGTCAAATGCACAAAGACAGCTATTTTCCAGCCAGAAAATTCACAGATCAGAGAGATCACATCAGTCACAAGCAGGCATCATCCCGAGGATATTCAACATATTAAACGTGTTGTCAGAATGACCAATTCCTCAGATAACGACGGTCAACCTCTTCCAAGGTCTCCTTAAATGTGACACGGATTGCTGCAGCAGTTAGCTAACTGACAGTGTGCACAGCAGCCGGCTATTTGCTCTAAAACGATTTAATGACAGCATGTAACGTCAGCTAGAAAATAAGTCGTAAATTACAGGATCGCCCCTACGTGCTAGGCAAAGTGTGTATTCCCAACACTTACCAAACAGATCCCACTATATTTAACTGGTAGCAATAACCTTCTGTCGGCATACATGCACCATGACTTTCCATGTGCAGCTACTTCCGCATCCGGGTCGAGGAGCGCAACACTGAACTGAATGAAAACAGGAGGGGGGGGGGCGATAAACACACGCGCGTTTAAACAAGCTATACATTGCTAATACGAGATTTTGTTCTAGAACATCTTCTAAACTTCATGATATAATAGGTTATTTTGGCCATCAAAAGTATTCAATACAGGGCCACTTAAAATTCAGACCGTAGTAAAACCCCGCTCTCCTCTCCCTGGCTCAATGGTTCCGTCCCACTGAAGGTGACCTTCAGTGTATTCGTGTTCATGCGCGCTGTTACAGAACGTGCGTCAAGATCTCCTCACACACAGCTACACTTTACACTGATAATGAAAGTTAACTTGTAAACAATGAGTACATCTCTAGCATTGACGGTTAAGAGCCTCACATGGTCGTTAAATCATTTACCTCAGATTTGCACTTGCTGTTGACTTTGCTAAAACAGAGGCAGGAGTTAAACATTTCTTGTTAAACGTTTGTTATTCTATTGTCATTTACTTCGTATTATATTGCAATAGTCATTTTATGAGCATAAAATAAAATGTTAATGAACCGTAGTACTGTTGAATGTAAATGGGACACATGAAATTACCATAACACCCCTTTGTCGCTTCTATTTGTGTATACTCATACAAAAGAATAATGCCCGAGTAAACACGTCTTACATTAACCTTTGCTAAAGTTTACCATCCTACTAGCTTAAATTAGTCTGGCCTCCCATTAAAATAGCACAACAAATCAGGGTTAAATAAACTTCATTGCTCAGCTTTAAAACATTTAATTGGACAGAAATTGTTCAACCACTACAAGATAATTCAAACAAAATTTAGCCAGTAATAACAAAAGACATGGAAATTTTTCAGAAAGGGAACCCTGATCACAGCATACGGACACTGCAATGACATTTTAAGTCAATTTTAATTCGACGACCTGCTTTCTTACAGAAAATATTACTGAGAGCCAAGCTGTGAATAGGTTTATCTACTCCAAGCAGCAAGATAAGACCTAAATCAAGAGCAGTACTTATTAAGACTTAAAAATTAATGGCCTGCACAAGGTTTTGAGCACAATGAAAGCACCCAACGTTACTTCCCATTCAGAAACACAATGGTGTTTATGGGTGTAAAGCAGACACATCTGCGGGACTGTGTCCGTCTATGTCCTTTGATACCTACTTCCCTTTGACCTCTATCCAGTTCCAGTCAATCATACATCAGATCTCAACACAGATTTACTAAAGTGACTTGTGTTAAAATACAACAAGATCAGTGAGAGCACAGTGATTTCTGCCTTTGTGGCTGCATGCTACAGTGCAAACTGCTTTAAAGCTCACATACCGCAAGCACATGGGTCCTTCAAGGCTGTCTTGCTGCTGTCTTTGCTGTTTGCTGTCTCGCCTTCCCGAGCAAGATCAACGGGCACTGATGCTGGGATGTCATCCGTCTTGCTAACCATGATTCGTTTCCCAGAATGCTAGTTTGGTTTCAAAGTTAGCAACAGATGTCCGTTGCTGAGAGTTGTGATGTGGGTCTGTTGAATGCCCTTCCGTATGGCTAGTTACATCCAAAGATATTACAAAAACAACTTGACTTGCGAAGGACAGTTCTCAACTCAGCCTGGCTGTCACACGTGGTTTCTCCTCCTCTTGACCTGCTTGCCTTTGTATTTGTCCCACCCACCAAACACACGGCTACGGCAACCCTACAGCTCCATTTAGAGAAGCGCGTTTTACTGCCTCGGTTAATGTTGGGTGTTTAGTTTGTTCTTTATTTAACCCAATTCAATAAAAATGTTACGTAAGATGAATATATAATTCCTGGCCAAATTCAAGAGAAAAAAATTCAGCACAATACATCAAAAATAGTAATGGTAAGTGCGACTTACTTTCGAGATTCGGTTCTTTCGAGCTCTTAATTTCAAAGACACGGTTAAAAAAACAATAGCCTATATTAATTTTACGTCATTTTTCAAACTCATTGTGGTTTAAAATATGGTTTAATATGTTTATATTTATCTTACGTAATATATCATTACGTAGTGGTGGGCCGTCAGGGCCACTGTCAGAATCAATTAAATGACTTGCACTGTAATATATTTTTTCCATGAATGAGTATTAAATTATTCTCTTGGTTGCGCTGCTTCTAGTAGTGTATGTTTATGTTAGAACTTTTATCCAATCATATTTCAGCCGTCATGTCTTGCAAGGGTCAAATAAATCTGCCTTCAGAATCGATAGTGCGGGGCCGGCGCCTATAGCTTAAAGGCCATGTTGCAGGTTAACCACCACTGTCGATCAATGGGTACATAAATCAATCAAGATGTGTATATCATTTTTAAAATGTCTCAAAAATGGTCTTAAAGACCTTTAAGGCTGGTCTTTTTCGGCGATGACGTCACGTTGGGGAGAAGTGGAGGAAAGGCAGCCTCAGCCTAGTATCAGAGCCCGCCTACTATTAGACATTAGGCTTGTTTGAGATGCGCCTTGCCTCGCCTGAAATGTAGTCGAGAGTAGGCGGCTGCAGTGAGAGGAGGAGTGAAAAAAGCGCAGGCAAGCCGGACAGATCGCTCTTCTCGCAGTGGATCTAACACCTGTGAGATCAAAGGCGGATATCGCGGGATTCACACTCGTGCACGGTGTTACTAATAAACTGGATGTAATTTAAGTGTTGTTGCTTGAATATGTTTTTTGTTGCTTTGGGGATATCCACACATAATTTATACACATAAAACATGATATCAGAGTTTTAAAATCAAACATTTTAAAAGCGAACAATACATCACGGTTGTTTAAACCAATGAGCATTAAGCTGTGCCGTCAGCAAGTCGTTTCCCATCATGCTTTTGATCAGCGCAGTCGGTAGAGAGCAACTGCGCGCGACTGCAGAATCCGACACGTGCGCCTTGCGGTCGTGAGAGTTTTTTGACACACGTCAGCATGACATCAGAGCAAGGCGGACCGCACTCGGACACATTTCTAACCGGTATGCATCTCGCGCTGATCACCGGTGATCAGTTCTGCGCAGATTTTGCTCATCTCAAACAAGCCTATTCTCAGCCTAGTATTAGAACTATGACGACTGACTGGGATGAGGAAGAGTTGGTGAAGTGTCCTGGTGAGTTGCTATCATTTAGCACTGGAGCTAGTCTACGAGCAGCAGTGCACAATAACGACACTTCTTTTCTTTTTTTTACTTTTTACGTTTTAATTCAACGTTTTCTTAGTGGCATTGATCATGACGTTAGTTCAGATAAGTACCGGTAACCAAACTTTGTCTTTGTCATCTAGAAATAGAAGGCATCATGTTAGCTATATTGGCGTTTCTAAGCGTTTATCTCTTCCCCCGGTGAAAATGTTTTTGCAAACGTAGCCGCCGCGTGTGCGTGTCTGTCGCTGTGTTTGGCAGGTGCTAGGCAGACAGCCAGATAGCATAACGTTAGCATAGATAGCTAGCAGCTAGATAGATAAATAGATAGAGATATATAGTAGTAGATTGACAACGTAGAGTTGGCTCATTGGTCGCACATCAGAGGCGCCCACGCCATTGGATGTGCAGTTGCCGCATATACTAGCCTATCTATCTATCTGTCTTGTCTGTCTATCTATCTATCTATCTTGTCTGTCTATCTATCTATCTATCTATCTATCTATCTATCTATCTATCTATCTATCTATCTATCTATCTAGAGCCGTCACAAGGGCTGTGCGAACTGTGCAACCCATAGACATAATAAATACATATTTATCTATTTATCTATAATCTGCGCTATCTGAATACTCTCGTCTACTACTCTCTCTAGTCGCTCTCAAGGCGGGCTTTCGTAAATTCTCTCCCCAAGGTGACGTCATCCAATGCATTGTGGCGGTGTTCTGTCGATCCGTCCTACCTTGTCAGATTTTCCTACCGTAGCGCAACATTATAGCCATATCTATCGGTTCATTCTACCACATCGTAAAATCCTACTACGCGTTTCTGCTTCGCGTCTGTGACTACATAAAATAATTCAGTGTAACTTTGCCGAAGATTCATATTAGACCAGGTAGGATGTTTTTACAGTGCAAAGTAACGTTACCTCGTCAGATTGTCCTATGAAATAAACGGGTAGGATGATTTTACGGTGCAAAATACCTCATCATATTGTCCTACCAGTATGAAATAAACGGGTATAATGATTTTACAGTGCAAAATACCTCATCATATTGTCCTACCAGTATGAAATAAACGGGTATAATGATTTTACAGTGCAAAATACCTCATCATATTGTCCTACCAGTATGAAATAAACAGGTAGAATGATTTTACAGTGTAAAATACCTCATCATATTGTCCTACCAGTATGAAATAAACAGGTAGAATGATTTTACAGTGTAAAATACCTCATCATATTGTCCTACCAGTATGAAATAAACGGGTAGAATGATTTTACGGTGCAAAATACCTCATCAGATTGTCCTACCAGTATGAAATAAAAACAGGTAGAATGATTTTACGGTGCAAAATACTTCATCATTGTCCTACCAGTAGAAAAATAAACAGATAGTATGATTTGACAGTCTACGTTTTCAATCTGTTGTCCCTGGACAGATGTTACAATTTTACCCTAAAACAGATGATAATGTAAATTGATTATGTAAATTGAAATAAAATTAGTTATTGAGATAATTTATAATCGAGCAGATCAATATAGAAAAGAGATTATTAATCAAATTCATTAAACAATTCAAAATCATGCAACATAGAGGCACAATACAAAACAAAACAATAATTTATTAATAATATGAACTTTATAAGACAACACTGTGCTGAAGACTGTTATCAATGCAAATGTTAAAGGGACATGCACTCTACTGTATACACTCATACAACTATACTACACTTTTTTTGCACATAAACACATTTAGGCTACTGAAGTTGCAACATTTAAAATGTGCCCATCTATTGCAGCTCTCACACTGTACCTGGAAATAAAAGAGATGAATATATATGTAAATTAGTACATTTAAAACAATATAGAATCTGAAAATATGAAAAGAAAAATTATACCTTTTCATTTAAATAACTAAATTCTAAAAAAAGAATAGAAAAGAAAGAAAAAGAAAATCACAAATATATAGTGCTGTAAATCAATGGGGGGGGGTGTAACTAGATTAATCAATTTTTTATTTGATTAATTGGAATTACAAAAAATATCTATACATGTATTATATTTTATAATGTAGTAATTTCACAGTTGATCTCCAAATTAATGAAACAACAATATAGAGTATATATTTTAAATATTTGTTTAATGGAGTATTTTTATGAATGAAAACTGCTGTCACTTAAGACCTGCCACTGCTGAGAGAGACGCGGATTTGAGAGAGACGCGGATCTCACACGCCTCACACTCTTTACGATCATTTTATACTATATTTAATTAATTTAAAACTGATCTTATGAGGACACTCGAAAAACTGACATTTTGACATAATTGTGTGTGTTTATATTTTACACCAAACAATCAAATCATATACCCCGCCTATATCTAGCCTATGTTTTCATGAAAAATGCTAATTTGATCAATGGTGCTAGCTGGCTTTGTTTGAATGTGACCGTAAACAGTTCTCATTACTGCTATGTATCTTTATATAATAAAAATTAACATAAACAGTGAAAAACGTCTCCGGTTACTTTCGTAACCTCGGTTCCCTGAAAGGCAAGGAACGAGACATTACGGATGTCGTATATGGGAACTCCTCTCATCCTTCACTTCCGCTGAAATCTTATAGGCTAACGCCAGCAGAGCTGGCCAATTGACGCAAATATGCAAATACTGAACTTCGTAGCAGTATAAAGCAAGTGCAGCGTCAATTCCCTTCAGAATCGAACAAAAAACGCTAAATCAATAGCGAACACGGCGGCGAGCGTAATGTCTCGTTCCTTGCCTTTCAGGGAACCGAGGTTACGAAAGTAACCGGAGACGTTCCCTATCAAGGCTACGGAACTCGACATTACGGATGTCGTATATGGGAACTGTATAGAATCCCGCCGTGGCAGCAAACAACCACTGACAACAGACCCAATACCAAAACCACCCCTCCCCAGTATGCAAGCGTCTGATAGGCCGAGATTGACCAATAGCGAACCTCTAACCTCTGATTGGCCCGAGGGGACCAATCACAAGCTCACAAACACTGCCAGAATTTGCATATCCCGAGCAGTATAAATAGGGGGAAGTTTGCACTGTCGAGAAACAGGGCAATAACCACAGTAAGAGAAGGTCAACGCATAGCGGTGACAACAGTACAAATACACAAATAGCACACAGAACAACTCATAAGCAAAGCGCAGAGCAGCTCTATCCAGTGCTGTGTGTGCAATCAACTCACCGAAAGCACTCGAGACGCTACGGAGGGCAAATCCAACTTGTAAAACCTGGCAAACGTGTTCTGAGGAGACCAGCCAGCCGCAAGACATAAATCCTGAATAGACATACCCTTAGTCCAAGCCCACGAGGAGGCAATCGCTCTAGTCGAATGGGCCTTGACGTTAAGGGGGCATTCCTGCCCTAGGCAATCATAAGCCAAAACAATAGCGTCCACAATCCAGTGAGCAAGCCTCTGTTTAGAGACACCCCGTCCCTTGTTGCACCCACCAAAGCACACAAACAGCTGGTCCGATTGTCGAAAAGCTGCCGAGCGAGAAATGTATTCCCTGAGCGCTCTGACTGGGCAAATAGTACTCTGAGCAACCGAATCCTGAGAGGTTGATGGCTCCGTGGACAGGGCAGGCAGAGAAACAATCTGCGCTCTGAACGGGGTATTGAGCGACTTAGGAACGTAACCGGGCCTCGGCCTGAGAATTACATTGCAGTTTCCCGGTCCAAAGCGAATACAATCTTCACTTACCGAGAAAGCCTGTAAATCCCCAACTCGCTTCGCCGAGGCGAGAGCGAGAAGCAGTGCCGTCTTAACCGATAGCTCCTTAATGGCAATCGAAGCTAAGGGCTCGAAAGGCGGTCGCGACAAAGCGTCCAAGACCAACGTTAAATCCCACGGCGGCACCGAAGGCGGCCGTGCAGGGCATAATCTCCTAGCTCCCTTGAGGAACCGTGTCACCGACGCATGTCTACCGATAGACTGCCCGTCAACAGGGGGGTGAAACGCGGCAATAGCGGCCACATATACCTTCAGAGTGGATGGTAGGCTCCCTTCGTCCATCCTGTACTGAAGGAAGCGTAGAATAACCGACACAGAGCAGTTCGCTGGGTCTATACCGACATTCTGACACCATTTCGAGAACACACCCCACTTCAAAGCATACAGGCGCCTGGTGGACGGAGCTCGCGCCTCCGCGATGGTATTCAAAACACGCGCGTGCAGCGTGTCCCGCCCGCTCAGCGACCCTGCAGCGGCCACACATGGAGGTTCCACAGCCCGGGGTTGGGATGCCAGATCGTTCCGCTCGCCTGAGACAGAAGGTCCTTCCTGAGCGGAATCTCCCATGGCTGTCCTGCCAGTAACTCTACCAGATCCGCGAACCAGGGCTGATTCGGCCAGTTCGGGGCTACCAGAGTGACCGCCGCCTTCTCCTCCCTGATTTTGCACAACACCATGGGCAAAATTTTCACCGGAGGAAAAGCATAGAGGCGGACTTTCGGCCATCGCGCGGTCAGCGCGTTTACCTCCCGGGGGGAACGAGACAGCGAGAAGAACATCTGACAATGCGCATTCTCGCTTGTCGCAAAGAGGTCGACCTCCGCTCTGCCGAAACGATTCCATATCAGCTGAACCGTCCCGGGGTGAAGCCTCCACTCCGCTTGGGGAATCCCGCTTCTCGAGAGCATATCCGCCCCGCGATTCAGAATGCCGGGGATGTGCGCCGCTCTCAGCGAGAGGAAAAATCGGTCCGCCCACAGCAGAAGGGATTCCGCCTGCCTGAAAAGGGCTCTGGAATGTACCCCGCCTTGGCGATTTATGTACGAGACCACAGAAGTGTTGTCGGTCCGAATCAACACATGCTGATGCTTCAGCTGAGACCGGAAGGCTTTTAGAGCTAGAGAGACCGCTTCTAGTTCCAAACGATTTATGTGCCACTCCATCTGCTTCCCTAACCACCGACCCGAGGCGGGCTTTCCCAAGCAGACGGCTCCCCATCCGGTGGACGAAGCGTCCGTCAGGACCTCCACGCGCCGCGTCACTATGCCCATAGGGACGCCTGAGCTGAAGAGATCTGGATTCCTCCACGGGTCCAGGGCGCGGGCGCATCCGCGGGTGATCATAATGCGCTTGTGGCCAGAAAACCACTCACTCGGGCGGACGCGCGCTTTCAGCCAGTGTTGCAGCGGTCTCATATGCAGCAGCCCCAGGTGACACACCGAAGAAGCCGCTGCCATCCGTCCCAGTAGCCTTTGAAACTCTTTCAGTGGGACGAGTCTGCCAGGTTTGAAGAGACTGAGAGAGGAGCTCAGAGTCTCCGCTCGCTCGGGGGAAAGGCGCGCTCTCATTCTCACTGAATCCAAGCACACTCCCAGGAATGTTGTAGTCTGGCTCGGTGTGAGCACACTTTTCTGGACGTTCACCCTCAAACCGAGCCTCCCCAGGTGTCGAAGGAGGGCTTTCACATGGCTGACCAGCGTTTCTCTCGACTGCGCGAGAACCAGCCAGTCATCCAGATAGTTCAAGACGCGCATCCCGCTCGATCTGAGGGGTGAAAGTGCCGCGTCCACGCATTTCGAAAATGTTCGGGGGGCTAGGGCTAGTCCAAACGGGAGCACCGTATATTGGTACACCGAATTTTCGAACGCAAACCTCAGGAATCGCCTGTGACGCTTTACTATCTGGATATGAAAGTAAGCGTCCTTTAAATCCACTGAAGCGAACCAATCCCCAGGGCGAATTTGCGCCAGGATTTGCTTCAGAGTAGTCATCCTGAAGGCGCGCTTGTGAAGCGCTCTGTTGACCGGTCTCAGATCCAGAATGGGGCGGAGACCCCCTCCTTTCTTCGGTACAACGAAGTAGCGGCTGTAGAATCCGTCCTCCCACTCTTTCGGGGGAACTGGTTCTATAGCCTTCTTTTCGAGCAAGCTGCACACTTCTTGCCTCAGCACGTGAGCGTTTTGGGGCAAAGTTAATGACTGAATTACGCCGCGGAAGCGGGGTGGTCTGCGTTTGAACTGAAGTGTGTATCCGCACCGAATTATATTCAACACCCACGGCGAAATGCCCAGAATAGGCTCCCACGCTGCCTGAAAACGACTGAGCGTGGGCTGATCTAAACCTGCGGTCATCGCCGCTATGTGAGGGCTGGGAATATTTATTGACCGTGACTCTGCGCTGCTCGAAGGCAGGGCGGGTAACACAGTGTGTGGTGCAAGAGGAGAAAAAAGCTCTGTTTGTGTAGTAGTGATATGCTTTATTTCTGAACAAGAAACAACATTCACAAAACAACTGCACGGGTCGCTCGCAGAACGCCGAGGGACCAAGTGCATTAGAGCGCGCCGCTTGGACGCGGGGCCGACCTGGCGCTCTTCTCCTCTTGCCCGAGCGGTCAGGACGACTGCTTAGGCCTCGCAGGGGACGCGGTGGGCTTTCTGCGCGGGCTCCTCTGCGTCCTCTTGCGCCCGCTCCATGCCACTGGCCGCTACGGCCTCTACGGGCATCCGGTCCCGGGCGGGGCGCTGCCTGTCTTCTAGCCGCGGCCTGAGGTTGGCGGCCCGAGGCGGAAGACGAACGAGAGCGAGGCTGCGGCTGCTGCGGCGGCGGCGGCGCCCTCCGAGGAATCACGTGGCTCATGGCTTTCGCTTTCTTCTGCGTCTCGGAGTAACGCTCAGTGACTTTCTCCACGGCGTCTCCGAACAGGCCTGCAGGGGAGATCGGTGCGTTCAGCAGCGTCTTCCTATCGGCCTCCTGTACGTCCGACAGGGTGAGCCACAGGTGTCTGTGGAGGACCACCAGGAACCCCATCGAACGGCCAATTGCTTGGGCCGAACGCTTCGTGGCCAGGAGCGCGAGGTCCGTGGCCGAACGGAGATCTCGGATGGCGTCAGCGTCGATAGAGGCGGCGTCATCCAGAGACTTGAGTTGCTTAGCCTGCAGCACTTGGAGAACGGCCATGGCATGCAACGCAGAAACCGCCTCCCCCGCGGCACCGTAGGCCTTGTTAGCTTGGTGGGCCGTAAATCTACAGGCTCGGGACGGCAGGCTGCGGTCCGAGCCCAGGGCGGGAGCCGACGGGCAGAGGTGCGCGGCGACGGTCTCCTCGACGGGGGGGATGCGGAGTTAGCCGTGGTCCCCCGCCTCGTCCACGGGGGCAAACATGGCTTGGGTGGAAGTGAGGCTGCGCGCCGATTGCGGGGCCACCCACGACTTCACCACGTGCTCATGCACGTCAGGAAAAAACGGTGTTCCTCTTTTCGAAGCGGCCTGACGGCGGCTCGATTGGAGGAACCACGTATCCAGTTTGCTCTTTGAAGGTTCGTCGGGAGCCTTCCACGACAGGTCCAGTTCCTCGACGGCTTTCGAGAGGATGCGGAAAAGCTCGTCCTGCAGGTCCGCCGGGGTCTCTTGCTCCGCGGCCGTCCGTGATGCGGCCTGCTCCGCACCCCAGTCGTTCTCGGAGGCAGACAGAGACATGGAGTCGTCTTCCTCACTCGCCCCAAAGGAAACGAAGTCAGCGACCTCGCGAGGGGGCTGAAAGGTGGGGTCGGGGAAGCTCACCGGGGGACGAACCTCGACTCCGCGGTTGGGGGGGGCTACCAGCGGCGGTGGGCCAAATCCCCGCTGCTGCGCGAGCCTCATCCCTCCTGGCTTTGAGAGCTCGAAGAGACATGTCCGCGCAGTGGTCGCAGGACCCTCCGTCCGTGAGGGCTGACTCGGCATGGGCCAGCCCCAAACACGCGACGCAGAACAGGTGCGTGTCGGGGGGCAAGATGTGGCCCGCGCACAAGTTGCAGTTAGTTGCCATCGGATGCAGGAGACAGTGCAAGTATCTCGGCGCAACTTCAACGACGGCGAAGTAATTCAAGTTGTAGTATCAGCTTTCTAGCACACGATTTAAGCGTGAAGAGAGAGATTCTGAAGGGAATTGACGCTGCACTTGCTTTATACTGCTACGAAGTTCAGTATTTGCATATTTGCGTCAATTGGCCACCTCTGCTGGCGTTAGCCTATAAGATTTCAGCGGAAGTGAAGGATGAGAGGAGTTCCCATATACGACATCCGTAATGTCGAGTTCCGTAGCCTTGATAGGGAACTTACCTCAGATGAAGAAGTTCTCACGCAAGTAGTAAAAAATTATGGGCGTGTTGTTCAGCGTGACAAAAATGACGCAATATTGATGTGCGCATGCGCAGTAAGCCT
This sequence comes from Meda fulgida, assembly GCA_030578275.1. NCBI lineage: Eukaryota > Metazoa > Chordata > Actinopteri > Cypriniformes > Leuciscidae > Meda > Meda fulgida. The sequence goes on along the minus strand of CM060630.1, from coordinate 19,347,187 downwards.
TGGTAGGACAATCTGACGGGTAGGATGGAATGTCTGGACACCTGTTATAACCATAAAATCTGGTAAATCATGTTAAACCATACTAGAAGATCTTAAAACTTTTTAAAACTTTCTGGCAAGTCAACTTAAAGTTTGTCTACAAACTTTACCATCTAGTTCAGGATTGTGGTCTATCATTCTGATTTTAGAACAACAAATACAAAGCCTGTTTCAACAGTTACAGCTGCTTCTTTATACAAAGACAATAATGTAAAACTTAAATGATAGCAAAATATGATTTTAAATAAAGGTAATTGATGAGACAAACTTCTTTTCTTCTAATTTTAGACAGGACTTTCATTATTTAAGTTTAAATGTTGTATATTTGATTTGTAGCCTATAAAGAATATATATTTAAAATATATACAATATGATTACATAGGCATTTCTTTCTGTATGTATGTAATTATTTAACAAACATGTACACTCATTCATAAATTATATTTATACACGTAAAAATTCATAATGTAGCAGCCTATATATTATATTGTGTTGTATTATATTATGTTATACTATAGCCTATATTATATTTCCCTGTGTCATCAGCACCAATTACAAAAACAAATAAAAAAACAACTATAACAAATTATTTAGCCTTTGCTGCTTCAAAGAAAAAGAATGCCTTTTTGAATTCACCTTATAGGACTACAATAATACTAGGTTGATCGCGAATTAAAGCGCTCTGTATCTGCTGCTCACTTGCATTCGTTTCTAGCTGGCATGAATGCGTTTCGTCAACAGTTCAGGTTTGTGTTGGCCAGATTGTTGACAATCATACACACTGCTCAAATTTATCGATATTGATTTATCCTGAAAGGAATTTAGCCTTTCCCTGTTCTCATTATTTAAGTTTAATAAATGTGTATATTTTATAAATATACAATAAATATACATTATGATTACATAGGCATTTCTTTCTGAATAGATTTCATAATTTAACAAACATGTACACTCATTCATAAATTATATTTATACATATACAAATTCATAATTTCAAGTGTAGCTTAATGGTTTTTTTTGTATTAGGCTATGTCTATGATCTTCGTTACTTGATTTATATTTGATAAACCTTTTTTAATATAATATAATTTAATATATCAAATAATGTAAAATACTAATAGAAGTATTTTATTTAAATATGTAGGCTACTAAAGTTTTATATTGATATAATAACTTATTTGCCTGGCGGCATCAACCTCGGACTTCCGGTTATTAGCCGCAGCTGACGTCAGCTGCCAGTGGCAGCTACTTCCTGCTGCCAGCTGCCGATTTTTCTCTGAACCCCCTCTCAAATTAACCCTGCAACACGGCCTTTAAATTGAATGGCAATGAATCTGTTGCTTTAACCAATCAGATAATCAGTCAGACTTAATCAGCCAATCAGATTTCGATTTGACTGCACCGGGGCCATCTAGCAGGCGTACAATTACGTCGCATATTCACGTCCTTTGATTGGATGTTCAGAGCGCGTGCTATCTGTAGCGAACTGCGTAAACTAAAATATATTCCTGTAGATTTAATAGTTTTTCAACCCACAAATTAATGTTTACCTCTTCGACCCCCAGCAGTTTCAAACCTACCGGAAAAAAATCCTTATTCAGCCTGAGCTTAATGCAGAGTCACGGAACTCTATTCGATCTATCCGGTTAAAAACAGAACAGACTAATGTATGCCACGAATGGTTTTGAAGGCAAAAGTCCCGCTGATCTCATTGATTTCCTTCGAAATGGGTCAGTACACATCTTCATGTGTTGCGGTGACTGTCCCTGTGTCAGGGTCCACTGCTTCTGTCGAGCAGACATTCTCAATCCTAAAGCGAATTCAAACTTATGACGGGACTCGACTTTCAGCATTAGCCTCGATAGAAAAGACTTATTGTTGGAACTGAAACTCACAGATAACCTGAACAACAGAGTAATTGAAGTCTTCTTGAGGAAAGAAATAATGGATTTGCTTTTTTTTGCCCGTTTTCTTCGTGGTGAATTATTATAATCTTTTTTTTTTCTTCAAACATTCATACTATTGTAACGTCTGAAAAGGGACTATTGTAACCCTTGAACGACCAGTCAAGGGAGGCTCCGTTTCTGAATTTATAATCGGATTCGGAACGCAAGAACCACTGTACACACCAGGTTCTCAACCTTTTTTGGGCCAGCGCCCCCTATCCAATATCCAGGTCCCTGACCGCCCGCTTCCCACCCCCAACTTGCCATGTTATGAGCGAGCAAGAACGAGTGAGAGTTAACAGATGAATAAGTTCAAAAGTGTCATTTATTCATACAATTGAACTATACTCCACAGTGATTAATCCACCCAAAAAGCTATAAGTTGCATTGGCATAGCAATAACAATGTTTCTCACAGGTGTTTTGTTAAATCTGTTGTGGGTGGTCCTCGGGCATTCTAGGGGTGTTCGGGGGCATGCCCCCGTGTAAGAAAATTGTGCATTTTAATGTTAAATTCATCAATCTGGTGCTCTTTGAGAGTTCAAAATTAAAAGCTCCAACCCATATTCAGTGTGCAAATTAAACAAAGGAAAATTCAAACCTCTTTTAGTCTGTCTACATGCACTACTACATAATAATAGTTATAATATTAATCCCATGACAGTAATAGTCATATATTGTAAAACAAATGCACTGAAAATTTTAGTTTAGATTAAAAAAAAAAAAAAAAGTTTAGAATGTTAGGCAATTATTTTGCAAGTAAACATGTTTAATCTTGTCTTGCCTGGATCTTTGGCAGGGGCGCAGGAAAATGTTTCAGGTTGGGGGTTCTGGGTTTTTTTTGGGGGGGGGGGGGGGGGGCACTTTTGAATAAGAAATAATATCAAGTCGTCAAAATACAACTCGTCAAAACTCCGCGAATCACAACAAGCGTATCATTGAGAACACTTCAACGGCATACACAGACCCGAACTTGACCCGAACCAGTTTATCTCCAACCTAATCAACCCTAAACACAATATAGAAATGAAGCTTTTTTCCCCCAGTATTCTAAACCCAATCGTTTTAGTTGTTTTATCTTTTGGATGTCTTGTTAGTTATAGTTGTAAATGTTTTATGTTATGTTTAATGTCTAATAAAAAATGTATGCCTATTTAATGGAATACAAAAGTGAATTTCTTAAGACTTGACATGGAGACATACACACGATTAGATTTACTAATATGGGTCTTTATTGTAATATCATGTGTCCAGTTTTGCTTTGTTTGCAGCCATTATTCAGACATTTAAATGTCTTGTCTGGGGAAAAAAGTTTGCACCTTTAAATTAAAAGGTAGGCTTTTTATTTTAAAAAACCCACTCTATTAACAATACTAAAAAAATCTGTTTAAAAATGGTTTTAAAAAACAAATATTTCCAGTATATTTTATTTGTAACATTTCTGCTATGGATTTAAGAGTTAAGGAAATTAACAACATCTGCAAAAATACAATTGTTATTCTCTAAAGTTGAAATCTCTAACCATGATTAAGGTTGCAATTAACACAGTAATTTAATAAACCCGTTTAATCATATGTAAACAGTGGATTATTTATTGCGACGCATTGTCAGCTGACAAGTTGCACAATGTTGGGTCGTAAGAGATTTGAAGTGTGTACATTTCAAGACTTTCCAAATGTTTGTAAAACAGCACACTGATGCTATATACTACTGGCCAAACATGCAAACACAGTGTGTGAACATTGCTGCATAATAATCACTTCTTTCCCTGTCATACACCAGTCATAAAAACAGGACAAACGAAAAAGAAGTTTTAAAACCTTTATCATATAACAGTCAGACTGTTAAACGGAAGACTTTGTTCCACACTTGAGGATAGAAGAAATCCAAATAAAATCACCATAAAACCCTCAGTAAGCACAATGTTAACCGCATGGAAATGGGGACAACAAAATAAGAACAATCAGATATTGCATTTACTGTATATATGGATTATTGTTTCCAATTTAACACAATTTTCAAATATGTATGCTGTAAATATGATTATATAGAAGTCATCATGTGCGGCAGTATTGCTTCTCTTTTTAACATGACACTGGTATTATAAAGAGCTACAAAAAATTAGACACTTAATCACTTCATAATCATCAATTTGTTTCCAAGATGAAACATTAAATGAAAAACAAAAAATTAATTAATAAACTAATGTGATTATATCATGTATCACACAGTCTAAATCAACCTAATGTCCTAAATCGTTCCTATGTCTGCACTGATACAATACAAAAACTGGTTATAGGCCTTTTAAATAGTCAGGCATATCTGCGTGTACATTTACAAAATAAGGTTTCAGACCCTGAGTGAAGCAACTATCACTTTGTTAGGGCTGTGTCAAATTAGACACAATTTTAAGCTGAAAGGAAAACATTTTAGGCATTCAGTTACAATCCCTATTCAGACTGCTTTTCATATTTGGATTTAAAAAAAAAACTTATATTCAACATTACAAGCAAAATTACCATTCTGATCTAATAAAGCAAAGAGAAATATCACATACAATTGTAAATATCTTTAGAAAAGCTCAGTTTACAAATAGGTGGTACTAAACCACCTTTACGGTCATGTTTCTGCAGAATTACAGTCTTCATTGTGGGCTGTGACACTATAGTAGCCTACTCATTAGACTCCATTATTACAATTATTAGTGTCTGTTAATTGTCAAGAAAGGTAATGTTGTCTGTCACTCCCATTCAATCCATTTCCATGGACTAACCCTCTCTTAGTTATACATCAAAGTGCAGGAGTTAAGTCCAATGTGTACCACGCCACTTCTAATCTGGCATCTTATGAATTTACACGCTTTTGTGTGATACAAACAGTTAATATGTTTGTTTAATACGTATCACATATTAATCATCATATCACCAAAGCTCGGTATATGCACATACACCTGACCTCACAGAATTATAAAACCGGATTGTGATTCGAATTAAACATCTGCAATATCTGCAACATCCCACTAAAATATTACAGCATAAGCAGCAGCATAAAACCAATCAGTCCTTTGGGCATCACTGGCTCATTTAATGATGCCAGAACAATGAAGCGTTGACCCTTGACCCCACTCTCTTCTAATCAACAAGCCCACGCAGAAACACACTATATACCAGATAAAGCACTTAAGCAAATGATTCAGGCTATACAGCCTACAGACCTCATTCACACAGGATTTCTCTAACTGAACCAGTATGTATCCCCATATAGCATCAGGAAAGATGAGAGAGTGCACTTGTGGTGACACCAGATAACCTGATCATTCAGAAATATCTGCGCTGAGGCATTCCACAACAAGGGAATAGATTAAAACCAGTTAAACAAAGACTCCGCAGCAGTAACCGGTTCACAAGGACACGTTTCGCACATCATGCGTCTGCAGTGAAGAAACAGCAGGGTCATGCTTTCACACTGACAGTAGCTCTATACAGAAAATCAAGTGGTGTATGGGTTACTACATTGCATATTTCTTAACTAATCAATCCCAGACCACCTCCAAATGTGTTTTTTCACAGTCAGTGAACATAGGCGTGAACTCAGATGATATAGCCTAATAATATAATGGGAAGTGTATTGCTGCTTACACGAGACTACACCATTTTATTCCTTGTTTTCCAGTCGCCAACAGTGAATTGAAATCGCGATCTTGAGAGATGTGCCGATGCATCGTAGATGTCCTATATTTATTAAGCAGGTTAATGACAACATGAAATGAAAATTCATTTTTTTATTTTGTAAATGCATGTCATTAATCTTATTGTGACTGATTCATCTATGTAAATGATTATCATTAGCCTATTTTATTTATGTAGTGTGAAATACAATAGCAATATAATGTGTGGGTGGCATAAATGTCAGTGTGAATGCTGTAACCTCTTAATATTGCAAGCAAAAATACGACACGCCGCAGATGCAGGGTGCATGAAACGGTATTGAGGACCTTGGGTCATTTTTGATTACAAAAATGCTTTACAGCAACATAAACATCAATTTTGGTTTAACAAGAGCATGAGCAAGAATCTCTCCTCTGTCTATTCATCACTGAATGTGCAAACTGTGTGAAAAAAAAAAAACCTAGCCGTATTGCAAATATAAACAATTCTGTCACTGTCATAATGCAAAAGGGCTCAAGGTGCAATTCAGGGGGAAATATCATAAAACCGAGTAGATTGTTGAGGTGCCTGTAAAAGAAACGCTCATTCAGCGTTGTTCTCTGTAGTGGATGCCGTGGTCGCAGTGGCTTTAGCTACTGTTGTTGCCAGTCTGCTCACTGAAGCTCCCTGATCGAGCTCCTCCGCCTCCTCCCCGTCTGCCTCCTGCAGGGCGAGTCTGTGTGGTGGACGGGGCCGGGATCTGTGTCTGTATGGGTACAGGAAGAGGGCGGGGTCAGGCATGGCCATGGGCTCCTCGGGGCCCGTCACCCTCTCGCGTGGCACGCACTCCCTGGCACGCTCGATGTGGAGGTGCGAGGAGGGCCGGCTCGAGCTCCGCCGTTTGGGTTTGATCACTGTTGGGCTGCTAGCGCTGGCCTGAGGTGAAGGGTGGATGGGGGGCTTCTCCATGCCGAGCTGGGCCGGCCTTCTTCGCTGCTGCTGCCTCTGCTGCGCGAGTTTCTGCTTTGCTGAATGCAGCTGGAAGGACAGGTATGCAGCCGCCTCTGTCTGCTGCTGCAGCTCGGTGTTGAGCACAGTGGTCCTGTGGCTGCGGTGTTTTAATTCCTCCAGGAAACGCCGCTCCTTCTCCTTCAGACTGGCACGGAGAGCGCCCACCAGCACTGACTTCTGGCTCAGCTCCCATCTTAGATCACTCTGGACCTCCTGCTGGTCCTGCAGATGCTCCTCCACCTCCTGACAATGGGCTTCCAGCTGCTTCTCTTCCTCATGCACATCTGGAACACATAGAGAACAGAAACTTTTATTGTAAAAACTCGATTCAGTGGTTCTGTGAACCAAGTTTAAGCACTGTGTGTGTAAATTATAAGGTTATTTTCATGGGATTGTCTGAAGTTTTTCTTGCACAATTTAAACTGTCTTTAGACACTCCAAGCTAAATTAGTCGGCACCAACTGACAATCTTAAAATCGTTTAGGATAAAATAATAAGTAAAAAAAATAACTTTATTAATTTGAAATAAAAATTTGGGTTCAGGCCTCAAATAGAGGATCAAACCCCCCTGTAATTCATACATCTGAAAGTTTCACATTTTACATGCAGAAGCTTTATCACACACTTCTGCTGCTGAAATGAGTGTATGATCTCATGTATGATCCACCTTGTAATATGAAACAGACATGTCTAATATGAACAAGCCCCTGCGTTTCAAATCAGATTTTAGCCGTAAAAGCGAATTTGTAACTAATCTGAGATCTAAAAGGTAAGTGGATGTGGTTGCGGAAAGCAGACAAAGAGCTATTCTGTGCCCAAGGATTACAGACTCACTGAGTAAATCCAAATCAACTAATCTCAACTCTGGTCTGGCTACTGGCAGCGTTGCCATCTGTTCAAGGTTATCAGACACATTAAATGTCTAGGACAAGACCTCCCAGAGCATGCTTGACCACTGTGCCCACAAAGCAGAGAGCAAATGTGAAGTAAATTGCTTGCACACAAAAAAAATGCCATCATTTGAAACAATTTTAGTGGCAGAAATGACAAATTATAAATCTATTTGGTCAATGATCAATCTGCAAGGATAATTAATTGGCATCTTCATCTTTTCCTAAATATTAAAATAGAATACAATACAATACCTCATGGAAATGTGACATGCTATCACTGTTTGTTTTGTGTTCTGCTTTAGATTATTTGCATCTTGTATTTTTCTAATTTGTAAGTCGCTTTAGAAAAAAAAGCATCGACTAAATAAATAAATATAAATGTATGCACTATTACCAAATCTTAAATCGCTCTCACATTACTAAAAATGACATATAATTTACAGTATATAGTGTCAGATATGAGTAGGAAAATGTGCCAGACAGAAGCATGGAAGAGCAGCTGGCGTATGGCATGTCATTTATTACAATCAAACAAATGAAGGATAAAACATGTATTTTCCAGTCTTTCAAGTGTCTTTACGCTTACATTAATTAATGTAATGTGTTTCAGATGAATTACAGGCTTAGTAGATCCGTGTCCTTCAAATGATCCCCACAAACTTAATGACCTCGTGCTGAGTTCAACATCTTTCTATAAATTTTGTCTCTCGTGCTCTCCTTTATTTTACTGCAACTAGCCCATTTCTGTCTCTCAATTTGTCCAGATTGTCCCGATTTCACAGTCAGCCAATCAGCCTCACCCATGCGTCCAGACTGAGATGAGCTCACGGTGTGAATATAGAAAATGCTGTGTTATCTGATCCTTAAATCTGATCTCTCTACTGTTCCTCAATGAGTTCACTCTTTGCTGCCTCTGACCCTTTTAATAGAACATGTAATGAAACTGAGATGTCGACAACCATCAGTTGATAAAGACATTAGCGCAGATAAGAAGTGATAGACAAAAAAAAAGATAAGTATTGTTCATTTAATACTCACATTGCGCCAGTAAATATGCTTGTAAATTAGAAAATTATTTTCACTATCAATCAGTGTTTGATTCCTCTGGAGCTTCTTTGAAGAATAAACATCCAAAATACCCTGATGTGTCTCAGTCTCAGATAAATAATCTTGGTAACACTTTACAATAAGGTTCATTAGTTAACATTAGTTAACTACATTAATTAGCATGAACTAATAATGAACTGCACTTATACAGCATTTGTTAATCTTTGTTAATGTTAATTTCAACATTTACTAATACATTATTAAAATCTTGCTAACATTAGTTAATGCACTGTGAACTAACATGGACTAACAATGAATGACCGTATTCTTATTAACTAACGTTAACAAAGATGAACAAATACAATAACAAATGTATTGCTCATGGTTAGTTCATGTTAGTTAATACATTAACTAATGTTAACTAATGAACCTTATTGTAAAGTGTTACCATAATCTTTCACAGCAAAGAATTATTACATATGCTTCGGGAGTCATGGCGCGGCATCAGTTAACATGCCCGCCCTATTCATTTTTGATGCTGTTATGGAAATTTTAAGCTGAATATTAAACTAACCATGTTTCTAACATCTAACCTTATCTAACATGCCAACACTTTGAAACCCCATGTTCTAAAACGTTCTGTTCTGTGTTTTTGAATGTTGTAGGCCTATGTTGCCATTCCCCTGTTGAGTATAAAAATAACATATATGGGAAATGAAACTAGACAGATGACTAGGTTAGAACTTGTGATTAACAATGAAGTTTTAACAATGACATTTAAAAAAAAAAAAGTTTAATAAACTGGACATTTAAAACGATGAGAGAACATTCTGAAATAATGTTTTCATAACTTAATGGGAACGTTAGCACAAAAAAAGGTTAGCTGGGTATGTGTTTTTACAGCATAAATACAGTATTGCACAGCGACTGAGAGGTTGATTCTACTTTTGTTTGGAATTATTTTCGTTGGCAGAGCACAAATACCTAAAGTAAATGGTAATATCATGTCTTAAATGTAAGTTACACAATATCTACTTCTTGTTTATTGATCTCTCATATGAAAGCAATATCACACTCACAATCTTGCTGCAGGAAAAAATTTGTCAATTTACTGATAACAGCTTTGTTGGAGTAGAGAAGACATTAAAATAAAGGTGTTAAGTTAATGTATACATAGCTGAATATATAGGTAATAGTATCTTTTTAAAAAACTGTTACTGTCCCCAAACTTTTGGATGTTATAGTGTGTTATGTTCATAATGTGGTATTTGAATTAGGTAACTGATTACATGTTTACTAAATAAATAGTAATTTGTACAAATACATTTTAAACCCTCTGATTATAATTTAGAAATCTCTTTTTTTTTTCTCTCCTATACTCAGCTTTCTTCTGCTATTCTTCTCAGTCTCCTTGCCCGCGTTTGTCTCAGCAAAATAACAGGCCGTAATTGGACACCCCCACTGGGACTGTGCAGCAAAAGCAGAGGAAAACGCAAGCAGGATCAATTTGTGGGTGGATGAGTCTGCATCGGGCTGGAGGAGAGAGGGATGACCTGCAGTACGAAGAGGAGTCTTTTGCTTAATGATGCCTCTTGATGTGAAATTGACTAGAGTTTTAGATCAATTATTATTACAATCATAAGACACAATCATTAAAACACTAAATGTGCCTTGTTGAGGCTAATCACTTCAATTCAGCCAATTCCATGAAATCGTAACAACAAAAGAAGTGTTGAGTGCATCATTTTATTTATTATCAGTCAATTTGTTGCTTTCATGCTTGCTAAAGTCTTTCAAATGTGATCTAGTAATAAGATACCAAAATATATATGCAGATAGTCAAGATACTAGATGCTGGTATTAAATAGACCTACTGCTGTTGTTCTTGTTGCTTTGTACAATTGAACAGCCGTGCTAAAAATACATAAGTAACTGCTCACAAATAAATGAAACAACATTTTTTGGGAAAGCACCACAGCTCACCTGCTACGCTCCTGCCTGGGGGCTTCATGTTGAGTTCTTGTGTGAGTTCTGCAAGTAATAAACAGATGCAATAACAGTTATTTCGTTTTTTTTTTATTCTGCATTTTAAATCTGACCCATTTCAGAATCATTATAAATCATGCCATAAGTCTTGCATGATCCATGATCTAATAAATTGTTATTAGATAAAATGTCCTGGCCTACATTTTACATTTCATTTGGCATAGATTATGGAAGTAAAATCAATAAGTAAAATAAAGCAATAATAAAGCTCAGTTTATTTATTAAATCCTTAAAGACTCATGTACAAACACTGTTCAAAAGTGAGATCAGTAAGATTTTATTCTACAATGATAAAATTGATCGAAAGTGACAGTAAAGACATTTATAATGTTTCAAATTATTTATATTTCAAATAAATGCTGTTCTTTTGAAATTCCTATTCATTAAAGAATGTGACAAAAATGTACCATGGTTTCCACCCAAATAATTAAGCAACACTGTTGCTGCTTTCAACATTGTTTTCAATGTTGATAATAATAAGAAATATTTCAGCATATTAGAATGATTTCTGGAGTATCATGTGATATTGAAGACTGGAGTAATGACTTCTGAAAATTCATTTTAAAATCCCCCCCCCCCCCCCCCCACACCAATTAAATGCTCCCTTGGTGAGCTCAAAACTTCTTTGAAAAAATTAAAAAAATCTAACCCCACACTTTTTAATGGTAAGTTATACATCAAAGGGTATCAAGAGAAAAACAACTGATTTCCTGTGGTTATGAATCAGAATGATTGGTTAGAAGAGCAGAAAAGCAAAGGGATGAATATGCAATGTGCTGCTTTTTCTGCCCTAGCTGGCTCAGCACATTTACAGCAATGTTCAGGTAGAAAGGCCGTGTACTATATTACTGAGAGGGAAAACACAAGCCCTGCACTGACAGGAAGCTATTGACCTGTGGTTCTCAATGTGGAGCTTGTGCCATCAAAGAGAGCAACGTAACCCTGCTCTTCTCTGCAGAGGATCCTGGCATTATGCATTCAGGGCATTGTCTATGCAGTTAGATTGTGTGCCAACATTATTTTTGGAACAACATCCAATTAGGTGTGGTTTATGATAAATGAAATGTTGCTCATTTCAATTATGCATTTTATTTAATGTATGCAAACTTAAATTGAAATGCTGGAGACTGTACAGTGGGAATGGTCTTGAAACACACCTGTGCAGCGTTTCTGGAGGGACAGGATCTCCAGGTGTAGTCCATGCAGCAGAGACAGCTGTTCCTGTCTAAGAAAGACAATGCTCCTCTCCACACCCTCCACCTGCCGCTCCAGTGAGACCACCGGTGATCCCTTTACAGTGCAAAACACAGGGGTATTTATTTACAGTATATAATAGTACGCTCCAATCTAAATTCCCAGCGTTCCAAGAGTAGTGAGATTTAGTATAGTACAAAACTGGGACTTTCCACTGTTTAAATCAGAGCATCTGGCTTTTCTCTCACTCCATAATGCTCTCATCAGTGAGGAAATAAAAGTGGTGCAGGGATGACATATTTTTGTAGGCCAAAACCAGGAAACGAGTTAGCATTTTAGCACCTCTGCTTCCATCATCTTGAAGGTGTTTCAAGGGGTGTTTGTCAAATGGATGGCTGCATCCTTTCGAGACTGTGTCCTTCCTAGTTCAGTCCTTCTGAGGCTTGTATGCTAGTGTCCTCCTCAGCAATTAAACGCTAGAATGAGACAGTCTAGTAAGAGCGCATGACTACGTCACTCACGCTTCTGCCGCAACGGGCACGGCACGAAAATACTGTTAAAACCTAATTTTGGATAAATGTGTTACACTTTGCATTACAAATCTTTATATTAACTGGCTTTCTATGAATGCAATACAGTGAATGACAGCCGTCTGCGGTCTCCCAGTGACTTACATTATTGGCAGTTTTGTGTTAGTGATTAATTTACAGCAAAACAAATGATAACATCTATGCTTTCATGTCCAAAAACATTATTTTTGTCATACATTTCATAATAAACTAAGACAAGCTCAATACCGACCTGTTTTCTCTCCGTATATTTTTATGAATTTAAATGTGAGCAAAGGATTGTGGGTGATTGAGAAGCCTTCAGCGACGTTTGATGACGTGGCATTTGAGATATGCAGCCTTCCGTTTGAGAAACACCCAATGAGTTTTGAATGGGTGTTCGTGTTTTGTTAATAGGACTTTTATTTCGTCTTTTACCCTGTGTTTGTTGCTGTTTCTTGTTCTGTGTGCCATTTTTTTATAGTCCTTTGTAGTTTTTCTAGTTGATTAGTTCTGTGATGATTGCCCAGGTGTTTCCTCTAGTATTTATACCCCAGTGTTTCTTGTATTCCTTGTTCTTGTGTCTTGTTCTTGCATGGGTGTTTTGGTGGGGTGCTCATTCCGTTTCCCTGGTTTTCTAGTTCCCAAGTTTATTTTGTTATTTATATTCTGTTAAATAAAATAAATCCAGCTCTCTGTTGTTTTTGAGTTTTGAGTGTGGTGAACACAAGCTCAAGACATTTTCACTTTATATTCTACGACACATAATACGTGAGGAATAATTGCTCTGTATGATATAAAACACTCTTGTGTGTAGGACTAATTTCTTACTGATTTCCCACGCCTCCGTTGCTAATTCCAAAACATAATTTTAGAGCTAGTAACAGAGGCTTGAGCCATTGATAGAAGACTAATGCAGTAATTAATGAAGTGAGAGAGATTAAGCGCATTACCTGAGTCTGTGCGTCTCATAACTGTTCTGCAGTAGTGTCTCTACTAATAGCGAAACTGTACGTTTATCAGCTTCATGAACAGCGCTGTTATTACCTTTCTCTTGAGAAATGTCATGTAGCTTTCATCAGAGCAGCTCTGACAACATGTTTCTGTGAGAGTGTGTGTCCGTGTAGACTGTATGTGTGTGCGTTTGAGTGGAGAGAGAGCGGGAGAATGTAATTTTGTCTCAAAAACATGGAAATAATTTGTCCTTTTAATCCTATAGTTTACTTGCTTGGTTTTGCTGTTGTAGGTTGTAATGACCTTTGAAATAACTCATTTGGCGAATTGATATGGAACTGTAATGCGGTCAAGACCTGCCTGGAACTACTTTAGCCGTTCGTACTTTAGCCACGCGTATTTGAAAATAATTGCACACCTTAAAACGTTCGTCAACCAATCATAAGCATTCATCAGCCCAATAGTAATATCCTCGTTTACTTCTCTTATAAATGAGGTAGTTAAAAGTGTCTAAATGGGACTATAGAGTTTGTCGGGGACATCAAACGTCATCATCTGAACAGGTAAACTCATCTACTCACCAGTTCACTTTCACAGCCTCGTTGTGTTTATAATTGTGCTCTTGCAAACTATTATAACTCTTAACTTTCAGGGAAAATGTTTATAACTGAAAGAGTTGTCAGAAGTAAAGTGATGGTGGCGTTGAAGTCATACGACCATGGTATAGTTTGTTTATAGCCAACAATTAGCTTTTGACTCTTGAAGATTGTATTTATGTTTCGAAATGTTGAGTTAATTTGTGAAGATTATCACAACGTGTAAGAATCATATGCTTTTATTAGTCATACTCACAGACCTTACTTTCTGCAATAATCGAAAAGCCAAATCCTATTGGGTTTTACTCATAAGGAACCAGGGTGATGCTAATTTCCTACAAAAATAGGCTACACCATCTCTGCACCACTCTATTGAAAACCTGGATTACAGAACATTTTGAAAATATTTTGTGTTGATATTCACTACAACATATGACAGAAGAATGTTGTCCCGGGCCCTAGCATAGCCTACTCTCTGTGCATCCATATTTAGTCTCGGGCCCCATGAATTTACATACACTTCAAAATGTGTTACAAAATTCTGCAAGATTATCTGATATTTATCCTAATGATTTATTTTACAGTATATTACATCAAATGTAATGGTTAGAAAATATGTCCTCTCCTCATACAGCTAAAAAAATGTCCCTTAAAAAGATTTAATAATGACTGAATTTCTGTTCTACTTGCTGACCTGACCCTTAAATGGTTGGTGTGAACTAATGTAGCCTATAAATATCATAAGATTTTTGACTTGAATGATATCAAATTTATTGATACCATGCACATTTTAAAAATAAAGTGCATTTTAAGAGCACATAAGCACAGATTAACAAAATATTTTATCAAATAGGTCTAACATTAGGCTACTATATATTATCACTGACAAAAGATATTACATTTTTATTAGTTTACTTGATAATTTGAACATTTTGTTTTGACGTAATCTTCGTGTGGCACATGATGTAAAATAAAACTTCTGAGCGTTATTCTGCATAAACACCCAGCGAGGATATTAGAAACAATGTCGCCTGCTCGCAGATACCTTAATACAACTAGCTACATCGTAAAACATAAATGTCAATCAGCTGAATAGTCATTCTTTCGCATAGGCTACATAACAATAAAAGCCTTAGGCTTAGATAACACTGCGCATAATATTACATAGCACTCACCGTGTTTTCCATATTAGTATCCAACAGATGAGGCGTTATAATGAAGAGGATGAACGTGTTCCTTCACTTCCACATCTCTGCTCTTCAATGAACCGACCCATGAACATACAGGATGACGACATCTTTAAAGAAGATCAATACACATCTCAATGGGAGAATAAAACACGGATCTGCCAGAGTAACGCAGAGGTTTCGCGAGAACGACGAAATTTCAATCCTTCACAATCTTGGCGAAAGTAGGCTACAATTGCTTTATCCGAGAATGTCACGATCGATTAAAGTGATCCCGGCGTTTAGCTGGCACAAGCGTGTTCGTCTGTCCTGCATCTACTGAACAGCAGCATCATCATCATCATCATCATCATCGCGATGACAGTCAGCAGGAAGAGGCTCCTTCAGTACCAGGGCAATGATGCAACTGATGAAGGAAACATAACGATGCTCTGAGGAAAGTCCACTGCAGACCCGATCATCTCACGCGCCCATTTACTAACTAAACATTAAGCTAAGGCGCATTATGTATTGAACATTTCTAAACTAATGTCTAATTTAGCACAGCTGAATTATACAACAGTTAGTTTCAGTCCTCGAATTTGATTGGCCGAGCGGCGTTTCAAGAGCACTAATTAGCATAGCAAATAGGATGTTTCGCAGTTTGAATCACTCGAGAACAGAGACAGATTATTTGGCTATTGCCATTTTATTTTTTTTCATACATGTTTAATTATTTGCATTGTTTATTGTTATTTAATTATTTGCCTTGTTTATTGTTAGAGTAGGCCTATTTGTGGCTCCCCCTGCCAAGCAGAGACGTTACCCTAGCTAACTGCTACTCTATCGTTGTGAAAGCGGAGTGGAGTTATTTTGTATCCATGGTGCAAGGGGCGTTTGGTGGTTTCTCTCGCTCCAGAATGTATTATTTACTATTCCCTACAGTGTATGTCTTATATGCCACCACATTACAAAGTATTGAGCAAATTTTAGAGTAGGCTACGAATGGATGCAAATATCGTACGCTGGGAAGGAGCTGTCCCGTAAACACAGATTTCATTAGACGATGACGAAGAAATGTTTGACTCGCAAAATAGTAGCCTATGTTAAGAGTCAATTTGAGCAGCTTTGATTTCTATAATTAATTTAATTAGCGAAAGAAGGCGGGAAACTGAAAACCAGAAGTGGAGTTAAGGACGAGTGTAAATTTCTGTCGTTGATCCGCTCCACTCGCGTGGGCTACGCTGATCCATACCGTATTTTTAATATGCGAGTTGATTCGTAACATGGAAGGCTGGACTTTTTTTTTTTTAACTATCTTCATTAGCAGACGAATTTGACTATACCACTAATTTTGTTTGAAGCAACATTTTAGAAAAAAAGTGTAATTACAGGAAATGCATTTGGTTTAATGTAAATCATATAGTATTATTAAATTCGATCTTATATTAGGCCTATATACTACGGTATCTTATCTTTCCCATAAAGCAAAAACTTCAAATAAAGTGTTAATAACATGTTTTATTCCACAATTGACAACAAAATGGTCATACAAATAATGTTATATTAATTACAAAATTCACCCAAATAAAAATAAAATAATTATGCTATATATATACATTTTAGACACAATTGTTTAAAATTCAATTCATTAGGATAACTCATACAGCAAGGGTAAAAAATTTTTTATTTTGTTCTGCTCTCCTAGGGTATGGGCATGGTTATCTATTTTTTTTTTCAGCTGGGATTTCTAAAAAAAAAAAAAAAACATTTTGGCTTTGGATAACACTGCAACACTATGGCCAAACAATCTGATCCACAATATAACAGTAGCTTATCTTTCACCTAACACAGTAGAGAACTGCACTCTCAAGTGAATGACAACCACACTGCTGAAATTATATATTAAAAAATCAGGTTCTCTCTCAACAACAAAAAATTTAAAATATTCCTTCTTAAATACATTGAACCAATTACCTCACTAAGGGAGCACATATACAAAGCACACAGTCTAAATGTGAAGCTGCCAATAGTTTAAAAAAACTCAGTTTTACTACTTCAATGCAAACTTTTACATTTTCTATTTTTCACATGCTTTCAAGTTCCTGCAAGTTTTGACATGAGCAGCTTTATAGTTCCTTAATTATAAAACTGTCCTTCAATCAGTGAAATAAGGCAGGAGTATCTGAAAGAAACATTTTTATGTATAAACTTTGGTGCTTTGAAAAGAATAGTTTTGTGGCACAAGTCGGTGATGCTACATGTGGTTATATAGTGCGTCAACATTCCCACCGGATAAACAGGCCACTCTTGCCCAATCAAATTATAATCAGACGTCAGTCTACAATCTCAATGGCACTGAGTATATGAAATAAGGCTAAACAAATAAATGCCTTTACTTTAGTACATCTGACCAGGACCGTTATTTGTTCACCATCAGCAAAATCACATTTTGCACAAGACAGTGTTCCACCATTCCAAGTGTTTTTAGAAGTGTTTTTTTTTTGCAGTTCGCATCCAACAACAACAAGTCAATTATATTAAGTACAAATAAATTACAATTATACAAAACACAACAAAAAGAAACAAATTACAAAGCTGTATTAAAAAAAAATCAGCACATTTAAACCATGCCTCTCTAGAGTCTAAGCATTAGCATAAGCTAACATGAGGTCTCTGTTGTGTGTTTGTGTGTGTGTAGTGCCACCTACAGGCATGATTTATGCAATGACAGTCCTGTCAGATCCCAAACCTCACACATATTGCTCTATAATAATAAGCAGGGGTGTTTTTAATTCTGATAACGGTTGTTAAGACTCCAGCATGGAGATTTAGATCCTCCACTTAAAGAGTAAATTATTAACAGTGAACAGTGATCTTTATCCTCAGGGTAAGACTGCAGTCATGAAGACCAAATCAAATCATACCCCAATTTAGTGGAGTACAGTACTGATCACTGAGCACTTCCTGTCCATAGTCACTTCATTTGCTATTACTAGTCAGTACAGAGAGTTTTAATTAAAATTCACCTTCAAATTAGGATGATACGTCTACAAGCTAATGAGGTAGCAGCTGTAGGTGTTAATGAAGCTAGCTTAACGCTAGTTTAAATAAATAAACTAAACTTTTATGGTCGTTTTTCATATTTTTAACCTTACTTGAGTAGTCCGTAATTGAGCAGAATATTTGCTTATATTTAATAAGTAATGTATACATTAAGTGCGGTCGATCAGCCTTATCATAAGATTAGATAAAGGAAAGCAGATCCAGTTCCTTTGAACTTAAACATAATGTTTCATACGCTCAAGTCATTGTCTAAAAACCATGCAGGAGTATTTGAGCATAAGTTGCATGTGTAAATATTTCATCTGTTTCAGACATCTGTAAACCTGTGACACAGCCATCATAGAAATATCTAAGCACAGCTTGAGTTGAGGTCTTCATGAGATGGAGTCAAAATGACTAGAACTTTGTTCTAGTCGACATGCAGGTGTTGAGGGAATGAAGTCAGCAGGTTGAAAGTTTTTCCCCAAAAGTCTGGAAACGGTGGCGATGAGAGTGGATTTGGTTGGAGCTGTAGTGGGAGAGCAGGAGTGGTCGTCTTCCTACATTTCTTTCTCCTTCTCACTCCTCACCTCTTTCTCACGGCTGGACTTCATGAAATCACTTCTCATCAGGCGGTAAAACAGCACAATGTTCATGGCGGTCATGATGGCCAGACCCACGCTGCCGATGGTGTAGCTGGCCAGGGGGATGAGGTCACGATTCAGCACCAGCCAGCGGGTCATCCAGGCCAGAGTGTTGATGCGAAACACCACGTAGGTGCCCAGGTTTATCATGCTGTTGACACGGTAAACAGTTTTTTTGGCTAGGCTGGCCATGCGGAGCACTTGCCTTAGGTGCAGAAAGATCGAATTGATCTCAACCAACAGGGCCACCACTGCAAAACCCACATACCGACAGGTCAGCACCGAGATGCCAAAACAGGTGATCACCTGCAAACAAAAGAGATTTTTTTTAAATTAGGAATGCACTCAAATTTAGGCCAAGGAAAACTTTAATGTCACCATGAAATCAAAATTTACAATTCTTATTTTTTTTTTTTATAGAAAATTAGTCTTAAAATTAAATAATTTATCTGTACATGTTTTTTTTTAATACACGTGCCCCATTTAATCTTTTTTTTTTTTGGTAAAGATGTATTGACGGGAAAATATACACACAAATGTGAAAATATTCAAATGCACTAGGAGTAACAATACCTTCCTCCTTTTTCATAACCATTATCAAGAACAATAAAGGAAGAAAAGAAAGGAAATAATAAAATTAAGTAACTAAAAACACATAATTCAATTCAACATCATTCAAAATTGTTAAACATAGAAATACAATAATCAAATGAGTTCTATATATGCCCTCATAATCTTTAATCAAAGTAACTTCCATTTCCAGCAGCAACACCTCTAATGATGTGTTTGATGGCGCAAGGGAGGGACAACCTGTCAATCACATGACATCACAGCAATAACAAACCAGGACAATCTAACAATCCAATAAATTCCTGATTAAGTCTCACCAAACATTTTTTTTGTTTGAGAAGCCATTTTCACTCGGTTATGTGAACTCAGGTTCAGATGCACATCTGTTCTGCTGTGTTTGTTTGGAAATATTTTTCATTGGGGAAAAACATTCTGTATTGACAATATGATGTCTAAAAATCTAAAAATATCTGTTATATAAAATAAATATCACATTTGCAATCATGCTGATAAGATATTTGAAAAAAAAACAGCTCTCTTGCTAGTCTGATATTAGAACTCATTAGAGGGACATTTTTGCTCCCAACTCTGAAATTGAGGCATTTTTATTAATTTTGGTGGCAGTTTTGCCCTACACTCCTATTAATTTCCACATACTAGACTAATAGATGACTGAAACATGACATATAACGTACAATTTAAAGATTACTACATTCAATTTGCTGAAACGCGAGCGAGAAATGGAAACCGCAGAGTGGATTACAGAAAGAGTCATTACAGAATGCTTTTAGCATGGACTGAAATCCACTCCACTCATACTGCACTATGCCTGCTTGAGGGACACCTCAGCCCATCAGAGCAAAGTAGTTTGTAGCCAGCGCCTTGTGCGAGTCCCTGGTGTCTCTCAACTATTTTTGAGAAATACATTAGCTTGGTTCAAATTCCTAAAAAAAAATGTGGTCGCAGCCTAATGACCATGGGAAAAATGTGGGTCCCATGTCCAAAGAACCACTGAGAACACTGGTCTATGCAGCTGTACAATATTTAAAAAATATATAATATATAATTCTTTAATTAATTTCAAATAAGCATTTAATTTGGGGGTGCCCACTGTGCCCAAATCTATTTGGTTTAATTTGTGTGGCTGCCCATGAATTTCAAGGTTTGCACATTTAGTGCAAAACCATTATGCATCCAACTTATTAAATTATTACCTTCAGAAACAATCTTTCATCATATTATCATTTTAAGGTTGTGTTTGACTACAGAAAGTTTAAATAGGCCAGTTAAGCTACACACAGAGACTAATGTGCTTAATTTCAGAAGCAGCTCTTTCGTCTTCAACACTAATCTGCTGCGAGGAGACAAGAAACAAATGAACGTGTGTTCTGAATCATCTGATAACAGCAGGGAGTGGCTGAGCTGAGGACAGGAGCACAAAGGCTCTGTTGATCAGCCCTAAACCCGACATGACAACAGCCAAAGCGTTCAATCACAATGAGTGACACTAATCCAGCTGGAGTTCCACAGTTTAAACAAATCCTAGTTCCAAATCCTAGAATGTTCTAAATTTTCTTTTGGATGAAAAAGGATTGAAAAGGAAAGTCATCTTCCACTAGATGGCAGTCTATACCTATCATTACAAAACCGTGTGAAGCATGGATTGATCTGAAGTAGTATATCATCAAAGCTCCTACTTAACACTTATTAATGCACAACAAATATTGAGCATTTAGATCCACGATGTATTATAATTCTGAACTTCTGTAATTTATATAATTATATTGAAGTTTAAACATGTACAAATCTGTTATCAAAACCGGTATGATGAGTTTTACATAGAGCACAAAGGTGCGATTACATGACGTCCAATACTGAGTTACATGACTGGGTGGTGTTCCAGTGACGTAACAGAACAGATTCCTCAGGATGAGTCTGTAATGCAACCGTTCACATGACACCCAACTGGTTCTTGTGGTCAGGAATGTCACAGCAGTATAAGGCTAACAATGTTATTCACATTAACACTGCTGCTTTGACACATGCTCTCTCTCAAAACTCAAAAGCCCATGGTGTGGGTTTGAAGCAGGCAAGTAATGTATAATGGCTTTTAATAGCTTGAAATCCAAACATACACCTCTTTATAGCAATAATGTGTCACGTCCGCTGTATTCATAAGGCTAAACATGACAAGCGCAGACTAGCTATGTGGACTGTAAACACTTCTGACTCTGAGTATGTGTTACAGTGTCTAACAAAAGAGGTCTAAAGTTAGACCACAGGTTACAGTAAACAGTGATGGTTGAAAAATGTGTTTGCCTTTATTCAAAGCAATTAAACATCCAAAAAGATTAGCAATCTGCTGGTCTAGCAAGACCGCTAGCTCTGTAAACATGATTTCTATCTGTAAATACTTCTCTGACTGCAGTGAAGGGCCTTTACAAAGACGGATGATTACTAAATAAGATGTGTGTGACCTCAGTCTCATGACTGGGAGGATGTTGACCTTTGGTTAACACTATCTTTCTCTTGGTGAGGTTAACTTGTCTCCTTACACAACGCTTGAGTTGGGTAACCTGAACACTGGTCTATGAGACAAAGGAAGATAAGGAAAACCCCACACCTAAAACTCACATAAGAATATATATGGTTTAATGTGAATGAGTATTATTGAGTATTGTGTTTAGTATCATTTGGAATGTCTCAGAGTGAGAGGTACATATGTCTCATACCCAAAGAGTAAAACACAAGGTATTAAGGTTTTTTAGAAGTTTAGAGAAACTGGCACACAAAGGAAGATAGGTAAATGGTTTACACCGCCCCCAAAATAGATGTAACTGCTGAATGCAAATTACCATTGTTAGCATGTTTCCATGTGAAAGAGGCTCTGGCTATGTAATGGAAGGCAGCGAGAGACCGGGCCCTTTCTGTACTTCAGATTTGCCCGTGAGAATGAGAGTCGCAGAGACAGGTGTGCATCTCTTTCTCTTAATCTAGAGCATTCAATGTTATTCTATTGATTGTCTTTGAACTGATTATGAAATTGGCATGATACATTTACCTGATATAATAAATTGTAAACATTTGATTTTGTTATTATTTTCATTAAAGAGTTAAAAAGAATAATCAAACATTCGCTCACATTTAATGATGCACAGATATCATTAAAACCTTTTAATTTATGGAGTCAGATGAAATAACCAGTTAATACATGAGAAAATGTATTGCATTTAATCAAAAATCCCTTTGCCATGAGAAAAGACGGAACATGCGTGAGACCTTCCCCGCTAATCGAATGCCGCTACTTGGATCGATATAGACGGCCTTACAACTCTGAACATCACAAACAAACCTGTTATCTTCAGGAGACAATTTTTCTCCTAAAGGGGAGAAGAACATCAGGCCACTATATGGAAGTAGTAAAATACTATGTTGATGAACACATTAGTAAGGAATATGACAAGACCTGCCTTAAACACAAAATGCGGTGTCGCCAGTCAAAGACATCAAAAACAAACACTCACTATAGTACAATTATACGACCAAGAGAGATAAAACACTAATGCCCTTCTCAGCCTTGAAAAGAACATAATCATTGACAGGAAAAGAGCAAAGTCTTCATGTCATATACATCACATAACATGTTTTTTTATGTTAATAGCTGTGTATATTCCGCTCCTGCTAGAACATCGCAACAGCAAGGTCATGGGGTTGATTCTCAACACACATATACTGATTTAATGTAGGCTATAGTTTTACTGTAAATGTATAGCATACTTTTATTCACCAAGAAATGAATAATATTTAATAAGAAATGACAGTATAAAAACATATATAATGTTACCAAAAAATAATTTTTCAAATAAATGCTGTTCTTTTGAACTTTCTATTCATTAGTTTAAAAAATAAAAAATAAAAGAAATGTGTGTATTATTCATACAAATATTAAGCGACACTACCGTTTTAAAATTGATAATAATAAATATTTCTTGAGAACCAAATCAGTTTATTAAAATGATTTCTGAAGGATCATGTGACACTGGAGACTGGAGTGATGTTGAAAATTCAGCTTTGCATCACAGGAATAAATTACTTTTTAAAATAAATTAAAAGAAAATCAGTTCTTTTCAACTGTATTACAGTTTTCACAAAAAAAAAAAAAAATCCTTGGTGAGAATAATTAGTCCCGCACATGACATACAGACAAATATATATAAATATAATATAAATATATGTGCTGTCAATTGATTAAAAAAATTAAACAAACATTTTGTTTGTAATTAATAGCGATTAAAACCATGGGAGTTTTTAATATTTTTATATTGTAACAATTTCATAGTTACTCACCACATGAATGTAGAAAGAACCTAAAGACAGTATATTTTAATATTTGTTTAATGGCATCTTATTATAATTTCCTGCCCGACATACTGTAATTACCATTATCTATAAAAATTATATGTTTAAACATTAGTTATAGACATTCAACATTACCGTGTAACTGAAAGCTATCAATTTCAACATTTATTAAGCTTTAAAAAATATATAACTTTTAATTTAAGTGAACTTAAAACAGTCTTCACATAAATCCATTATAAAAATGTAATATTTACCTGTGGCCTTCCTACCGGTCTAACAGGTAGGAAATATACAGAAATGAATAAAGTCATGAAACACTTTACAGTCTTCACTGCATAAATTATAAATTAAATATAAATTAATCCTTATTAAAGCTAAAATTTTCTGTTACCTTCTTTGATTAACATTAATGACAAACATCACAGCAACTGGTTTATTAGGCTGCTGTCACTTTAATATCTGCCGCTGATGCACATCATTTTCTCACAACTCTTTAAGTTCATTTAAGACAACTCTTTTGAGGATACTCGCCAAAACAGGCATTTTGGCATAATCATGTGTGTTATTGTTTGTTCAAGCTTGAAAGAACTCAATAGTGGCACACAGACACGACATTCACAGACAGCGGGTTCTCGTTTGTCTTGTAGCACTTCAATGGTTTAAAATCATTTGCATGAATAAGAGCGTAAACAAATAATGTAATGCTAGCCAAATTATGATGGTAAAATTATGATGCTGACAAAATTATAATGCTGTGTTAGTTGCATTAAATATTTTTATTATAAATTAATCGCATGCGTTAACACGTTAATTTTGACAGCCCTTATATATATTTATATATGTGTGTGTGTGTGTGTAAATATATATATATATATATTAGGGCTGTCAAAATGAACGTGTTAACGCATGCGATTAATATATAGTGTGCACAATTTACTTAAAACAAGGTAATAAATTCGTAACACGTGCTGTATTACTAAGTTGTGGGAACGAATTGTTAATTTTTGCCCACAAATCCATTTAATAAAAAAAAGTGATCTATTTGAGCTTAAAATTTTAGAAACACTAGGTATAAAAGTTTGCAAGCCTCTTGCACAAAATGCTGTGCTAAGAAAAATAACCAACTAAAATAATATATATATATATATATATATATATATATTTATATAAAACAGAACAGAACTAATTTAGGCTAAATTCAGACCCAGTATAGTGTTTAAAACTAGTTGAGACGATATCACAGTGTTTAACGACAAGGTGAATACCTGGGAGGCTGAGACCTTTCTCACTACCATGAAGTGGCTAATGACCCCTATTCTCAATACAACAATGCATAAAAAGTATTAATGCTGATGCAATAATAACATCAGATCAACACATGCCTGTTCGAATGCTTCCATGTTGTTTCCCTGTTGTAAACCTGCAGGTCTTTGTCTTTGGTTTCATCCCTGCGGGGTCAATTATCACTAGTATGTCTCTAATTTCTCCATTACACAAAAAAACATGGCAGACACAAACACCTCCTGGGTAACTCGATTGGGGTGGGTGGCGGGTGGGAGCAGTTCTAGTCTGAAACCAGTTAACCAGGTTACAGGTGAAACTCATTTAGAACGGTTTGCCAGCAGGCCCACTTGAGCAGCATATGAGGAATACTCAAGCTCAGTGAGAAATAGAGCATAGATGCAAATGGCTTTAAGACCACATGAGGTGATAAGAAAAGAGAGGATAGGTGGACTAACAGCGAGGACACATTTTAGTCTGACTGACTCTGGTGGCCAACTAACATTACTATTACTAATTATATGATGACCAAATACAACCAGAAACAAGTAGACATTTTTCTCAAATCCCGTCATGTGAGTTATGGGAAAGTTGCCCTCTGCAATATGGCGGCGCCGCTGACGTACGATCCAGCGGCCAATAGGGCGTCTATGTATTTATTATGTCTTGTCGCTACTTGATCCGTACCGGAAACACGATCTGTACTCCGCATGTGCGAAAACGACGTTTTTCTGCCACTTCCTGTCATCATCAATGTTTTAACGACAACGTCACTGTCACTACTCGATCCGTACTTTACTGTCACGATTTGTACTGTACTGTCCTGCATGTGCGAAATAAAACATGGATTCTTTTGCGTTTTATGTGAAAGTTTAAGAATTTCTCTTAAAAGAAGAAATGCCTGACAATCACGCAGAGTGTCGGAAAATGAAATGGTCGTCTGCAAATTTTATCATCAAAGGTATCTATGACAAGCAAGGCTTAGACTAATCCAGGATTAGAACTTCAATTGTGTTGTGTAACAAAATATCGTGTCACAATATATCATAATACAAAAATGCAACAATATGTATCGTGGATAGTGACAATATGTATCGTGAATAGTTAGGCCAAAATAAAAAATACTGTGTGAGAAAAAAAAAATGTTTTCAGAGTTTTTGTGCAAGTACTACATTAAATTATTATATAATGTTGATTATAATGTATAATAATGGAATGGGGAATATTTATGGGTCCTGATAATGCCAGACTAATACGTTAGCAGAATGTTAAGCATATTTGTCTAAAATAATTCAGTATTTTCAGCTTGAGCTTCAGAATCATGAATATTTTTATTCTGGTGGCACCATTGTCTTCGGATTACAAGCACCAAGTCCAAACCTAATTATTTAAACCCACAATGTAATATCAAAGTTAGCATTTTAATCAACAGTGCATTTTGTGTTAACCTTTTATAATATTTCTTGGGAGTAATATCGTAAGCGTGAATTCAGTATCGTGATGCATCGAATCGTGAAATGAGGGTATTTTGTTGCTTCAGTTAAACCTGTCAAATATCGGATAGTAATATGATATTTTTCTATTTAATTTGAACTTCAACTCTTTCAGATGTTTTCTTTTTTCCTTTTAAAACAGACGACAGACTCTTCTACATCGGCCCCAGTATGCAGTATACAGTGGTGGTCAAAATTAATGTCACCCCTGGCAAATATGGTCAAAAAATGGCTGTAAAAAACATATCTGCATTGTTTATCCTTTTGATCTTTCATTCAAAAAATTCACAAAAATCTAACCTTTCATTGAATTAAAAGAATTGAAAGTGGGGGGTAAATAACATTATGAAATAAATGTTTTTCTCCAAAACACGCTGGCCATAATTATTGGCACCCTGTTATTAAATCCTTTTTAAAACCTCCTTTTGCCCAGACAACAGCTCTGAGTTTTCTTCGATAATGCCTGATGAGTTTGGAGAACAACTGACAGGAGATCAAGAACATTCCTCCATACAGAATCTCTCCAGATCCTGCAATTCACAAGTTCATGTTGATGCTTCTTCTCTTCAGTTCAGCCCACTCATCTTCTATAGGGTTCAGGTCAGGGGACTGGGACGGTCATGGCAGAAGCTTCATTTTGTGCTCAGTGACCCATTTTTGTGTTGATTTTGATGTTTGTTTTGGACCGTTGTCCTGATCGAAGATCCAACAACGGCCCATTATAAGATTTCTAGCAGAGGCAGTCAGGTTTTGATCTGTTGGTATTTGCTAGAATCCATAACTCTTAAAAATAAAGGTTCCAAAATAGGGGTCATAGAAGAACCATTTTGGTTCCCAAAAAAACATTTAGTGAATCGTTCTAAAAATAACCATTTTCTGAGATGATTTGGCCGCTCATTCCACCTAGTGTCAGTTCAAAAATCCAAAAGTCAATTTTTTATTAACTTTGAGAAAGGTTTGTGTAAGATAAATCATCATTCTGTTAAATTTAATGTAATGGTTCTTTATCTGCATCAATAACTCCTTAAAGAACCATTTTGTTCCACAAAAGTTTATTTATTGTGGAAAAAGGTTCTTTAGATTGATAATATGTTTAAAAAATGATTCTTTTTAGAGCGATTCACTAAAGGTTTTTTGGGAACCAAAATGGTTCTTATATGACCCCTATTTTGGAACCTTTATTTTTAAGAGTGTACCATCTGAACAAGATGTTTAGGACCTCCAGCAAAAAAATAGGCCCACACCATATAAGATCCAGCTGTATTTAACCGTAGGCATGGGGTAATTTTTATCCCTGTTTGCACCAAACACATCTGGTGTATTTGCTGCCAAAAAACTCTTTTTTTGTTTCATCTGACCACCGAATCCAGTCACTGTTGAAGGTCCAGTCGTGTCTGACAACTGAATATGCTGGAGTTTGTTTTTGGAGGAGCGAGGAGGATTTTTCTTGAAACCCTCCCAAACAACATGAGGTGATGTAGGGTTGTTTGATATATTTGTTTAGGCTTTCTGACCCCCAAGACTCAAGTAATCTC
Organism: Meda fulgida; assembly: GCA_030578275.1. Lineage (NCBI taxonomy): Eukaryota > Metazoa > Chordata > Actinopteri > Cypriniformes > Leuciscidae > Meda > Meda fulgida. The sequence continues at coordinate 19,319,174 of CM060630.1, read as the reverse complement.
TGCAATTCTCTGTGATCCTTGAGTCTTTGCCACTCAAACTTTCCTCCCCACCGTGCATTAAGACAATATAGACACACGTCCTCTTCCTGGCAGATTCATCTTTAGTTGATTGGAACTTCTTAATTATTGCCCCGATGTTCAAAATGAGGATTTTCAATTCTTTAGCTTTTTTCTTACAGCCACTTTCTATTTTGTAATGCTCAACAATCTTTGATGCACATCAGAACTATATTCTTTGGTTTTACTCATTGTGATGGATGATTAAGGGAATTTGGCCTTTGTGTTTACTCATATTTTAACTCATAGCTAGACAATTGCATGTTCCCAGTCACCCTGGTGTGCTAAAAAAGGGTACTCGTAAAAAATTCTAGGGGTGCCAATAATTGTGGCCAACATGTTTTGTAGAAAAACATTTATTTCATAATGTGATTAACCCCCCACTGTCAATTCTTTTACTTCAATGAAAGGTTAGATATGAATAAATAAATAAAGTTATCCTGTGTGATTGTGTTTTCTTGAGTGCAGACATTTGTTGTTAAAATATGCTGAAATAAGTAGAACAAACCTTTACAAAATGAAATATTACATGTAGTAATATTGTAAATATTACAATATTACTTCTGAAGAGGAGGCTGATCGCACACTACAACCATCATACTGCCCAGACTTAATGCACATCTGCATGTAAAATGTACAACAATAACTGGCTTAAACAATTGACAAAAATATGAGTGTTAACAGGAAACGGAGCAAGTAGAATAACACAACTTTAGGGAGAAGAAAATAAATTTAAAATAAATAAACAATAATTTAATGACAGAGGATAAATAAAAGTAATAAAAGTCAGTATGGTGCTTCAGTTACCATACGGATCGTGTAGTGTCGAACAACGACTGCCGTAAATGGTTTCGACATCAGACAGGAAGGAGACGCGTTTTCGCACATGCGCAGTACAGATCGTGTTTCCGGTACGGATCGAGTAGCGACATGTCTTAATGACTCTGAAGGTTAATATTGCCCACAACGCATTTAGCTTTGGAGGAGGAACTACAAACACTAGTAAAAAAGTGTTAACTTTTAAATGCATCATTATGTATTCATATTAGGAGAATCTACTCATTTAAAGGCACACCAGTGTTAATTTCGTTGATGAAAATAATGACGAAAATTATTCGTCAACGACATTTTTTCACAGACGAGAACGAGACGATAACTAAATAAAACCTAGTTTTGAATGACAAAAATTATGACGAAAATCTATTGACATTTTTGCCACCGAATAAAAACTAGACGAAAATGTTAGATAGCGACGATCTGGGAAGCGATCCAGTCAGAACTGATGTCCTGCGTGTGTGATAGATATGCACATTTGTACTGTAACGTGCCGATCTACGCAGCGGTCTCAAAACTTTAATCTTTAACCTTAATCTCAAAAATTTAAACGTCTGGGAGAATGAGCCTCCACCCGATCTGAAGCGTAGAGCCATGCACAATAGACACCTATACAGCACGCAAGGACTGAATTGAGCTCTCTTTCGTGTCTGAATGGACAAATACACACAGCATTATGTCTCAATGTCCGTTTTGGAGAGTATTCATGTAATCTATGTTGGTTATGTCTTAAACAGTTGTGAGTGTATCGGATGTGTACCAGTGCAATTGTATCTGCATGTCATTGGACGTGATCTGATGTCTTAAAGTGACAGTGACAATAAACCTAACGCGGTCTGTGTCCTTAATATTTAAGTAACAAAAGAAAAGCATTCACTGTTTGTTAATAGCTTTAATAAGGATTAATTATATTTAATTCATGAAAATAAATATGTCTGCTTGAAAGAATAAATAATGATGTATGCAAGGAATTATAAAGAATGCATATATCATTCATTGAAAAGAAGACTGTTTTACTTTAGGAAAAGTGGTTTTATTTAATTTTAAGATATTTTTTTAAGTCACAATAGTTAAATCTGTATCTGTATTGCATGTTCAAACCTAAATATCATTCATATTAATAGATTAATAAATGCAAAAACCAGCAATGCAAGTTTGAGAGGAGCGCCCCCGACAAATCTCGCGAGAATTACGACATGCTTTACGGCAACGATGTCACACACATCAACAACAACATAAAGCACGAAGACACTTGAGCGCATTTCAGACGTGATACTCGACAATTGAAAAAGCAAAGAAAACGCGGTCGGAACAGACTAGGAAAAGGAAAAGAGAGTCTGACCGCGTGAGGAACCGGACAAGAGTCCCACTCGGTCGGGCTTTCACTCGTTGGCGCGAGCTAAAAAGCAGCACTGGGTGCAACAGTGATGCTGACCTGGCGATCTTGTTGATGGACTAGTAAGTAAATCTCTTATTTGTAAACTTGTTTGCGTTCTATGTTTTATGTTTTTGCGCTTGCTTGTATGTAATTTTATACGATGCTGTTCATTCATCCATTGTTGATAATTAGACCAGTCCAATAATTCCACATGTCTGGCTAGCTTTCGATTACCAGAGCTGTTAGCAGACTTGCTGACAAACACTCGTTTCTCTTACGTTTTTTTTCGTTATGTTTTATTGCCTCGCTTGCCACACGAGCTAGTCTGCCAGCTGAACTCAGGTGTTGTGAGGTGTATTTGTAACGTTAGTCCTTTGTCTGGTTCCGATTTCTTGTGGCGTGTGTACTATGCTTATTCAAACTTTAGCTGACTAACAGTGCACTTCCCGACTGTAACTTTACTTGAACAATCACAATTTGGAAACTATTATGATAAATTGCAATAATCAGGTCTAATGACATCATAACGGCCAATGTTATGAAATAATGCGACGTACATTTAACTTATATTGATGTCATCTGGCATTTTGAAATGTTTACATTACAATCAAAAAACACAAATGAAATTATACAGTAGGCCTAGACTATTGAGAATGAGGACATGAGTCACGGTAGCTTGCTATCACGTGACGAATTGAGGCCGCCTGCCATTTTGGGAGGACACGCTATTGGTTGCCAGTGGCAACAGTGTAAGAGCGATACAGAGACTGATACAAATTGAAACGGATATAAGGATAGAAATTACGAGAAATTATTTAAATAATATATATATAAATATATATAATATTATATAATATATACATATATAAATAAGTATATATAATATTGAAATTAAGAAGAATGCGGCAAAAGAAAAGGGTCCTTACAGGGAGAAACTTACTATCAATGCCAGAGGTATTTGGAGAAATTGGCTGATATTAAAAACGTCGACCCATACGAGCTTCCTGCAGCTGAATGGAACAGAAACCTAGACTCTTTACCACCTTGTACGTATATGGAAATAGTTAATTACCTGGTTTTTGGCATCAGTTATTACACTATGCTAGAATTCAAAAGCCTGAAATCCTTGGAAAGTTACGAGACATTCTGCTGCGGCTGGGTGCGCGACTTGGTCATCTACAAGCCCCCAAACTGTGAAAACACCGTTGTACTGGCAAAGGTAAGTTGCTTCACTTTTTGTCAAGTCACTTTTATTTATATAGTGCTTTTTACAATCCAGATTGCATCAAAGCAGCTTAATAATAGGAAAATAACAAAGTTTGTTTCTGCTGTACAGGAGCTCTGAATCAAATAGTGATGAAATTCAGTTCAAAGGAAGTAGTGTCAATTGGGGCTGTTACAATAGTGTCACAATATATCGCAATACAAAAATGCAACAATATATCGTGGATAGTGACAGTAGTGTGTATAGTTCACCCAAAATTAAAATTACTGTGTGAGAAAAAAAACTCAAGTTTACAGTTTTAGTGTCAGTACTACATTAAACTACTATATATAAATGTTGTGCTGCGCCAGCGATGGCACTTGCTCCTGTTGCTGTACTGGGGATGCCAAATGTCCTTTCTTCTAACAGCTGCAACCCAAGAAATCCGACGTCTCTTTGTCACATCGGAGACATGCTCTCCTTCATGCTTTTTCCATTTAGGGAAACGAAAAAAATGTAACAAATGGTTGCTACGGTTCCCACGACGATCGTGTGAGACACTGGAGCAGTTTTTTTACACAGCACTGTTTTCCAGGCATTCTAACACTGCGACAATCTCCTCTACTACCAATATAAACAATAAGCGTTGCTGGCGGGTGTCCTCCCAAAATGGCGGAAAGCGGTCTCCGGGGGGGCGGGGCGCTGTGTTGTGACGACATCTCCTCATTCTCAATAGCTATTTACTTGTGATTTAGCAGCAATCATGTAAAAATGTTATAAGCCAGCAAACGCGGTAGGCTACTTTATTATTATTATTAAGTAGTCTAACACTTGACATAGTTATTATTACCCTATAACCATCATCAGTAGTTCAGTAGGCTATGCAGTAGCCTAATATTTGCATGACATCGTGAAACATTACCGTGTCTATCTGTGCCTGCTGCATGCCCGATACTTCTATCTATGCTTCTATGCTTTCTATTCGGTGGGGGTGGGGTTACGGCTATTTACGACAGTGCTATTTACGACAGTATTCCACAACGACTCTAGGGGTCTTTGTTTGACAAAACAACAATTTCTACATAGTATGCCTTTAAATTAAAATGAAATGGATGATTTTATCTTTGACAAGATGATTGACAGGTCAGTTTACTGTGTCAGGATGTGACAGAGAGCAACCGTTAGACACAATTGTATGATGTGATGGTATGTCCTAAAGCTTGTCTACTTTCTGCTACACACTCAAAAGTATCTACTTTTTCTTCATAAAAGGAGTAAATATTTTAGGGCGTATTATAAGTAGGTGAATTGAGATGCAAGTTTGGTCAGAATGATGTCAGAATGTGAAACTGGGCTGGGAGATAAAGCTGAAGGTGTGTATGTGAAAGTACAACATCATGAAAAGAAGGTGTTGAGAGAGCTGAAGTCAAAGGGCGTGGTAAAGTGTTAGTGGGGAAAAAAAACAAACCCTGATACAATGTATACCCATGCCAGTTTGCATTTATGAGTCCAACAATCCAGTGAATCATTGATTTTTAAGTTGTAACATGAGAGTTTGAAGCTGCCGGGGAGAAGAGAAGGTTTCTGAAAAATTCCAAGATATGTATAGCGGTGACCCGTGAGTGATGGGGACACATGAAATCTATACTAAGCCAAACACAATTTCTTGAGGAGACAAACTTCCTAGCAGGGTTTGGTGATATCTTGAATATTCACAGTATTTTTGCAATGAATTTGCCAGTAAATTAAGCAAAATCATGAATATTGCAATATTTTAATGTACTTTTTATTTGCCCATTAAGCTTCCTAAAAAAAAGTCGTCATTCGACTAGTTTCATAATTGTGCTTTATGTTGTGATCATGAGAGTGTTAATTTAAATACTTTGTTCAGGTGACCCAATTCAAGCTTCTGATTTAATTATTAACTTGCATCATTTATATAAAAATAAATAAAAAGTTAACTTGTTGAATTAAACATTTTTCAGTCACAATGGGTTCAAATGGCTTTTGTTTGAAAAGATGTTTTTTTTAAATTTTGATCTCACTATTATGTGTATTTGCATATATTATTGTGATTATATGTTCATATGTATGCAGGAATTTATTATGCTTGTTTACTTTTTGCTTTTACCGCCCTTGATGCTTGTATTGTGGCCTGAGATGCTTATGTGCAAATATAAAACAAACAAAAAAAGTATCTCAGTATTTTAGGTCATATTCCATCTATCTATCGATCTATCTATCTATCGATCGTGCTGGTCAGAATTATTTGCCCAGCACTGTATATATGCATGTATAACTCATCAGGCATTATATGGGCCTAATTTTCTGCCAGAGGTCCTGGACATCTTGTTCAGATACATGGCATCATGGATTCGATCAAATACCGACAGATGAAAAATGTAAACCTGACACCCTCTGCTAGAAATCTTATAACGTGCCATGTTTGGATCTTCCAACAGGACAGTGATCCAAAACTAAACATCAAAATCAACACAAAAATGTGTCACTGAGCACAAAATGAAGCTTCTGCCATGGCCGTCCTAGTCCCCTGACCTGAACCCCATAGAAAATGAGTGGGCTGAACTGAAGAGAAGCGCCAACATGGATCTGGGAATCTGAAGGATCTGGAGAGATTCTGTATGAAGGAATGATCTCTGATCTCTTGTCAGGTGTTCTCCAAACTCATCAGGCATTATAGGAGAAGACTTAGAGCTGTTAATTTAGGAAAAGGAGATTGCAAAAAGTATTTAATAAAAGGGGGCAAATAATTTTTCCCAACATGTTTTGGAGAAAGACATTTATTTCATAATGTGATTTTCCCCACACTTTCAATTCTTTTACTTCAATGAAAGGTTAGATTTTTGCACTTTTTTTTTTAATTAAAATATCAAAGGAATTAACAATGTAGATTTATTTTTTACAGCCATCTTTGATCATATTTACCAAGGGGGCAAATAATTCTGACCAGCACTGTATATGTATAAATACACACACACACAGGGCTTGACATTAACACTCGCAGCAGTGGCGTGAAATGCAATCACTACTACTGGCCACTTTGGTGGGTTGAATTTTATATATAATTATAGGCTACATTTTTCCATTGAAGTCTTCGGAACATCGGAAATAGACAAACTAAGTGCAATGACATACTGGAATATCTGAAATGCTTCCAATACAGATTTCCTGCAGAATACACGATACCAGCTGCGCTTTCTCGCTCTCTCATCTCTCCAACAGCGAGTTGACACACAAAACCGCCTCCCCTCACTCACTTGTCTCATTTGCTCCGGATGAATATTGTTGGTGTTACAGGGCATGCGTGTAGTGCGCATAATTTTACTTATTCCAGCAGATTTTGTGCCCACACACTCAAAAAGCACAAAATAATGTCAAAATGCGAGTATTCACATAAATAGTCAGTTATGTTTTAAGTGAACGTAAACAGTTGAGAAAGAAAACGCATGTTTAACAGTATACTGAATCCGTGCGTCAGGTCTTAAAGTGACATAGTATCGACATCAAAATTGTGGCCAGTGAAAATACTGAGTGGCTAACTTTGGAAAACCACTAGCCACAGTATATCTTTCTGAAAATGAACACTAAAAAGTGTAGGAGATGCTGACACTTTTCCCTTCTATCTTTAAAAGTGACAGTGAGATGGTGGTGGAGATGTTTACCCAGTCATGACCAGAACAAAGTCCACACTGTGGAATAAAACACAAATCACAAACCTCACCCTGACAAGACAGGGTAAACATAATATGACCCTGAGGAAAGCAAGGCTAGGTTAGTAAAACCCCCGGTCAAATAATGGCAGGAAATGTCATTTAAAATGTAAAATATAATTTATTCCTGTGAAGCCAAATTTTCAGCATCATTACTCCAGTCTTCAGTGTCACATGGACCTTCAGAAATCATTCTAATATCCTGATTTGCAGTTCAAGAAATTATTATCATCAATTATTATCAATGTTGAAAACAGTTGTGCTGCTTAAGAAAAAAAAACTATTCAAAGAATCCTGAAAAAAAGTCTAAAGTTCAAAAGAACAGCATTTATTAATTAAAAAAAAATTATAAACTGTCACTTTTGACCAATTTAATGCATCCTTGCACAAAAATATCTAACTGTCCCTGAACTTCTAAACTTCACCCTTTTACAACAAGCCATTTTGCATGCATTTGTTCATACTTGTCGGAGTATACTATGTTCATATAAACCAAAATAAAGTAGACAAAACAAAGACAGCACCGTCATCTTTTGCCATCAGAATACGACTAAAGTACTGATATGAAAAAATCTGGAAAACTGAACACACAAAAGGCCGAGCTATTTTTAAGCACAATAGCGTTTCAACCCCTCCATTTGATGAACAAAATCAGCATTCATAATTTGGGAACCATGCATAGCATCATGCATTCACACTTGCACAACACAGTCGCCGTGGGAACCAGACACATACAATGGCAGTGCTCCAGATCCACTTAGAAGCGTTTCAACTCGAGGCATTGAAACGCTCAGAATCAAACAGGACCATGTGTCTTCAGGCCTTATTCTCAGTACGGTACACACTGAACCCGACATGCCAACAATTGTTTCTCGGCTGGCGGCATTCCTGTGTTTTGTGATCGTCACATTGCTCAATACCTGTGAAAATGTACCTACATTTTCAGCCTGACTTCAATCTACTGGAAAAACAAACATCAGATGAAGCTATGTCATACAAGGAAGTTCCATTAAAGGCAGGAAGTTTTCAGAATAAATTTCATGTCTTTTTTTTTGGGTTGCTAGAAAGACACTTCATTTATAAGTGGATTGTTTTGGCTCAGACAACATATCATCCAGGAAGGTTTGCTGTAGTAAGTACAAACAGAGGTCTCTCGTGATATGGGGAAGGGTCTATATCAGAGAAAGACAGGTTTCTAGATCTACAGGTTTTAAAGGAAATCTCTTTTATTAGGGGGCTGAGCATAAGCATATGAGGACCAGATGTCTCTGCTTCTGTCTGGAAAATGCTGAATGCATGCTGCAAAAGGAGGAGGAATCCAACCACAAATACATTATGCTCTGGAGGCAAAAGTGGTTCCCTCGCTCGTACACATTCGTTCCTTCTCATTCCTCCGATGCCTCTTATTCTTTCTATTTCCTTCCAACAGAACAAAGCTTGCTGTTAACCTTTGACTCAATGTATACACTCTCTGTTATCATTTGCAGGAATAACTGCAGAGGATATAGTCAGTGGGCAACTAGGTAATACATTTTTATAAAATTACTGTAGTTTACAGAGGAATCATATCAAATCAAACATACTGTTTCGCAGTGTTGGGGAAAGTTCCTTCGATGATTACAAATATTCCATTACTCCCTAAAAAAAAGTAATAATTGTGTTACTTAGTTACTTTTTAAAGAAAGTAATGCATTATTTTACTTTTGCATTACTTTTTCTCACCTGGGCTGGACTTGGTTGGTTAATTTTTAAACAACAACAACAACGGCTTTGGCAAACGTCAAGGCTCTTTCACACCAAAAGTAAAATGTTGCAGGAGAAGAAAGTTTAACACTCTTATTTCAGCAAAAAAAAAAAGAAACAAATGTGATGTTTAAAGGGGTTCTCTTATGCCCTTTTACGACGTCTTTATTTTGTTTTCGGGGTGTACTAGAATATGCTTTCATGCTTGATTGTTTAAAAAACACTCATACAGCACTTTTAAAGATTATTACAGCACCTCTCTCCCCAATCTGGCTCGAACGAGTCGTTAGTTCCTGTTTCGAAGAACCCCCTCCTTCCCGAAATATCAAATGTGCTGTGATTGGTTAGCGGGCCCAGTGTGTTGTGATTGGCTCCGCGTGTTTGAGAAATGTCACGCACCTTACCATACCCTTGACTTTCATCTGCTCAGGACAGGTGTAAGTATTAAGGATGGCATCAATTTCAAACCAATTTCAAGCACAGACTTTTTTCAAGCACGGATTTCGCAGGACGAGTGGTGTGTTTTTTATTTTTATTGTCTTGTAGATTTTATATCCGATAGATAGTTGCATTACTTTACAACAAAAAAGTTACTCAGATATTTTATTTTCAATTTAAAAGTACAAAAAAAAAACACTTGTTAATTGAATAAAGTAATCTGATTACGTAACTGTAAACACTGCTGTAACAGCCGAGAGCAAAACAACTGGCAGGTAAAGATGAGAGAAAAAAATAATAAGAATAATTAAAAGAAATGAAATAAAAATAAAAGAAATAATAAGGCAAAATAACTAAAACAAAGTTAAATTAATTAATTAATCAATATATAGTCTTAAATTAATCTTAATGAATAAAGCCATGTAAAATCAGGTAAGTTTCAGGTTCATACTTAGGAGATGTTTACCCAAGACATCTAAAAAATAGCTAGTCTTAAAGGATTATTCCGGTATTTAACATCTATTTTGTAGTTTGTTTTGGATGAACTAGAGTAGTGGACACAGAAATTTTGACAATGGTTCCTGTCTCGACTTTTTGACTATTTTAGAACCGCCTTTGACCACTTCAGAGTGGCTGTTTATGGGCATGCACAAACATGTCCTTAAAGGAGAACTCCGGTCAATTTTAACATTGAGCTCATTGTTTTGTACATTTGGAGTGCTGTCAGTACAGACAAAAACGACAAAAATCCACCGTGTTATCCTCTTTTTAAAATTCGCACCCTGTTGACTTTAATGGGGCAAGTTCTAAACCTGCTTTTAGCCTCTTAACATCCTTGATTTGTCATTACAAGTGCACAGCCATGTGAGTGGTGTTATTAAGAGTGACCACGGTCAATCTGACTGCAGTAGATGTGAAAGATATAAATAAAAAATATTTTAATTCAGCCAGCTCACATACCTGTATTTTATTTCCTTAGTTACCAATGATCGCGTGCGTGAACTCGACAATCAACTACTGTGGACTTCAACCGAAAACAGGAAGTAAATACAGGTATGTGAGCTGGCTGAATTAACATCATTTTTATTAATATCTTTCACATCTACTGCAGTCAGATTCACCGTGATCACTCTTAATAACACCACTCACATGGCTGTGCACTTGTAATGACAAGGATGTTAAGAGGTTAAAAGCAGGTTTAGAACTTGCCCCATTGAAATCAACAGTGTGCGAATTTTAAAAAGGATAACACTGTAGGCAACACCGATTTTTGTCGTTTTTGTCTGTACTGACAGCACTCCAAATGTACAAAAAAAATGAGCTCAATGTTAAAATTGACCGGAATTCTCTTTTAAAACAACCCTTAACGTTCGTTTTCAAAACTGCAACTCACCGAGTGGTTAGTGGTGTTTGTTGATGATTAAAAACAAATATATCAGCACAATGTATGATTCCAATCAGTTTATTTTGCTATAGTGGAACTATTTTTTCAGATACCTCACAACCGCGTATAAACTTCCGCTCAATATTTGAGTCTGAAGCGTTAGCACACTCTTGACCACTTAATGGCGACAACCACTTTGCCGTACATGGACGCTGTATGAAACTCGGTGTCTAGCGCATGGACAGTAAAAAAAAGACGGAGAACTGAGCAAAAAGACTACAACCAAATGTAAACAGCCACCCTGTTTCCGGTAGCGCAGTGATATCAACGAGCAATGGGTCCTCCAACAGAAATCAATGGGATTTTACAAAATGCCAAATAAAACACAACAGAAACTGTATTTCACTCCACTACTTGTTTTGGAACATCAACGAGCACCACTAGCCACTCGGTGAGTTGTACAATTTTGAAAATGAATGTTTAGGGTTGTTTTAAGGACATGTTTGTGCATGCCCATAGACTTCCATTCTGAAGCTGTCAAAGGCGATTCTAAAACAGTTAAAAAGTCGAGACAGGAACCATTGTCAATTTTTGTGTTCACCACTCTAGTTTATCCAAAACAAACTACAAAATAGACTCAAAGTGTTAAATACCGGAATTATCCTTTAATATGTCTGTCTGAATGTTCATTGATATGGTAGTAATTTGCTGCAAAAAAAAAGAAGCAAAACCTTGAGGACACTTTACCAAACCGACTAGTTGGTTGAACAATCCCAACTATGCCGTTACATTCAAATTTGTTTTCAGTGTAAAAAAAAAAACATGATGCAGTTGTAATATCAGGAACGTGCGGGCCTTTGTCTTACTACAGATGACTTTTACCACTCATACATGCTACTGACAGCTTTATCCAGAGTACAGAAGCTTGAACCAGTCAGGGAAAGCTGCAGGTTTAACACACCAGAGCTGGATTATTAGGTACTACAGAAAATGCAGGGGGCTGTAGTTGAGGTTCCTGGCACGGCACCACTCGACTGCATCACTAAGCTATTGAGTCAAATCTGTCACTGAGCAAATACAATCACCTCAGGCTTCTGTGTTTAGGTGAACTAACAATCACCCTTGACTCTGCCAAACCATCGCATTCCCTCCACGGTGTTTTGTATTTTTCCACCGATTCTACCTCTGCATGCATGGTATGAACGAGCACTAATGCAAACTGATCATCTGAGCCTCCATTGAGGCCTGCAGGCTTTAATTAGCAAACTCGGTTGTGCTAAATGAATGGGGGATGAGACACATTTGCTCAACAAAGCACCATTTCTGAGAAACTGATTTAAAGGAGGTTTGTGGTGATCCAAATGCCAAAAATGTTATTGGGTTAGCGTGATGCTTTTCACAGAACCACCTCGGGAAACTTGAGAATTTGCAAAAGTGACAGCCAAGCAGTAATACTTACAAACCAACAATTTTTAAAATTTCACAAACCAAGCAAACCATTTTTAATTCAAGTAACAGTTCTCTTTTTCTGTTTACTATACTGGCATGTGACAACACTACTCGGGTAGATAGTGGGCCTCACTAACCGTGCTTTTCCACTGCAAATGTATGACTCCTTAAGCAATCAGGGTTTCCGCTTCCTCTTCTCCTTAAATCAGGCGCATTCTTATGTACACGCTACCAATTAAGTTTGGCAAGGTTTAAAAAAAAAACAAAAAAAAATTAATACATTTATTCAAGTTCATTCCATTCAAACTAGGCACATCTAAAACAAAGCTTCTCTTATTATTACAGTTTGGCTCATGATGTAAACAGTGGGGAAGAACAGGACGGGGTGGAGATGAGAGGGTCTGACAGTTTCTCACACTGCCATTAGGAATCTGGCTGCATGTTCCCTCCAGTCACTTCACTGAATAAAATCCCAAGAAAAGAGGGAACAACAACAGAATGAAGCTGGCAACTTAACCAAGTGTTGACGCCACAGAACCACAAACAAACCAGAAAAAAACCCATTGAACTTAATGGAAACGTTTGGACGGCATCATCCCTCGCCCATTGCAACAGAGCAGGATACACTGGCTGTGATAATCTGTATATGTACTGAGCTAATACAACCAGTTTGTTCAAACGGCCTTGCTATTGATGTGTTTATTTTACATAGCTTAGCTATTTCAGCGGTTTACCCTCGGTTACCTCTGCTGACCTTCAGTATGTCTAAACACACACAAAGACACAAAGCAAAGAAAGCTGGTCAGACAGGTTGCATTATGTGAATACACTGATATCAGGTTTGTGTAGCTTTAATTATATTAGTGAGTAATACAGAAACTGCTTTTGGAATGATGTTATTGTTTACAGAAATTTCTTTTGGAATGATGTTATGGTTTACCACCAAAATCTCCTTCAAACCAAGTTAGTGGCTTTCTTTTAATTTTCATTCATTTTTTTCTATTATTTTTACCATCATATTCATAAAAATTAAGCACATTTACCATCCAATTTTTTAAGTAATAAGAAATTAAGGGGGTACTATCTAGCCTTTCATTTAAGATGATTTTCTTTTTAATCTGTATCAATTTATTCAAATAATCAGAATGTAATAAGAATCCCTTTTGAAATTAATGATATTAATCACAATAAAGACGACAAACGTCTGGAGGCATTACAAATGACAATTAGGGGGAAAATATGTTTAACTGTCAAAACAAAAAATCTGAGAAATCTTAATGGTCTTAAACATAGGCTTTACCCATTTAGTAGTTAAGCAATTGGCTTTCTCCAAAAATACATAATTTCTTTGTACCATGTTTTATGTTTACTCACCACTACATGGTGGAAAAGTAGCTCCCATGAATGGCTGATCTTCTGATTAATAACCATATCAAAGAAGTCATATATGAAGTACCCTGAAACACATAAATGCATATTAACACTGTATTTCCCAAACAGTGCAAAGATCACTCAACAGGTTTTTCAACCAACAGATCCCATGACAACAATTGTGTTGGTTACCAAGATGTAATTTCCAGAGGGCTATTTATATCCATCCATCTCCCAATAAGAGGGTCTCCATGGAAACTGCATTTTTGAGCAGATCAACAACAAATGAAGCCAAATATGAGACTTCATTAATATAAATGTACTGATAAGCATTTTCAAAATACATGCCTGTTTCCTGTTTCCATTTTAATTCACATTACACTAGTACCATCTCAGGTGAAGGGGTGAATAGATATTGTTTATATGTCTATATTGAAGCATATTAGAAACATGCTTTCCTCAGACTTTTGAACAAGACCATGAAAAGCCACAATTAGCTTTTTATGGGTATATACTAAGCAGATATAACAGGACTGGCATACATCTTCTGTAATATTTTTTTTTAAATTGAGAGAATATAATAAACTTAAAAGCAAAGGGCCATTCATAAACAGTCATGTGACCTACGGGGGGGTAGCACTGGTAGCTTGTTAGGACGGATCATAAAGCCAGGCATTGATTCTGTAGCTAAAGCTAACATCTCTGCCAACTGTATGTGGGATTCCTCACAGTATTCAAAATATTTCTGGTATTTGGCATTTTAAATGGGAGTTATCTACTTATTGGTTGAAATACACATTCCAGTCAACTGTGCTACGTTTTAGAGTGGTGCAAAATAACACACTACACAAATTATGGCTACTAATCAAAAGGGAACAAAAAATTACACTGAATGTTTTCCAAAAAGTTTCATGTCTCAATCTCATTATTGCAATGAAATGCAATGCAATGCAAAAAAAAAAAAACTGTCTTCACTGTAATGAAAAGAAATTATATATGATTTAAATAAAGTATTTATGAATCATGTTATTATTTGTTGTACCTTTAATTTATGCAGATTAAAAACTGTATAACTGTATCTGTATAGAATCACTATTGGTAATAATGGGATTTTAAAGAAAAAAAATCACATGGATTAATTAGGAGTAATCAGAATTTGGGGAGATATGCTTACTTGTAAAAAACAAAACAAAACAAAAAGTCCCAAAGCAAGCAAAAAAAACAAACAAAAAAAAAAATCCTAAAATAGTCGTAATTTGGAGTGATTTACCCATGTAGCAGTAAGGTCACCTGTGAAGTCTAAACCAGTTTCCTTCAATTACACCGTACATGTGTTAGCCAGTTCCTTATTCGTCAAACTATTCGTTCCAACTTAAAAATGTTGTATAATTGTTAACCCCTCCCCCTCAGTGATTTTGGCCATATTTTTACAAAGGAGCAGTTGTACAGGAATTATGAGGCTGTGGATCGGGCAGAATTTCTCATTTAATAGTAAAAAAAATACTTCTGTAAAAATGATCTTGTCTGCTTCTATAAATGGTATAAACTATGTGGTAAATTCAACCAGTGTTGTATTTAAGTTCCATTTCTTAATAAATGTCTTTTTAAAAGTATGGAGAAACATGAACGTTGTGTTTGCAAACTGAGATTTAATGTTGCATCATTTTTGTTCTTTACTCTAGTCTGAGAGATTAAAGATATAAATAAAAAAACATATATATACAGGTCCTTCTAAAAAAATTAGCATATTGTGATAAAGTTAATTATTTTCCATATGTAATGACAAAAATTAAACTTTCATATATTTTAGATTCATTGCACACCACCTGAAATATTTCAGGTCTTTTATTGTTGTAATACTGATGATTTTGGCATACAGCTCATGAAAACCCAAAATTCCTGTCTCAAAAAAGTAGCATATCATGAAAAGGTTCTCTAAACGAGCTATTAACCTAATCATCTGAATCAACTTATTAACTCTAAACACCTGCAAAAGATTCCTGAGGCTTTTAAAAACTCCCAGGCTGTTTCATTATTCAAAACCGCGATCATGGGTAAGACTGCCGACCTGACTGCTGTCCAGAAGGCCATCACTGACACCCTCAAGCAAGAGGGTAAGACACAGAAAGAAATTTCTAAACAAATAGGCTGTTCCCAGAGTGCTGTATCAAGGCACCTCAGTGGGAAGTCTGTGGGAAGATAAAAGCGTGGCAAAAAACTCTGCACAATGAGAAGAGGTGACCGGACCCTGAGGAAGATTGTGGAGAAGGACCGATTCCAGACCTTGGGAGACCTGCGGAAGCAGTGGACTGAGTCTGGAGTAGAAACATCCAGAGCCACCGTGCACAGGCGTGTGCAGGAAATGGGCTACAGGTGACGCATTCCCCAGGTCAAGCCACTTTTGAACCAGAAACAGCGGCAGAAGCGCCTGACCTGGGCTACACAGAAGCAGCACTGGACTGTTGCTCAGTGGTTGCATGTCATTTGGAAATCAAGGTGCCAGAGTCTGGAGGAAGACTGGGGAGAAGGAAATGCCAAAATGCCTGAAGTCCAGTGTCAAGTACCCACAGTCAGTGATGGTCTGGGGTGCTCAGCTGCTGGTGTTGGTCCACTGTGTTTTATCAAGGGCAGGGTCAATGCAGCTAGCTATCAGGAGATTTTGGAGCACTTCATGCTTCCACCTGCTGAAAAGCTTTATGGAGATGAAGATTTCATTTTTCAGCACGACCTGGCTCCTGCTCACAGTGCCAAAACCACTGGTAAATGGTTTACTGACCATGGTATTACTATGCTCAATTGGCCTGCCAACTCTCCTGACCTGAACCCCATAGAGAATCTGTGGGATATTGTGAAGAGAAAGTTGAGAGACGCAAGACCCAACACTCTGGATGAGTTTAAGGCCGCTCTCGAAGCATCCTGGGCCTCCATAACACCTCAGCAGTGCCACAGGCTGATTGCCTCAATGCCACGCCGCAATAAAGCAGTCATTTCTGCAAAAGGATTCCCGACCAAGTATTGAGTGCATAACTGAACATAATTATTTGAAGGTTGACTTTTTTTTTTTTGGATTAAAAACACTTATTTTATTGGTCGGATGAAATATGCTAATTTTTTGAGATAGGAATTGTGGGTCTTCATGAGCTGTATGCCAAAATCATCCGTATTAAAACAATAAAAGACCTGAAATATTTCAGTTGGTGTGCAATGAATCTAAAATATATGAAAGTTTAATTTTTATCATTACATTATGGAAAATAATGAACTTTATCACAATATGCTAATTTTTTTTAGAAGGACCTGTATGTATAAATATATATATATATATAATGTATATATATATAATGTATATAAATATATACACATACACACACACATAATTCAATTTTCTGATCCAACATTTTCTGATGTGTTATTGTTGAAACATGGTACCCAGAACATGCAACTGTATGTGCCGACAAAGCATACTGGAGCTCAGCTGTCATTACTTTATTATTTCACAACTTCTTAAAAAAACGAGCACATAGAGGTATAGATAAAGTCATTCTTATACGAAATCCTGCATTACAATATTTTCTGATGTGTTACTGTTGAATAATAGTATGCTTCGTTGGAACATACAGTTGCATGTTCTGGGTACCAGATTTCAACAATAACCCATCAGAAATGTTGTAATGCAGGATTTCTTTTAAGAATGAATTTATCTATAGCTCTATGTGCTCCGTCTATTGAGAACTTGTGAAATAATAAAGTAATGACACCTCCAGTATGCTTTGTCGCCACATACAGTTGTGTGTTCTGGGTACCATATTTCATAAATAAGACATCAGAAAATGTTGTAATGCAGGATTTCATTTATTAATTTATCTATACCTCTACATGCTCGATTTTTTGAGAACTTGTGAAATAATAAAGTAATGACACCTCCAGTATGCTTTGTCGGCACGAAGTTGCATGGAGGGGCATGTTCCGGTGTTTGTGTGTGTAATATATATACATATATATATATATTCATGTTTCTCCATACTTTTAAAAAGACATTTAGTAAGAAATGGAACTTAAATACAAAATAAGCACACTGGTTGAATTTACCACATAGTTTAAACCATTTATAGAAGCAGACAAGATCATTTTTACTATTAAATGAAAAATGTCTCATAGTTCCCGTTAACTTTTCCTTTGTAAAAATACGGCCAAAATCACTGAGGGGGAGGGGTTACCAACTATACAATTTTTTTTAAGTAGGAACGAATAGTTCAACGAATACTGGCTGGCGAAAAAGGAACTGGAGTCAGCCTCGTGTCTGAACATGACAGAAGAGACTACTAAGGGACTACTTCTGAAATCGTGAAATCGAGCATCACATTAAAATTTTGACTTGAGAGGGCGTTCATGTCCAATTTTTTAACTAGGAAAACAATTCTTTATACTTACCGATTGATACAGACACTAGGACGTGAGAGAAAACGGAGTACGTTCCTATTAAATCCTCAGCCATCTGGGGGTGCATGCAAAAACTACAAGACAGACGATTTATGATCAGGGCATGGCGTTTAGATGAAAGTGCATCACATTTGTGAAATATGTTGGGTAGTAATGAACAACGTTCATATATCAAGTGATATGAACCATATGTGTCGTCTGTGCAGCCTATCAAATGGCCAAGTGTATGTTTAACTGCATCTAGGCATTATACAAAGTGGGTGGCAGCCGAAAAGATGTTACTCTTGGATAAAATTCTCAAACATCTGATAGACGGTGCATACTGGAGTATATGGGTGTGTATTGTATTCCTCATGCACATGTGGGGGAATTCAGGCACTCACCATAGCACGGACCACACTCCAGTTATGAGGCTGTGCACGAAAGACGTGGAGATGTTTTTCCATTTCCAAGCGTTCCTCTGAGCTGTCTCGGGTATGGGAAGTTTGCCGATTCCATAGTTTACCAATTTGAAAAAGCCCACCGAGGATCCAGCGGTCAAAATCACAGAATTCAAATCCATATTTTAAGCGCGCGCTTCTGTTTTCTTGTCACTACCCGAGATTCTCGCGCGCGTCTTGACCTTTCGGTGATAAACCCGCTTTTTTAAGTTATTCCGTCAAATATACATCCCGAATTGTTTATCTCTATTTCATTTTCACCTTCAGTATGCGACTTATGCCGTCTCTGTAGGCAGAGCCCTTGTATAATTCAAATTGATCGATACTATCTTTGTTAAATTTTAAAAAAAAAGCTTTTTTGTTTCGGTGCTCAGTTTGTTCGGTCCGATGTATAGCTAAGACACTGATTGCTCAAATACGATTCGCAACAATGATAGTATCTAAAGCATGTGTTACAAAATCCTGACGCTAAACGCTTGTGTAACTTTTTCGCTTTTACAATAACCAAACAAGAGAATCCCCGCCCAATCATCGTGGCGAGTTTGAGCAAATGGGCGTGCTTACGTCTAGTCCCGTTCCTTCGTGTCAGAGTGGAAGTATGGGAGATGTAGTAGGCTATATGCGGGGATTTCGTAACTTGCAATTTATGAAAGTAGAAAAGTAAGCTGTCGGAGAAACCACATATGCAGTTTTGATACTAATAAGGAGAAGAAAAAGAAGAAAAATACTTTTTATACCAATGGATTCCCGTTGAAGTTGTAGATGTAGGCTATAAGCCTAGTTCTACATGAAATCAATCCTTGCTGAAGCATTGAGCTCGCAGCTCCGTTTCTATGCGAGTCGGACATTATATTAAATGTTCAAAATTTTATTTCCACCAGAATGGAATTTGAGATTAAGGCTAGTGGGCATGGAGTTTAATAATTCATCTGTAATGCAGCATGTATGTGCACCGTTGAACACACTAAACAAATTAAAGGAAATAGCATATTGTTGAGTCTGAAAAGTGTGTTTATTGGAGTTTCATTTCCGAAAGTCCACATGGCTAGAAGAGCAGCAGGTGTTTTCGTTGTCTAATTTGAGGTGTCGGGCGACATCTTGTGGTTGTTTTTTATGTAAGATATGTAGTTGTTTCACAATACTTCAATGACATGGGCTACATAGCTATTAGCCTACTACATGTGGATGAAACCATAAAAAATGTAAAATAGTCAAAAGTGTTTAAATAATATAGCTTATACTGCTGTAGCCTACTGTGCTAGGCTACATGAAGAAGACTGGCTCATCTGTTTTATAGGCATAGCCGAACTGCGAATCTTCAAAATGGGCAGATTTTTTTACGACGAAAAAAGTTTGAGAACCACTGGAATAAATGGTATGCATATTTGGCGTACTGTCCGATGAAAGGACCCCGGGATCAATATTTGGCCGAACCGAGAGTAGGCTAGGCCACTCCCCTATTCCTGGCTGTGGAAGGAACAAGCCAAGACTGAGGTCTCGGGGTGGTGGAGGGATGCTGCAAACTGTCAAGGAATGTAGGTGAGTTGGCTGAGTGCATAGCCTACTTCTTCTCTTGCTTCTTCTCTTGATACTCTAGTCATGATGGTTGTTGATGACAGTTCATTGGATTGATTATTTGAACGTGCTCCTCACGAACTTTGTTTAATGCAACATCATTATAAGCTGTCTCTGTAAGATGTTTTAGCCTATGCTCTTACAGAAGCAAGATGATGGAGTAGGCTATGTTGTGAACGTCTATAGCCTACTCTGCTTGGCAAATACTGTATTCACAAAACAATGTTTACTTTATAGCCTACAATGACTCTAGCCTACTATTCCTCATTAAATATTATATTAAATATTATTGAAGTTGAATTTGCTTTTTATAACAACACCAAATGTCCAAAATTCACACCTGAAAACAGAAAACAGAAGATAGGAAATGGTTAGTTAGTTTCGCATGCACACTTTTATGTCACCTCGCCTGGTTCGCCACGTGCGCCGATTGGCCGACAGAGTGTCTCTGTCGCTGATGCTGAGTCATGATGAGGTGTCAACGATTTAACGAGTTTTATTCTGAATGGAGTCAATAGACTGCAAACAGTTTGACTTGACAACCGGAGAATTTCGTCCAAACAGGTTAGAAATGGGAAAAATGGTAAAGTACGCAAGGACGACATATGTATCTTGTTGTCCTGCGTTACGACATCAGCTCAGCTCAGGGTGTTTCAGTGTTCCGCGTAACCAGTGACAGATAGCAACGTGCGTTCCTTATTATAAATGTATAACTTTATTGCTTCTGCTAGAAAAGTATCTTGTGTAATCTAGTTACCATCACGATGTACTTATCCATATGATGTTTCTTGTGTTACAGATAAGTTCCCAGCTTTGAAGGTAAACAACAGTGGAAGCTGATTGACCAGGCGTGCTTTGCTGTATAAAGGTAGCAGTATAGCCTACAGTTTACAGTGGTGTTTGAAGTGCACCGGTTGGAAACGGGGAGTTTCGTTACATTACTAATTAGTTGTTGTATCTTCAGCTGATAAACCAACAATGGAGACAAAACAGTGTGAAGAGATCACGGAGATGGTGTGTTTAGAGTCAGATCTGCTGGATGGACAGTAAGAAACGATGTGATCCAAACATGTTACAGCAGTAGGCTAGCCTATATAATTTGTAGAAAATAAATAATGGAATTTACTATTTAAGTCAGTTATTACTTACTTTAAAATGTATTTACTATAGGCTAATAGTTATTATAAATACACTGGCGGTCATAAGTTTGCAATATTTATTTTTTTGAAAGAAGTCTTTTATGCTCACCAAGGGTGCATTTATTTTATGAAAAATACAGTCAATCAGTAGTATTGTCAAATACTATTGCAATTTAAAATGACTTTTCTATTTTCAATATGCTGATTTGCTGCTCAAGAAAAAAATCGTATCATTATAAATATTAGAAGCAGTTGTGATGCTTCATATTTTTGTGGAAACTGTGATGCACTACCATTTAAAAATTTGGGGTTGTAAGATAGAAATGAAAACTTTTATTTAACACACATTACATTGACGGTAAAGGCATAATGTTACAAACTTTTGACTGCCAGTGTAAATAATTGTATTTATTTATTCAATCTGGCACCATGTTACCCATGTTCGTCCTACAGAATGAAGGAGGTTGAGGTGGACCAGCATAAAATCCTGTTGGTACGCAATAAGGGAGAATTTGTGGCTGTGGGTGGTCTGTGCACTCATTATGGTGCTCCACTTATTAAAGGTAGGGTATGGTCTCTGAGCAAATAATAACCCTGTCCTTTGTTTACTTAGAACTGTAAGTAGAGTGAAAACATTTTTTTTTTAATTCATCATTCCGCGCCTTTTACCTGTCATTCTTAATTCTGAGCTGTATCCAGTTACATTGCCTTTATTGTTTTCAAGTCTACCGTGACATTGTGTTTCCAACCATCATAAAAGCGGTTTTGCTTGTACCTGTAGGTGCATTGCTTGGAGATCGAGTTCGGTGCCCATTTCATGGGGCATGTTTCAATACTAAAACTGGAGATATTGAAGAATTTCCTGGACTGGACTCTCTGCCTACATACAAAGTATAAATATACACTGCAGGATGGCACTTAAGGAATCAAGAATTTTTGTCATGTGCTCGTTACAAAGTCACATGCAATTTCCCATACAGTTTTATGAATGAATCCATTACCTATTTTTTTTTCCTTCTCCTGTCCTGTTAAGGTCAAGGTAGAGGGTGGTAAAGTTTATGTGACTGCTGATGAAAAGGTTAGTCATGTACCCCTGCGATTTTAGGTCCAGCACAAGATTAGTTGCTTTTGAGGAGCATTTCATGAAATGTTCTGTATTTTGTAATTCTTAGAAACTGAATAAGCGAGTTAAGAAAATGTGCGGTAGAGTGCCTGGAGTCAGCCACACGGTTGTTCTGATTGGAGGAGGTGAGTAATAGATACATCATCTAGACAAACCATAATAAAAAAAAAAAATATAGACAAAACTTTATGTGTTTACTGCTTATTTCTTGCAAGTAGCCTATATCTTTCACCTCATCCTGAGGTGTTCATCGCCCCCTAGAGGGTTTTGCATAATAGTGCAGGGGGTCAGACAAATAATGAAAATATGTTTAAAAAGATAGGCTACATTATTATATTAACTTAAACAAAGCTAAAATTGAGCAGCTGAAGTTCAACTAAATGTTTCCTTGTCCCTCCAACAAATTAAATGTACTTAATTTTTTTTTTTATTCCTGTTAAAATTAAAAGTTAATCCACCATGGCCTGAATAAGTTTGTATGCTTCTTCTCTAGTCTGTCATATTGGGAAATGCAACATTTCTATGTGTTTGTGTTTCCACAGGCCCAGCTTCAGTGCAATGTGCGGAAACCCTTCGTCAGAATGATTATGAAGGGAGAATTATAATGGTTACTAAAGATGAGCAGCTGCCTCTGGATAAGACCAAGCTTAGCAAGGTTGGAATACATGGATCATAGATTAAACAAAACCAGATTATATTATTTTGATTGGCTCCCCATTACCTTACTGAATTAATAAACCTGTGTAGTTTCTTGTTTATGAATATGTTGTGTGTTCATGGACTCTTGTAGGCAATGAATATTGAAATTGAAAAGGTGTTGCTACGACAGAGTGATTTCCTTCAGCACTATGGAATTGAAGTGTGGACTAAAAAAGAAGTGGGTTTCTTTCATATCTTCCATTTATTTTCCTGGGATCTTATGCATTATATTTATTTGTGGATATTAACAATAATTGTCCCTCAAAGGTAAAGTCTGTTGACACAGAGGCTAAAACATTGACGTTCAAGGATGGCACTGTCCAACACTATGACCAGCTCTTGATTTCTACAGGGGGCAGGTTAGATCATAACTTCTTTTTAAAAGTGCTTAAGATTAGATAAATGTTTCATAAAAAGGCCATGTATAATGATAGACATTTGGACCTTTAATCTGAATGCAATGTCTGATGGTAGATTATGTACTTTTGTTTTTAGAGCCAGACCTCTGCAGTGTCCTGGTGCTGAACTTAAAAACGTAAAATTGCTGCAGAGCTATAAGGATGCTACAGAAATCCATCATATGAGTGCAGGCAACAAGGCCGTCATCGTTGGAACTTCATTCATAGGTATACAGAAATCAATTGGAAAGTAGCATTTTTTCACAAACACTAGGACTGTGTCCAAAAGCGTAGACAGTTGAATTGTTGCCTCATTGCCCTATCAGGCAATTACTTTGCAGGCAGCGTTTGTGGTACCGAAGGTACCTTGCGAAACTGATACAACAAAATAGAGAGAGTAAGAACAAACCAAATATTTAATTACTACAATACTAATTTCCCACTAGAAATTAAACAAAAGTGGAAAAAGTTGGTCAAAAATGTACATTTACAAACTAATCACAAAATACAAATTTCAGATGCCATTTTTATATTTTGGCTCAACTGTCACAAAATGGAACACATAGGATGGTGGGATATCAATGGCAGTGAAGGATACATCTATCCTGCCTTAAAAATTGGTCATAGGAAGGTATCTTACTAGACAGGATGTGACACAATCATTGGATTCAACGTGTCTTGTTGCTCTCCTACCTCCGCATGCTGCCTGTGGATGCAGCATTTTTCAGCTTTCGGACGCAGCCTAAGTTAATGGCAATATTGCAAACTATGACTTTCAATTGTCAATCAGGAATGGAGGTAGCAGCTTATCTGTCTGACAAGGCAGCCAGCGTCACTGTTATTGGCAGCAGTAAGTTTCCTTTCCAGTCATCACTGGGTCCAGATATCGGAAAAATGACAATGCAGGTCAGTGAACAACATTGTGGTATTTTCTTTCATTTTTGGTTTCCTGCTATACGCCATTTATCGCAAGTAATATATCACCTTTTAAAGATGCTGGAGGAGAAAAACGTGAAGTTCTGCACAAGTAATGGTGTGGCTGAAATACGGGGTGAAAATGGAAAGGTACTGTAAGAGTAAGCGCATTACTAAACAATCATAGAACTGATGTCAGTGCATCATAAAAATAAATAAATAACTTAATTGTTTAGGTCAAGGAAGTTGTTCTGAAAAATGGTGAAGTCCTTCCAGCGGATATTGTAATTGTGGGCATTGGTATGTACCAAAACAATTTTGTCATAGCAGTTTTGTTGTTGTCACTGAAAACGCTCTTTATTTCTAACAGTTACATCTATATCCTTTTAAAGGTGTCATTCCCAACTCTGATTTCCTAAAGAGAACATCTGTGGAAATTGATTCACGCAATGCTGTTGTTGTTGACAAGGTAACCGCCTTCATATCACATAGAACAAAAACTTTATTTAACAAATAGAGTAGTTTTTATGACATCTGTGTTTTTCAGTTCATGAAAACCAACATTCCTGATGTCTTTGCTGCTGGGGATGTGGTGTCTTTTCCACTTCCTTTGGTCGGACATAAGAGAGTCAATATTGGACATTGGCAATTGGCGCAAGCTCACGGTACCACCTGATATAATAATACGAGTTTGAATATAAAAAAAACCCACTTTAAATAAAACATGGTTACCAAACATTTCTATTTCAAATAAATGCTCAATGACTCAAAAAAGACTCAATGTTCTTTTTAAATTTCTATTCCTCAAAGAATACTGAAATAGTTATCATGGTTTCCACAAAATTATAAAGCAGTACAACTGTTTACAACATCAATAATAAGAAATGTTTCTTGAACAGCAAATCAGCATATTAGAATGATTTCTGAAGGATCATGTGACACTGAAGTCTGGAGTAATGAATGACGCTGAAAATTCAGCTTTACTTTCTCAGGATTTCACAATATTACTATTTTTACTGTATTTTTGGTCAACTAATGCAAGTTTGTCGAGAGACTTCTTTCAAAAACAAAAAATATTTGAAGGGTAGTGTTTGTGGTAATGTGTAAAATATGTGGCCGATGTCTTCCACAGGAAGAATTGCTGGCTTAAGCATGCTGAATCAACAGGTTGCCATTAATACTGTGCCATATTTCTGGACAATGCTGTTGGGCAAAAGCATCCGATATACAGGTGACCATTCCAAAATAAATCTCCCTTCTCTGAGGAAGTATGATATTTCAACACATGAATAAAGTAATTTTAACTTCATCTATTTTAATTCCACCAGGCTACGGAGAAGGATACACTGACATTGTTTTTAAAGGAAGTACTAAGGAAAGAAAATTCTTGGCATTTTATATCAAGTAAGCTGATGGCTAATGAAGAAGCCTTAAAAGTCCTTCAAATCTTTATGTCTTGAAATGAGGATTTCTCTTTGTTCATCATTGTTTATTTCATAATCCAGAGATGAAGTTGTTGTTGCAGCTGCCAGCTTGAACTTTGACCCTGCAGTTGCGAGGTTGGCGGAAATGTTATTGATGGGGAAGAGGATCACTAAGACCCAGGCACAGTGAGTATCAATAAGTCAGAAACCCTTAACTCGCTGCATCTATATGCCAGAGCTATGAATGGAAAAGCAGTTATTGAATGTTTTTGCATGCATACAAGTGAAACATGTTTCTGTTCTCTGCTTTCACAGATCTGATGACCTTAGCTGGTTGCAGCTCCCATGAAAGTGCTTTGGCAACACTTTCCTCTATGACTGTATTGATTACAGTTTGTCCATCTATCATTTTATTTGACTGTCTTACCTATAGCTAATCCTCAGTAACAAAGACTGTACTTTGTTTTGTCTTCTATAGTAGTTTTTCCCCCATAAGTGTTGTTGTTTTTCCCCCTGGAAGGAATAAAACATTTCTGGTGCAGTTATTCTGAGAAACAGCTTAAGACCAGCTGCAGTACTTGTAATATGTACTAAATAATGTGTGACAAGCATTTGTGTTTGTAGGAAATTGTATGATACAATAAAATATATTACTTTTTCTTTACTTAAATATCTAATACCCAAGTAAAGTTTTTTATATATGTCATTTTTTACATTGTGGGGAATTTTGGATCCCCTGAGGAAAACATGTTTAAATGATACTAAATCATGTTGTGTTTTTGTTTAGGGGTTGGGTTAAGGTTTTGGGATAGAATATACAGTTTGTACATTATTAAACATCATGTCTATGGAAAGTCCCTTTAAAACGAAATTTTGAAACGTGTGTGTGTGTGTTTGTGTGTAATGCACATAAAGCACATTTTCAAAGCAGATAATTTGTTCTTCAGTTTCAAAGAATGGTGATACATTGCAACATCCGAAAAGGACAGATAATGGATATCTTCAGAAAAGCTATATAGACAACACCATAAGGATTTATATCTACTGAAGTGTTGCAAATTATGTTTATATGTGGTTTTAATACAATTGAGTACTAATATTGCTAAGAAAATAAGATAATAATCTTTATTTATCATATTGAATTATTGTATCACTCTTAATGTAGGCCTACTCATTTTGAACGTAAATATGTTGATTTCTTATTAATTTGTAGCCTACACTTACAATTATGGCAGACTTTTTATTAACAATATAAAGTAATAATAATTAAATAAATACACATACATCAAAATGTTTATGCACGTACTGAAATGTTTAACGTGACATGATTACAATGTACTGTGGCTGTGAGTACGGCATGCTGGGGCCAGCGCTCGGTGGTCAGTTCCCCGGATGAAGGTTCAGCGTGAATATGGCGCAGAGAGCACGAGCAGCGCGCTCGTGAGGGCTTCAGTGAGACTGATACGCGCACTTAGCCCGCCGAAGCTAACTTTACTCTCAAGAAACTTAACCGACCATATGAAGTTTATTTTTCAGTGAACACTCTTCTCACCACAGGTAGGACTTTTAAAACACGATTTGTGTTACAAACGAGAGTCGCTTGTGTGCCATCGCGGTTTGTTTTGTGTGTCAGCCTGTAGTTTCGGTGAGTTTGTTCGTCGTGCTAATTTAGCTAATTCCTCATAGCTAGCTAAGTAGCTTGGTCTATCGAGTGTCAAAACAATACTTTAAGTGATAAAACATGCTAACTAGAAAGTTACTCCGTTTCTAATACCACTGAAGTTTGCATCTATGTTTTCAGTTATAGATTGGGAATGAGTTAAGTTACAGTAGTCTGCAAATGCCATCGTTCCAGAACCACTTTTTCACTCAAGAGATAGATTTGTGAGCTGCTCCTGAATTTCTATCTGGAAAGGAATAAATTATTCGTTATATTAGTGTCAGAAGGCGCCTGAAATTACTTGAAAGTTTGACCAACGTGTTTCGCGTTACAGCTAATGACATAATGCAGTAAATAAATGAGACAAATGAATCAGACTTGCTGTTATGTTAGAGCTTGTTAATCCCTAATAATGTGGGAGCGATTTTTTAACGTTTCTTATAAGAAGCTATGATGCTGACACTGTCCATACAGTAACTAAGCTATTTTAGTTTATTTTACATAAATGTAATTAATGTCAAAGTTCACAATACCTTCTTTTTCCGAATGTAAATTATTATAGCAAGTTGTACATTTTTAGTAATGCAATGTTTGGTATCGATGGTTTTAAGTGGGCAGTATATGGTTTCAGCTGTAGTATCGTTTCTGGGCTGCGTTTCTCAAAAGCATCTTGTTGAGCTGAGTTGATACTAGAAACCATTGGTGAGTGGTTGATTTCGTGTATGAATCGCATCATGAGAGTCATTGTTTACATAATTTAAAAGAGACCTTCCTTTTCTAAGGGGTGTAAAAAGCAATTGTTTAGTCAATCAACATATGTCAGCTTGTTTGACCTTAATTTTTTTAATTGAGCAGTTTATTGAATCTTTAGACAAAATAAAACCTGCCTATGTGTTTTGTATCATATCACATAATAAAGTAATATATTATCACATAATAATATATACATAAAAATAATTAAAGATTGCACAATAAAAAAACACGTGTACCACAAACTGAAGGTAGACATATTATTTGCCATTATACTGAAATGACTTTGACAAACTAAAAAGTATTTACTATCAATCACAGGGCAGAAGGCATGTAGTAGATTGTGTATGACAGGTTTTTCCGCAACATTTTCATCATGTTGATAGGCCTTGGAAATTTATAGTTTTTTTTTGTCTATCAGTACTTTTATAATTATGCGTGCAACATGAAATATAATTGGAATTGTGTCTTTGTGATGGTGAACTACTATAAAGAGTAATAACAAACTCTCACAAGTTACTCAATAGGTAATGGGGTTGTCGTTCAGTATCTCTTGTACTTTTTTCTAACCTTCCTATGTTCCTCGTTGGTTGTAGTTTCACTTTCTTTGCTCCTGTACTTGTTTCCAGCAGCCGTGAGTTTGTCAGGATATGTCTGCTTCGAGGAGGTGTGATGGGAGATTCAGTCAGGGGTGCAGTCTGTACCGGGCACTCCAAACATTCCTTAAATACTTCAGTGCTGGACAGAGTCACTCATAATGTGCAATCTCCCATGCTACCGCTTACTTTAGCCCAGCGTTTGACTTTTGCTCATAAAGTTCTAAATGAAATAATAAAACTGAAACCCTAAGCACTGCTTTTGAAAGACAGTGTGGTATTAAATGTTGTATTATGTTGTAATATTATAAACGTCTTTTGCTGTCCCTTTTTTAATTTAATTCATACTTGCCGAATAAAAGTATAAATAAAAATCTGATTGACCCTAAACCTTTGAATAATGTATATAAGCCATCACCAAAATCTTTTTAATAAAGTGTCAAGTGGCAGCCAATAAAGCTGCTTCAGTTTCTTAAGGCTCATCTCACTTAGTTTGAACTTTTTGGGTGTATGTAGAATGCTTAGCTGTTGTTTCATTGGACAAGTGTTATTGTGACTAGAGAATTCAGTTTTACACTGTAGGAAAGCAACAATATTTTCTAATGTTTTAAAATGGTCGTTTTCAGCATGTTTATTTACTAGTTCTTTTGGTTTGTAATTTATCATGGATTAAATGATCAAGGATACTTTAACTGAGTTGAATCTATTGTTGCACAAGTTATTCAGTAGTGCATTACCTAATTACCCATCAGCTGCAAAGTGATGCCACTTTCTAACTTGCATGTGTGTTTGAGTCCCTGTACTGAACACTGTACTGTTGTCTTTGGTGAGATGTGTAATCCGTTCCATCAGAAAGCCCTCTATCAAGCTCTGACCTGCAGTCAAGTTCACATAAAGACTTTGTGTATATAGCACATGCAAAGCATTGTGGGATATTATCACATTGGAGTTAGGCTACTGCTTTTAGTGCTGCACAATGAATGAATAACAAATAACAGTTGTTGGCCAACAAGAAAAGCGCTGTTGTTTTTGTTGCATTATACATGCATTACCTGGAATTTTCAAAAGGAGTCTGTTTTGTTTCTGATGAATGGTCTGAAACATAAAATGATTCATGTCTATTCAAAGTGAGAACTAAGTTATGTGTGTAAAATTAAGTTTTTGCCTGCAAATTGTGGAGAATTGGTGGGAAAACTTAGCATTACATTCTTGTTTTAATCACAGCATTTGAGTGTACAGAAGCAACAGGGTCTGTTAAGTGTAAACACTGGGTTGGTCTGATAAGAAGACCTCTAATGACAGAGTTTAGTTCTAAGGTCAAGCTGTTTTTGCAGTGCTCTGTACTGGGCTTGTAAAAACAAACACTGCAGGCCTCTTTCTGCTAAGCTAGCTTTATACTACAAGTACAAACTTTTACAAAGATATCAGTCTACTTGAATTGTTTCCCCGACTCTTTGGGCTGCTTTGAGGGGTCAGTATCTCTCCTTATTAAAAGCCAATCCGCAGAGTCTTCCAGGCCAGGGTTCGTTTCGAGAACGTTGACCACAGAGACGTCTTTCTCACTGTTCACCAGTGCATAATGGTATGTGTCTGGGATGCCAGACTCAACCAGGAAGTGTTTGACTGTTTGATTTTAAAGGATTAGTTCACTTTAAAAAAAAACTTCGGTCGAAAAGAAATTAAGGTTTTTGATGAAAACATTCCAGGATTTTTCTCCATATAATGGACTTCAATGGGCCCCAATTAATAAGGGTCTTATCTAGCGAAATGATCGGTAATTTTAAAAATAAATAAAAAAAAGTTTAAGTTTTATAAGCACAAATGCCCGGCTTGCTCTGTTCTGTGATGCGTGACCTTTTCAACGTTATTACGTGACGTCACGAATGCGCATCACAGAACAGAGCAAGGCGAGCATTTGCGCTTATAAAACTTAAACTTTTTTATTTATTTTTTAAATGACCGATGGTTTCGCTAGAGAAGCCCCTTATTCGTCATCTGGTATCGTTTAAAGCCCTTTGAAGCTGCACTGAAACTGTCATTTGGACCTTGAACCGTTTGGGGCCCATTGAAGTCCATTATATGGAGAAAAATCCTGGAATGTTTTCATCAAAAACCTTAATTTCTTTTCGACTGAAGAAAGAACGACATGGACATCTTGGATGACATGGGGGTGAGTAAATTATCAGCAAAAGTTTTTTTTAAAGTGAATTAATCATTTAACTGCTTTACACTTTTTAATGTCAGACACAAAGCCTGATTGATTAGTGCTCTTTTGTAAACATTTCAAACCTTTCGTGGGCTGATGCCACTGATGGTCATAGAACAAAAAGTGTTTATGGAAAAATTATTAGTTAGTATTGTAGTGGCTTTGTATTTCTGTTATTTGTGTGTGAAGCAGCTAGCTGTAGATCTCTGCTAGAGAACCTGCTCCTGTCACTCATGTTTGATCCTCACCTGTTCCAAAGAAACAATCTCACAGGTGCAAGTTAACAGCCTCAGTTTTTCTGTATATCATGTTATCGTAAGCTCAGCTGGGTTTGAAATTGCTTTTTTTTTCTTAGTATTGACATGACTATATTGAGTGTTGTACATTTGGTTTGCCAGCTCAGCTTAATGCATTTCTTTCTTGACTCACTCATTTACTTATGTAACGTTACTGTTAACGGATTTGCTTCATGATTCGTATACTCTGTTATTATCTGTAGTTAACATATTTGTCTGTCAATGGACTACTTGCACTGAACTTCATGACGCACTTCCATTTTGAAATAGTACAACTCTTTTGTTTCCGGTTATGTAGCCTATATTCAGTGTGCTGTCACCTAGTTGACTAAACGCAACCCTCTACAATGCGAGAAAATCTTCACTCTGGGTGACTAAATAATGTCTATCGTCAAGCGATCTGTACTATTTCAATTCAGCTCTATGGATGCGCTATGTACCTGTATTTTACGTACCGTAAATTCTTGTCTGAAGGTGCATAACTCGCCATCACTTTGCTGTGACAGTACTGTGTTTCTCGCACACAAAGAGAGAGTGAGAGTCTTACATGCCACGCAGAATTGATGCGCTACATGTTCGCTAATATCGCTACAACGATATTCTTTGTTGTATTTTTCTGTCAAAATAACAGCGTTCATTTGGAATTGTTCAGCTTTTAAGAAAAAGCAGAAGATATGCTGGTTTCTCCGGTGTTGTGTGGAACTAATGTGCAAAAAGCAAGCATTGGCTGGCGCTCATCGATTACTGTCCCTGTTTTGATTCAAGCAAATAATTTAGAGTGACCACTGACAACGTGATTAATATTCATGAACCCAGCAGCTCATCAATCCTTAGTGCGTTGTTTATTATTATTATTATTAGTAGTAGTAGTAGTAGAATTGGTAGTAGTAGTATTATATTCAAATAATTAATAACTATTATCTATTCATTTGATTTTTTTTTTAAACAGAAACTCTGAATGACCAACAATGACCAAACTCAGTTAAAATGACAAATATTAATTCATACATAGTTACCAAGTTTTAGTTAATTACTTAAGTTGTATCATTAAATGGTGCTTGATTATCATAATATCATAATATTATAATAATCGTAATATTATGATAATCAAAATAATATGATAATGTTTGATTGACTGATGCTAAGAGTGTGCGTTCAGATATTTAAAAAGCTGTGTCGTATAAATAAATAGTAGGCTATCAGTCTGGCGAGTAAACTGCACTCGAGTTGCTGGTCTTGGCAGGAATTATCTTATCGGCCATCAAGCCTTGTAAAATGTAGCCACACTTTTGATCTTTTACATCTAAGGGGTTTGGGACGCTTGCACACTACAGCCTCACGTGTGAGCCACGTCTCTGGGCCTTACCGGCGTAAACTAGTGTTTTTAACCCCTTAGGTATCAAAATTTGGTACCGAAAGACAAGACATTTTTTGATACTTGATGGTATCAATTTGGTTGGTGCCTAAAAAGTATCAAACTTAATACCCAGCCCTATTCTTCGGAATACAATGCTCCATCCATGTAAATACACCTATTAATGTGGCCTTGGAAGGTCTTCTCAGCGCCAGCTTGCTCCAAGGTACATTTAAGTTGCTATAAGCATGAGCGATAAGTAATAAGTTGCTCGCATGAGTGACACAGTTGCTCATCAAAATGTCAAATGAGTTATGACTGCTCATCACCATGTTGTAAACTGATGTTTCCTCTGCAGTGCTTGTGCACGCTTTCTTCCTCTAGTGAATATATATATCTGCTTCCAGAAACTATTTTGAATACTTTCCAGTTCTGCAACTTTTGAGTTCTTCACTCTCTCGAAACACTTGAATGTTTTCATTACCCTCAATGTTGGAAACCAGCACTTCATAAAACATTCACATGGATTCCAAGACTCCTGAAGCTGTGACCTCATGCCCCAGCTGAGATCGTCCCAAAAGATCAGGTTACACTTCAAATGCTTCACTCTTTTGAAAAATGCCTCTCGCTGCTGCATCGTCCCAGGAAGCAGCTGAGTTTTCCCAGGCTCAGCCTGTCAGGTGTGGGAGGGGGTTTCAGCCCAATCATATCAGAGTCCAGTATTTGGATTCTGGGAGTGTCTCTGATTCCCATGGAGAGAATGGGCAGGGTAAAAGCGAGAAAAGGGAAAGCATGGAGAGCTGGACTGCTTTGTTTTGTACTGCATAAAGAGACTGTTGTTGAAATGCTCAGAAAGGTGAAGTGAGAGAGCTGACATTTTAAAATGAACAGCTGACTGTGTGTCTCCTCAATGTTTTGTGAATGAACAGGCTAGTGTTAATTGCTATCAAGTTATTTCTTACGATACTGTACCCAGGATCCTGTACCCACCCACGATACTGCTGAAACATTTGGTTTGTTTTTCTTTGTTTTGTTTTTAAAGGAAGTATCTTATGCTCACCAGTGCTGCATTTATTTGATTGAAATTACAGTAAATATAAACAGGAGTATTGTGAAATATTTTTACAATTTAAAATAACCGTTTTCTATTTGAAATTTTGAATATTTTTTTTAAAATGTAATTTATTTCTGAGATGGCAAAGCTTAAGTCTTCAGTTCACATGATCCTTCAGAAATCATTCTAGTGTGCTGATTTGGTGCTTAAAAAACATTTCTTATTATTCTCAATTTTGAAAACAGTTGTGCTGTTTAATATTTTTGTGGAGACTGTGATACCCCCCCACCAGATTATTTTATGAATAAAAAGTTCAAATTAACAGCTTTTTTAAAATAGATTTTGTATCATGTAATGTTTTTACTGTCACAAAAAGTTTCATACTGAATAAAAGTATTCATTTATGTCAAATTATTTTATTGACCCAAAACTTTTAAACCGTAGTGTATGACTTCACTAAATGATTTAGCAGATAAATATTTTCGTCTTTCCCTGGTTCTAGGTCTGATGATCTACTGCAGCCATGTTCAGCAAGAAGAAAAAGCAACGTGTCCAGATCTCGGCACCCTCCAACTTTGAGCATCGTGTCCACACTGATTTTGATGAGCATGAGCAGAAGTTCGTGGGACTTCCGCGCCAATGGCAGAGCCTCATTGAGGACACGGCCAAGAGGCCCAAACCCTTCATCGACGCCACGGTCATTACTACTGTAGAGCCACGCAAGGTCAGAGGGAAGGAGTCAGCTTGTGTGTTTGGTTTTAGGTTTTAAATTAAGCTTTTTAGTTTTTGCATGTTACAATCAATGAGGTTAAGTACTAAGTTTTGTTTAAAACTGATTTCATTAAAGAAATATATATATTGGAACTTGTTCCACAATTGGTACTTTTTACCTGTTGCTGGATCTACAAAAAGAATTGGTAGGATCTTGCAGTCTGAATTGAATGTGTGAGAGTAAGACTTGGAACTTCTGTATTAGTGTTTTCTGTCACGTTACTGGAATTTCTAATTTTGATACAATACCTTGAAAAATATCTGTTTTTCGTTACTATGAGGAAAAACTGCCATATAGATATTTGTAATATTATCTACAGTTTTGGTCCATCCATTGAAAGTCTAGGTAATCAATATTTTTAAGCTTCAAAAATTACATGACACATCCCCCTGGTTTCACAGACAAGGCTTAAGCTAGTCCCAGACTAAAATGCGTGTTTTAGCGGTTTTAACTGAAAGCAACTTGATCTGACGTTTCTTATGTCAATGTCATTGTTTTGTTTCAAGATGTACACCAGTAATTTTTTTTTTTCTAGGGCACATTTATAAAAGCTACTTAAATGTCCTAATTGAACTAAGGCCTAATCCTGATTCCTGGCTTATTCTAAGCCCTGTCTGTGAAACCAGCCCATCGTAACCGTAAGCAATATGAATCAATCAGTTTTATCCAAGTTTTCTACAGACATGATCGCTTTATATGATTTTATTCACATATAAGCATTGATCAATTACCATTATAATTCTCACCTAATTTTTTTCTCGCTCAAAGTATGTTTTTACAGAGGGTTTTTTTTTTTTTTTTTACAGCACAAGGAAGCTTGATTTCAAACTTTCAATTGAATATACAAAAAAAGTAAACAAATTACTAGGGTACAAATTACTCCGATACAGATACTTTCATTTTTGGCATTTGCCAATACACTGTACTGATTCCTGTATATTCATTGCATTTGTAATTTTTTGTAAATATTGGGTAGAGAAACCAAAAAAATATGAATCAAATTAGTTGGCTTAAATTCTTTTGGAAAATAGATATTTTCTTCAGTTATTTTCATGCCTAATTATCCCTGTTAAAATGTATTGTAGGAGCCTCTGTTACTTTCAATGTTCTTTCTATTGCTTCACATATTTTATTTTCGGTACCACCTGTACTTACGGTTTTGTAGAAAAACAAGTACCGTCAGGATTTTAAAATGTTGATACAGACTCAGTTCCGAAGTATCGGTTCTCATGACATCCTTGGCAGGAAAAAGTCAAATTTTATGCATGCGCACAATCGACCTGTAACAGCAACACTATTCAACTGGAGTGAATGAGACAAAGAGTGGAAGCGGCTGTGTGTTCACTAGAGAGATGAGAAAGCCCCGCTGGTATCTGTGTTTCGATACTGTGGAAAATTTAGTTTTGGATATATATTTTTATATATTTTAGTAAAAAAAAAAGTTTATTTTTTGCTTTTGCCTTTTCACTCTTATCTATTATACAAAAATGCCTCATAACCTGTTTGTATTTCACAGGCAATTGTGCGGGGTCGTAAGATCGGTGACGATGGATCTCTCACGTGGCTCCTGGATGAGTTTGAGACCATGTCGGTGATCCGCTCAAACTCCCTGCGGAGAGGCAGCCCACCACCACACAGAGACTCCGGATCATCAATAGGGGGCCACGAGAACGGAGAATACCCCCAATACAGACATCCTGATCGCTATGGAGACAGCAAAGAGAGGTGCACAACTCTTGCTTCAATCTCTTACTTCAAAATAAAATTTTGGTTTCCAGTGACTATCATGGCAATATTGATAGTGAGGCTGTTTTTTTTGTCCATGTAGGGAGAAACTGCGTCAGGAGCACCCAAGTGCTGATCCCAGACAATCTCAGCGACCAGCCCGTTCATCCAGAGAGGACAGCAGACCTCACAAGCAGCCTCGCGGTCAGGAGCCCAACAGACACAAAGAGACGCCCCAGCACCGAGAACCACGTGCTCATCACGATCAGGTAGTGAGGAGAGAGGTGGCCAATGATAGGAGGCCCAAATCCAGCTACACTGGAAGGGAAAGTAGCCCACAGTCGCCCCGTGAGAAGAGACCACTGTCTGGGCCAAATATCCGCACCCCTAACCTACCTGTTACAGAGGGTGTAATAAAGACTGCACAGCAGATTGGCCGACCTTTCAACACATACCCACGTGCTGAAAGTGACTCTGGAAGAAGCCCCAGTGGTCAGGTACACAGAAATCAAACTAAATTATACTACTATGTTTCTAGAATATGAACAATTATAGATGTTTTTTGTAGGGCCTGGCTGCTTGTATTTTATAAAATATATTTATATAAAATATATTAGTGTTGTCATGATACCGGAATTTCTAAGTTCGATCCGATACCTTGAAAACTACGGGAAAAACTGCCATATATACTGGTATATAGATATTTTTATTATCTTATTCGTATGATAATTTGGGTAGTTTTGTTGCAATAGCTTTCACACAGCACAGGGAGGCTTTATTTGAAACTGAGTTTACAAAAAAGACAAGTAAAGTCAGTAATAAAATAAGAACAAATAAGAAAATTGCAAATGATATCACGAATAAATACAATAGAATAAAGACAAATAAAATAAGCATGGCTTTTAAGTTTTTCTGGTGGGTCTAACGATAGTATTTGGATAAGAAATACTACAGAAATAAAGTAATCAAATATAAAATAACACTGGATAGTCTTCATTGTAAAAATGAAATGCAGATCATTGCTTACAATTAAAATGAAGAGAGTTGTTCAGTCAAGAGCAAACAGTGACTTTCTCTTTGTCTTTTGTTCTTTGACACCTTTAGGTTTATTAGGCTGCTGTCACTTATGAGCTTATGCACAGAGGATCTAATGAACTGTTACACAACATAATAATATATAAATTCTCATTTACCCATGTTTTGCAGGATTTAAAACCAGCCAAATCTCACGAGCCTTCCCACCACAACGACCCCTCTACTGGGGCAGTCCGGGGAGGCAGCAGCAGCAGTAAAACTACTTCTCAGGGGCAACACAGAGCAGAGCCCCAGCATCACGCCTCCCACCCAGCCTTAGGCCCTGAGCCTCCTCACAACCAGCAGATTCCCCCGCCACCAAAACCATCCGCCCCGGCTGCACCACCCCAGCAGGCGCGCTCACCTCAGAGGGAGCCACAGCGGGTCTCCCACGAGCAGTTCCGAGCTGCTCTACAGATGGTGGTTGACCCCGGGGACCCACGCACTTATCTGGACCACTACATCAAGATTGGGGAAGGTTCCACTGGCATTGTTTGTATCGCTACAGTGAAGACCACAGGCAAGCTGGTGGCTGTGAAGAAGATGGATCTACGAAAACAGCAGCGACGAGAATTGCTGTTTAATGAGGTGGGTGCAATCCACACGAGATTACTGTGTTATAATTGGTTGTTCAGATGGGTGTTTTTGTGTGGTATGCAGCACATAGGAGCTGAAAATTCTTCTTCAGTAAAAACTGTTTATAGATTGTACATGAAGACATTGTAAAAATTATTATTGCTGGTTGATTTTCCTCTGTTTCTTTCCTTAGCCACTTAATTCGGTTTTTAAATAGAAACTGTCTGCTTGCTGTTTCTTGTTTCTAAGGTGGTGATCATGCGGGACTATCACCATGAGAACGTGGTGGAGATGTACAACAGTTACTTGGTGGGCGATGAACTCTGGGTTGTCATGGAGTTCCTTGAGGGTGGAGCTTTAACTGACATAGTCACACATACCAGGCAAGTATTTGTATTTCAAGTAAATCCAATCACTAATTGTTTTTCAGTTATGCTCTTAATCACACATATTTTTAGATTCTGTTTAAAATAATTCATGGTTCTATTCGTTTTTAAATTCTTTGATTTTTTTGGTCCTCTTTTTATTTTACTGTATTTTCAGATTCTGTTTAAAATTAATTGTAACTTTTTGTTTTGTTTTTTAAATTGTCTATTTTATTTGTTAATTTTCTTGCAGCTTTCCTATTAAGCCACCAAGATGATCAAAAGTATGAAAAAGACCACAAATATTTAGGAAATAATTCTATTGTCTTTGTGACAGAAAAAATATTTAAATATATTATACATTTTCTAATAAAATAATGAAATGCATTATATGCAGATTTATAGCTGTTCACCTGTTAGTGAGTAATAATGCAGTACCACTAGGTGGCAGGGTATCACAGCAGTCCAGTGTTGCCATTCAGCCTTTGATCATTTTATCAGCTTTAAGGATTTCATTCAATTTTGAACATTTCAGTTATGTTGTTTGACTGTGTTTTCAGGATGAATGAGGAGCAGATCGCCACTGTGTGTCTGTCTGTTCTGAAAGCGCTCTCGGTCCTTCACTCCCAGGGAGTCATTCACAGGGACATTAAGAGTGATTCTATTCTTCTCACCCATGATGGCAGAGTAAGTCTCTACCAGCTCTTCAATGAAAATTAAATTACATCAGATGATAACCAGTTCTTTGGCCCTACTGTCTGCAGTTGGGTAGATGAGCTGAAGCCTTACATGACATGTTTTGACTTGTTATGAGATACGAAAACTGTCCTACTAGCTGTCATTGTAGTGTTGTTTTCTGAGAACCTTTGTTGATCTTTAAACAGGTTTTTTGAAAGACCTGTTCTTTTGTGTTCTCAGACCAGCATGTCTTCTCTTGTGATAAATAGATGACCTAAATTTGCCATTTAAGTCAGCAGTGAGCTAAATCAGAATTAAATTGTTGACAAAGTACCAGAACCTGAAGAACATCAACATCATTTATGCATTTTAGAGACCTCAAATGGACACTGGTTTTAAAAGACCATCCCTTGTGATGCACGTTTCTTTCTTTCTTTTTTTCTTTTTTAGCTACATGCTTGTCAATGCATTCACAGAAATATAATTCTGCAATATCCGAGCATGATGCCTTTTTGATGGTTCTGAAATGGGCAGTGGTTTAAACAAGGTCTATGTTTCATTGTGTCTGTGGTTGAAATAGGCGGAAGTTCTTTAAGCCACCCTCAGCTGTTTCTCGGCAGTGGCTGATTGTCTGTGTATGTGTTTGACCTTGCATGTTTCATTTCCTCTTTCATATGTCTGATGCTGCTTCTTATGCAATATACCAAAGGGCATAGTTTGTGTAGTTAAAGCAAGCATTGCAGAAGCTTTCACAGCAATTTTGAAAAGTTTTTCCTGAAAATCCTGAGCAATTATTAGTGATGCAAACATGGCTTTTTTTCACTTTCACATGCTTGTTTGCGGTGTAATATCATGTAACGATGAATATTTTTCAGTACATGATATTGATTAAAAATAATTAAGCCACCAGTGCATAATTCACATTTATAAATGTTGTTGTTAAATACAAATGTGTGTGTATGTGTAATTGTGTATATGTATGTGTGTGTAATATATAGATAGATAGATAGATAGATATAACTAGTTCTGACAATTCGATAGTGATCTGACAGCTGCTTTCAAATTCTCGCATGTGTACTTGTGCACGTGATCTACGAAGAGCACTTTAGGTAAATTGTGTAATTGACATGGTGAATCATAAAACTTAATGTTATTTTTTGGACTACTGATGTGTGGATTACTGTTGTCATGACACAAACAAGTTTTGCTCAGACACTTAAAAAGAGGAATAATTAATGATAGATCCATTTATAATAATAGTTCAATCCCAGCCAATGAAGAAGCAAGCCTGAATAGAGTTCTCCATTTATTTTGGCATGTAATATAACTTCCTCTTTCTTTTGGTTTTATCCCTATTCTCATTTGCAGGTGAAGCTGTCAGACTTTGGCTTTTGTGCCCAGGTCTCTAAAGAGGTACAGCGCAGGAAGTCTCTTGTAGGAACGCCCTATTGGATGGCCCCTGAGCTCATCTCAAGACTCCCGTATGGACCAGAGGCAAGTCCCATCCCCCTTAACTGTTTTCATATTATGATGCGTTACTGCTGACATTACTGCAGCTTATACAAAACAAACTGTTTCTCCAGGTGGATATTTGGTCACTTGGCATTATGGTGATTGAAATGGTAGATGGAGAGCCGCCGTACTTTAATGAGCCTCCTCTCAAGGCTATGAAAATGATCCGAGACAATTTGCCACCCAAGCTCAAAAACCTCCACAAGGTAGACCTGTAACCTCTTGCTTAACCATGAAGGCAAAAAACACATGAATGTTACACATTACAATGTTGTTCTGTATCCATAGGTCTCACCACTTCTCAAGGGATTCTTGGACAGGATGCTTGTGCGAGATCCTGCCCAGAGGGCCACAGCTCAAGAGCTGCTAAAGCATCCCTTCCTGAGTAAAGCGGGCCCTCCCTCTTGCATTGTTCCCCTCATGAGACAAAACCGCATGAGATGAGAAGAGAAACCAGGGCGGGATCTGTCAGGCCCTCTACTGAGCTCAAAGCAAAGACCCAGATGCAAAGATGGAGTCTGTACTCTGCACACTTTAAACATTTGAAATGATTGTACAGGTCAATTTTAGGAGAAAAGGCCATTGATGCTCCGAATCTTGAGAGGCCTTTTTGAAAGAAACATTTTTACCACTGTTTTTTTTTACACCTTTAGAATACACCACATTTGGTGACATGAAAAGACATGATTAGATCCTTCACAGTGTTCTGCCTGAAGAGGTTTTCCTCTCTGGCTAATTCAGAAACACCAGAACATGTGTTCTCAGTGGTTTTATGCTTGACCTCTAAGACTGCTTTTGGGTTAACCGAGTTAAGGAGGATTAAACATTATGAACCACTTGCAGATTCTAATCTGCTCTCAATGTAAAGCAACAATTTGATGGGTTTGTTCCAAACCTCAAGCTTTTTTTCCTGCACTTCATCCAGGACCACACTACTCAGTAATTCATTTGAACAGGAAAACAACTACTGAAGAAAACCTTTTACTTTATATAAAAAAAAAAAAAAGACTACAAGAAACACTAGGCTCCTGTTACAACACTAAGCAATGGTAAACACTGGAGGTGTTTTGTTTCAGACCTTTTTTAAACTTTGTTTTAATGAAAGTAGAGAGCTATATCGGTTTTGATTTCATAGTGTGTTTTGAGTGACAGTGTGATAGTTTAAAACACGGTTCTGAGATTGAGCTGCACTCCAATATGAAGCTTCCTCCTCTTATTCATTGTTCCACTTTTTTAATATAATAAAGGGGGGGTTGGCTGTAGGGTTTTTTCTCTTCCAAAACTTTCACCACAGAGGAGATTGAGTTGTTTTCCATGTAGGGCAGTCTGCAGGAGAATGTCCTTTCATGTGTGCTTAAATCGTCCAGCTAAGTAGCTTACATATTTGAAGACTCGCGCCCTTTCTCTGAAAGATTCGTTTTGAAGGAGAGATGCTCGACTATACCCATGTATAGTTGAGAGTTACATATGCTCTATTTCATGAAAGCTTGTTCACAGGAAGTGGAACCTATAGATCGAGCTTGATCCCACACACTAAAGTTTAGGCCGGAATGCTCATATAATTGGTAATTTACACTACTGCTCTTTAATATAAGAGTGCTATTTCATGTTCAAAGATTTAAGAGAAGAGTAATGGAACAACCAAAGATGGTCTGAAATACTGGAAGATTGTAGTCCAAACATATTCCAAGCACACTGACTTGACTTTACACTTCACCGCGTGAAAGGGATAGTTCACCCAAAAATAAAAATTGTCATTTATTATTTTTTTTTTCTTCAGCAATGTTGTTTTGAAGCCCATCAACAACAACAAAAATTGTGTGCAAAATATATTTTATGTTCCACAGATGAAAGTATGCCATACAGGTTTGGAAAAACATGACAGAATTTTCATTTGGGGGTGAACTATCCCTTTAAGACCATTTTTACTTAGTCACAAAGATCCAGGACCAAAGTGGTTGAAACGCTGACAAAAAAAAACAAAGGCATTTAAATATTTAGATTTGTTATAGTGACTCCACACGAGTACAAGTTGAATCGTTAAAGAGAATCGAGTGAATACACATTTGTGTGAAGATCAAGGTCACAGTTACATTCGGTAATTTGCAAATTGTTCGAAGATGAATTGTAGAGATTAATCCTAGACTGAAACAGTAGCTAATGTGTATATTTTGAGTTTTTCTTTAAAAACAAATCCTTTTGCTGATGGCCTAAACTGTAACACAGCAACCATAACTCTAATTGTAGATGTGAAGGTTTGAGAATTAATGCCAGACATAATTAATATAAAAACACTATTAGGATTTTTTTTTGTTCCACCAGTAAAAGTTTTTAATGGTATTTCTTTACATGCTTGGCTGCGTTACTTTTTCAGAAGGTGAAACAAAGATGACAATCGGGCATTGAAGCAAAGTATATAGACTAGCATTCAAATGTATATTCAGAGATGAATAATGAAGTTGAGAGAGTAACGTTTTATAGGCTCACGTTTATCTGTGAAATATTTTAGGGATTGTAGATTGTTGTTTAACATCCTCTGTGCACTGAAGCAACAGATAAGTTTAGCATTTCTACAAAGAAAAAATGCCTTAATGCATGAATATCTTTAATGCATAACTGAAAATGAACACGTTCTGTTTGGCCAGTGGCACAATTGCTTTGTGACCAGCCATGCAATCATTTTTGTTTATATGTTATAAACCTGCAAAGTTTAATGACTTTTGACTGTTTTGAAAGAGGATACCTCCTTTGACCACAAGCCTTATTGGATTGTGTTAATGGAAAAATGCTGTACTGTGAGCAAAATGGCATAATGCATGATTGTCTCAAAAGACTGATCCAGTGAACGTGTTGAATGGCTTCCAGAAATTACTTCTCTTTTTTTTTTTTTTTTAATGAATCTTATTCCCAGGGCCAATCAGAGTATGATCTCTTGTGTGGTAAGGTAATCTGCTTTTTGTGTTAAGTTTTCAATTTTGTTCCTAAATTGGTGCTCACAAACAGTACTGCAAATGCTCTATGGAAAGGGTACATTGTATTATCACTTTGTCTCTATCTCAGATTGTCACTGCATTAAAACTAATGGATTGCCCATATTCTGCTGACGACTTATTTTAAGCCTAATAGGTTTCTTATTAATCTTGCACTGCTTTTTTGATTTTTATCATAATTTTTTCATCATGTAGATAGTTTTTAAGAAACTTTGTTTTGAAGGTGGAATAGAAGCATGAACTTTGTGTCCTCACTGGCATTCTGACATCATCTTGATGTTGCCCCATATCTGACGGGACTTACTTCAGACTAATGTGTTAAAATCATCTTCACCATCCTTTTGGAAATGCTACTGACAGGCCTGCATTTTTGTGACGTAAAATGGTTCATACTGTTCATTTTGGTTCTGATGTTTTCTCTTTATTGTCATTTTTGGTGGTCAACCAATGTCAGAGTTCCCTTTATAACGTGAATTTTTACTGGTGGTAAAATAAACTTTAAACTGATTTTTTTTTCTTTTGTTTTCCCAAATACAGCTTTTAAACGACATATTTCTTCTCTTTCATTTTACTCTTTAAGTCAAATGTGGTAGTATGATTTTGCTGGAGTTTACGGAGAACTGTTGCGTTATTTTTTTTTCTGCAGGATGAATGTAATCATTTTGTTTTGTTGAGCATATGTGTTTCTATGTAACATGTGGTAATTATCTAGTTGGTGTTAACTGGGGAAGTACTGACAATGAATGTCATCATTTTTTAAATATAAAATGAAAACGTATAATAATAATTTTATAAAATGTTAATTATATTGTATAATTAGGTCATTTTTGTATTTTAAGATTATATATGCTGATACATCAGTGACATGAAGTAAAAACTATTAATATGAATCCAACA
The DNA here is from genome assembly GCA_030578275.1 of Meda fulgida. Lineage (NCBI taxonomy): Eukaryota > Metazoa > Chordata > Actinopteri > Cypriniformes > Leuciscidae > Meda > Meda fulgida. The sequence goes on along the minus strand of CM060630.1, from coordinate 19,274,927 downwards.
TCAAAAACATTTAAATGCGCCCTGAAAAGCAGTCAAAGGTAGTCAGCTCATAAGCTTTTGAGATACAGCCATTGTCACTGCATATTTTAGCTTTTTCGCTCTCAGGCGATTCACTCAAGCTAAATGGGGAAGCGGGTGCTTTAGGTGTGGTCTACTCTTGACAATATTTGTATATATAATAGGCTACAACCACAATGCCGTTTTCCACGAATTGCTTTCGGTTTCCAGAATATGACGGTCAAGGTGGGCGGTCCGCTCTCGTCGCGGTTGGGCGGGGCTGTCGTGATCGCGCATGACGGCGACCAATCAGAGCTCGAGCTGCTCAAGATAACTCAGCTGTGCGGTGAGTCATCAGACAGCTGCTCGGGAATACATGCACTTGTTGAATCAGGTCCCATTCAGCCGGGGGCAGAGGTTTTGCGTTCAGGTATATGACATCTATGACGAACCTCTTGTAAATAAAAACCACACTAAAGAACCGACTGGACAAAATTGATTTTATAACCTCACATCACCGCAAGCTGCATTACCAGGTGAGTTTCATTTTGAATCAGACTAAAGGTCAATTCACAACTAACCGACAATATATATATTATAACAATATGATGCTACAATAGAGCTTTTGTGCACCTGTCTTTCTTTTCACAAACACACAGTAAGCGTGTGAATGGTGCCATTGAATCACACATGGGTTTTGTGCAGTGTTTTGCACCGAAATGACGAACAGAATTTGCATTGTAGATTAATGGCTTGATTTGCAGAGCAGAAGAATCAAAGATAGTTCTCTTTGGTTGCGTGTCAGTGATTGTTTCCCAGCATACCCGTTATAGCTTTCTAATGACCAGTTAACAGAAAAATGCATATTAATAACCTATATCAGAGCACTATTTGATATACACTGCTGTCACGACTAAAATAAAAAAAAAGTCATAATATACACAAATGTTATGGTGTAGTAAAAATCATGTGTAGATATTTTCAATAACCAAAATGTCATATACAGTTTTTTTATTGTTTTATTTCTGATTTAATAATTATAATAACATTCATGCTATTAATTTTCTGCAAATCTAAATTTAGATTCATTTGAATTATTTAGATTTAATTTATTTAGTTGCTTTGCATTTATTCCATTTATTGGTAGATCCAATTCTAAGGATCAGATTAGTGGTCAACTGATTATTGGTCTATTACTAATGTGTAATTACAGCCATGGAGTGACAGTAGAACATATGATACATTTCCCTACACAATATGTCCCTATGCATAGTGTATATCATAAAAATATACATAATGTGCAATATTCACACAATATAACTTGGAATTGCAGTATGCAGCTCACATACAGTAATCATGCAAAATACATATACATTTAGTAAAGGAGGAGGCAGCAAGCCGCCCACATTGTGGTCTGTTTTGTGCCAAGCCTATGAGTGAAAATGTCACTCTTCCAGGAAAGGACAATCCCTCATGTTACAAAAATGACTACACCATGGCAGATATCAAAGCAAGCATTGGGTGTTTGGGGTTTTTGACGTGTTTGCGCACATCTTCCCCCACTTTGCGGCAAAGCCGGCAGTAATTTTCAGACCACTATCGAGTGACTGTGACATTTAACGTCACCTTTGGCATGGGAAGTTGCACTCTGGGTTGTGCAGATTGTGTTATAGGGTCATAGGCTGGGTGTGGAGTCTGCCAGCTGTTGCACGCCCAGCTGTAGATGCACCCCTCCTATTTCTGTGCAAACTCACCATGGTTAATAGTTTAATTGGTTTAGTCACATGTAAATACACTTAAGAATTGCATCTCTGAATGACGCTCAAATCTAACCTGTCAATGCAGTAAATGCAAGACTCAAACTCAGTAATGGAGTATGCGATTGCTGATATGTGAGTTACTGAGTCTTTGTGTTTGTCTGTTATCAGGACAGGTGTTTTTGATGTCTGCACAGCGATTGTCTCTCTTGCCATGTCTGCGTACTGCCCTGAGGGTTCTCATGCTGGCTGCTCTGACAGACTTAACCTCAGGTATGATGATTTCCTTTCAGCATACCACATCTTCCTCTTCCAGATAACTAGCCACTAACTTCCTTTGGATGCCGCTTGTAAAGATAATCAAATTGTCATTTTAGCAATCGCCTATGAAACTTTGTATACACTTGTTCAAAAGTTTGGGGGTCAGTGGTATTTTTATTTGAAAGAAATTAATACTTTTATTCAGCAAGGATGCATTCGGTTGTTCAAAACTGACAGTATAGACTTAAATTCTACCTGTTCCAAACCTGTTTTCAATATTGATAATGTTTCTTGAGCACCAAATCATCATATTAGAATTACTTCTGAAGGATCATGTGACACTGAAGACTGGAGTAATGCATCACAGGAATAAATTACATTTTAAAATGTATTAAAACAGAAGATTGTCAGGGTTGGACCGCTGTCCTGATCATAATGATGTAAAAGGATTCAGTGAAAGACTGAAATTCTTGAAAAGAAGCATACTTTTTCATTATGATTACAATTATTCATTATTATATATTAGTTATGAATATAATTATTATTTTGTTATAATATTTTATTAATTATTGTTACTTATTTTTGTAAAAATGTTCTCCACCAAAAGTCATGTTGTGCAACCAACATGCAGAAAAAAACATAAAAAATAGCTAAGTGTATCATAGATGCACTGAATGGTATAAAAGTTTCATAACCATCACATGCATACATAAAACCAACATGTCAGGGACTACATGAAAGGGCTGAAATTTACCTCCAATGTCATTTTTAATTTTAATTTTTTAATTTTAAGGCAGGAATTGCTCTCACCCGATCATACCCGAGCATGGAGGTTTCCGCTGTGAACCCTCTCCCTGTCGTGGTTTCCCTCAAAAGAGCATCATTCGCTTTTTCTGCGAGCCCGGCTACACTCTACCCAAACGCCACCATTGGTCAAAGTGTCAACATGGGGAATGGCATCCGAAAGTGCCCATCTGTATACTCCGACCAGGTAAGAGAAAATAAAAAATTGTTGCATTTGCTTGTGCCCGAATACCTGGCCCAACTATTGCAATCCAACCTTTTACTGTTTTTGGGAGAGACTTGGCAAGAGACTTATGCAAAAGACTGGAAGAAGTGTATGCTGACAACTCAAACTCTTTCTTCTTGCATCAGTTTTCTGATAGTTCTGCTTTCTTAATGAAGGAAATGTGTTGGAGAAAGGCATTACACAAGCAGAACCATTCATAAACGACCTAGATAAACCCCAGGTGCCCGGATGGGAAGTAAAGTTCCTAACCAAAGGGGGAGGGAGGGGGGAGAAACCATGATGCTTTATTCTCTGCCCTCACTTCCTTATCTGAGTAGAAACATATCACAAGGGAAACCAACTGCTTGAGCAGGAAGTCACCAAACTAACCAGTATTATTTTTTCTGTGATGCACGTAAAGCCTTCGGAAAATGTTTGCATCATAGAATCCGAATCAAAGTATGTAAAGCTGTCACTCAACCACTTATTCCAAAAAAACATGCTCCACATCCGGGCTTAATTTGCATGTCGGTACTTTTTCAAGCTCTTTGACTAAAATATATAAATGGTTTGCGTGTTGTTTTTTTTAAAACAGAGATTCATGTCGGAAAACAAGAAAAAATAGACTCTATCCCAAGTGTGGCTACAACTGCTATTGGAGTGTCCATCTTCCTCTTCACAACAACTGCCTGTTTGGTCATCAAATCCCGCCTACTCTCCTGCAGAACGCAACGGTATGTCATTTCACTTGTCCAAAAAGCAATGAAATACACACAACAGTTAAAAAAGTTTGGGGTCAGAAGGAATTTTTTTTTTTTATTATTAAGCAAGAATGCATTAAACTGATCAAAAGTGACAGATTAGTGATCTTTTGTCACATTATAAACGTCTTTACTATTTCAAATTAAAGCTGTTCGTTTGGACCTTTGTAATAATCACAGCATTCCTAAAAATGTATCACTGTGTCCACAAAAAATGTTAAGCAGGACAACTGTTTTCATCATTGACAATAATGTTTCTTGAGCACCAAATCAGCTTATTTGAATGATTTCTGAAGGATCATGTGACGCTGAAGACACTGTTTTTCTTCTAGTTATTTACCTATAGCAGTTAATGAATCTGAAGTCTCGCACATTCAAAGAAAACAGCTTAATACTTCCATGTTGTGAAATAAGGTGGATTAACTGTTGCGTCTTTCTCATCAGGCGTTCCTCAGACCAGTTGGACCTTGTGGTGGATGGTTTACCTGTATCTCTTCCCACATATGAGGAGGCAATCTACGGCAGTTGGGGCCAGCGTCTCCCGCCGATCCGTGGACCCACTCAGCTCCTATTGGCCCAGGACGCATCAGAACACAGTCAGCTGACTTCGCTCATACGGTCCGATGCGAATCGTTGCACCGACACAGCCAATCAGAGCACAGAGAATCCACCGCCACCTTATGAAGAGGTCCAATTAAGATCCAGAGACACTGGGAACGACAGTGACGAACGGGCTTTGCAAAGTGCACTTTCTGATGATAAAAACAACTAATTACTGGACTATAAATGAACTCACCTTTAGCTTCTTGATTGTTCATTTCCTTGCACAGGAGTCCTTGTGACTTTTCTTTCAACCTTTGATTCATCCTTTTGTGGCTTAAAATACCAGTGAAAAACTGGTGCAGATGTTTTGCAACGACCTTATTGGTCAGATATATTTTGTGTTTCTAGGTGACCTGCTGCGATATAGATTTATGTGGATGTTTTCCCTGGCAAGCTGAAGACGTGGCTATCATCTCCCCTCCGTGAGGGGAAACAAGGTGTTCAAGAGGACTTTTGTGATTGATGAATGACTTTTATTTAATATTGTAGGTATATATCTGTGAGGATGAGATGCTGTGTAGTTAACTTTTTAGGGGTGATAATTCCTTATATCTGATACCTGACCTTTCAGTGTTTCTCAGAGCATTTGGATTGCTTGAATGTCATAGCCAGACTGAGATTTTGCCTGCTGACTGATGGATTGTATTTTATTAATTATTTTGATTCCTTCCACCTGAATCGATCTATCTGTTGTTAAATATTGCATAAACATGTAGAACAGGGGAACTGACTTGAAGTATGCTTGCTGAATGGACATTGAAAGTTTATATTTTTCAATTATCATTTTAAGATATGTAACATTTACATCTTGTATATAATTCTGCACAAATAGTGTATGTAAAATTAATGATACATTTTAAAACTTTATGAATGGAATGTTTGCTATTAAAAATTATTTTAAATCTTTTTAGGGTTTTTGAGTGGTGTTTAACATGTTTACTTTGAGGTTATCAGAGCTTGATCCTCCCTAAAACCAACATGTTCAGTGGTTTGTGTAATGCTGTGGTCAATAAGCTCTGAAAACAACTTTTAACAAGCTTGATACTGTATTAAACTAGTTTAGGCACAAAGATCAATGTTGGATTAGAGGCCAAAACCCATAAGAGGATATCATGAGGAATTTGTTTTATAGAAGCAGAAAAGGAGAGCAAGACACCTACACACTTACATTTGACCTACATAAACCCTCTGTGAACAAACTTGTTATGGGCCTTTTTTTCATAGTCAGTAGATCGTGTAAGGATAAAGTGGTTTCCTGATTCTGCACTCAAAGATGGAAAGTAGCTATTCAAGTTAAATATAAATATGTAAAACAAGCTACAAAACATGTTTGGTTCATTTATTTAATCTGGTGCAAATTGAGGTTAAACATTGCCCAGTTGTTAACAGAATATGCTTGCAAAACTGTACATGTTGCAAATATGAGAGAGAGAGAGAGAGAGAGAGAGAGAGAGAGAGTTGGCAGTAGGCCCTGTCCCCATCTTGAGGTAAAGCGCAGTACTGCACACAAGTGCTGCTCTGAAAAGTGCTTTGCCCTGGGCAAAGAACAATAGGTTACTATTATAACCCCGGTTCTCTGAAACATCGAGTGGAGAGAACCGCCAGCTTTGCCCCGCTTGCCGCACGAGAAGCGATATAGCCTACTCACTGGAGAGTAGCAGCGCTCGCAGGCGTTATATGCCCCTAGGTAAGGGGGCGGGGCCTTACCTGGCATCGGCTGCGCGCTTCCGTCTGTCTAACCAGGATGCTTCTGCAGAGGTCAGGTACGGATGCCCTTCTCATAGTTTGATCTCTCCACTCGATGTTTCAGAGAACCGGGGTTACGTAACATACCGGTATTGTTTTTTTATTCCCACTGTACACACCCAATGGCCAGGCCTTGTAGGCTATCTGGTAGCCTATTATTGTCATATTTGTCACCGCCGTTTTGCTTTAAAATAAAATAAAACACTTACGGATTTATCTGATGACTTGAAATACAGTGAATTATCATAATTTGTGTAAAATCCCGAGTTTGTGTTTATTCCCTGACCCTACGGAGCCCTGCATGACATGCAGAAAATATTGTCTATATCAACCTATAAAATATATCTCCTTGCAAAGCCAGTAATTATACGCAGTCATGCTCATTGCCCACTAAAAGTGACACTGACTTATCTGCTGGGTAAATGATTAAATATAATATAGCTAGGCTAAATTTCAAACAGTGTACCATTTATATCAACAACCTATTTCGTGATGTCGCCCAGCCCTAAAACTGCTCAATATTAAAGCTTAAATGACTCTTTGTAAAGCTGCTTTGAAACGATGTAAAATTAGTGCTTACAAATAGGCTTCATTTCGACAGTAACTTAATGTCCGTTTGCAATAGTACACAGGTTTATAAAGCATTTAAAATGTTTTATTTCTTTATTAGTTAATAAAAGGTATACATTCATTTGAAATAAATGATGCAAAAATACACAAAGTAACATACACAAAAAGTCCAAGTAATCAGAAGACCTTTTATCCATATGTGAATGGCATGCGTCTTATCTGACACCATTTGAATAAGGCCCCTTGATTCGTGTCTGTCCTAGCTACAGAAATCAGGGGAAAATATAACAATCAGTCAACTGAAAAAAGCACCACAACTAATCCTGTATGCCATCATTTAAAAAAAATGTCCCTGCTGCATTAAAGGTGATCGAGAAACATCAGCAAATAACTAGACCGAAGATGATCACTTGCTGTGAATGATTTCAAGCCACCGACTAGCACATTTGTCATCTCATATTATGATTCAAAAAGACATCAGACAAGGCTTGCAGTCAAATACAACTGCAGTGTCAACACCATAGCCTCTTTGAAAACCATTAGGATCATTCGATATATACTGGAAAAGATACAAGAACAGAAAACAGTAATATTTGTAGTTCAAAACCAAAAGACACATAGATTCACTTACAAGTTGTAATTGCAATAGTATATAAAATGCTTTATAAAAATCAGATGATCAATGATAGAGTATTTGTTGCGTTTGTCAGCTATGGCATCAGTGAATAATCTATTAACTAAAAAAGCATGATCTCATCCACTCAAAATCAGCCTAACTCATAATTCTAGCACCAAACTGAACCATTGTAAGAAATCACCTCATGAAGCTTCTTTCAGATAAACTTAGTCAAGTGAGATTATGCTTGAAGTTTAGATTAAGGCTACAAGTGGTAGAACAACATGTTAACACTATTTCTAACATATCCTGGCAAGTTTAGCTTTGATTTCTGCCCTCTTTTGGCCGCATTTGTACTTTTGAAGAAACTGGACTGTACGGCAGAAAACGAGGAGTGACTGGAGAACCATAATTTTTCAGAAATAACACCATCTACTGACAATTCTAAAATCAGGGTCTACTGAGAATGGGAAATTCATAAACAATGACTATATTAAACAAATTCTATTAACTAAAGTCTATTATAACTACTCTTGATTATAGTATTGGGGCAAAAAAATACAAAATTATATATGCGTGTGTGTGTGTGTGTGTGTTACACACACACAGTAGTCAACCGTTGAAGTGGATCAAAACCTTTAATTAAAGTTAAACATGAATTTTGAACAATACCCGTTCTTTGATGACCCTTTTTGATCCACTTCAAATGTGGACCACTCTATATGTATGTGTATGTCTATATATATAAAGAAAAGAGATGGACATATGTAATAGAATGTTTAGACCAATTATCCTCCTATGTTTCATGCGTAAAACATAATTCTCTGAAATACATGTTCAGTTGATACATGTTGAGCGAGAAGAGGGTTATGCGTAACCCTCCCTGTTAGCGGTCACTGTTTTAGCTGAGAACTCGTCCACACTGTTCATTCTTCAAGTAAGGGACGGCATTGTTTCAGCAACAGGTCGCATTAAGTCAGGAGGGCGTGACAGGAAGGTGCCTCTCATGAGAGCTGTGTATGAATAAACATAGCTATGAGATCATCCCATTGAAGATCAAGTTCATTTGTAAAAGCTTTTTAAAATAATATCACATACCTGCAGTATCACGTAACGCCTGCACTTCGCCCAGTAACGGGTCCCTGTCGGTCAAAAGCTGACTTCGCTTTTGAGGTGGCGGTTCAAATTCTTCTGAAGCATCATCGGAAAAGCCATTCTGCCATTCAAAAAACAAACAAAAAAAATCACAATGAAACATTTTCTATACCAAGTGTGTTGTGTGAATAAAGTTTAAAAGGTGAAGGCCCACAAATAACAGATCAATCCTTTGTCTGTACCAGTAATGTGTGGCTGAGCAGAAACTGTTCCTCTATGGAGCTGCTCAACTGTTTCTTCTCCCATTTGGCAGCCAGAACAGGAATGTCGTCTTCCTCCTCATCTTCTAAACATCTATTGTGGATACAGACATAGAATGGGACATTAAATATCTGTCTTATACACTACTGTTCAAAAGTTTGGGCTGAGTAAGATTTGTTTAAGAAATAAATACTTTATGCAGAAAACACGCATTAACTTGATCAAAAGTGACAGTAAATAATTTATTATAATGTTACAAAAGCTTTCTATTTAAAATAAATGCTGTTCTTTTGAACTTTCTATTTATCAAAGAATCTTAGAAAAAAAAAGTGTTTCTTAAGCACCAAATCAGCATACTCGAATGATTTCTGAAGGATCTTGTGAAGACTGTAGTAATGATGCTGAAAATTCAGCTTATAATTAAATAAATAAATAAAGGAATAAATCATTTTTTATAAAATATATTCAAATAGAAAACAGGAATTGTAAATTGTAATTATATTTCATAATATTACTGTTATATTACAATTAATACTGTTTTTACTGTATTTTGTTCAAATAAATACAGCCTTTGTGAGCATAAGAGACAACTTCCAAAAACATTTTAAAAATATCATCAGACCCCAAGCATGTTATCATAATTGAAACAACCAAGCAGTCTGAAAGCTCCTTTATCATCCTTACCGCTTCCTTGAAGTGTTTGTTATCATTTCTGAAGACGCAGCCATTTCACTCTGTGGCAGGAAGGTCAACTGGAAGTCATCATCCATGGAGATATATGGAGCTAGCATGTCCAAATCAAGCTCATCGATAGCCTGTCAGAGAACGAAAGCATTAAACACTCTCTCAAACACGTCTAAAACATCTCAGAAGGTATCTGAAAATCATTATGAGAGCTACCTCTGGCTGTCCTTTCAGAGTTACGCTCTCTTCAGGTTTGAGGGTGAAGAACTTCTGTACCACTTCCATCTCCACGGGCAGCTCTTCAGCGGGGCTCTAAAACGGACCCTTAAACGTCAGATAAACCACTCAAACAAACAAAGACACCCAGACAAACATACAATCTCATACATACTGAAGGAGGTGGAGAGTTGGACGGCTGAATGTCAAATATTGGAGAAAGGAGCTGGCGGAGTTCAGGCGTACAGAAGTCCTGAGGGCATTCTGGGATACTGTTGGGACTAGGTGGACAGCAGAAGGACAACTCAACACCCTCTGTGAATAATAGGCAATATTAGGATCACATTCGATTTTTCTAAGAATCCACAACCATATTGATTTTAGAGGACCAATCCCAAACGTTTCTTTTCTGTAGGATGATTGCGAGCACCTGTTAGGGAAATGATAGCGTCTCCAGAGTGAGGTGCCAGCTGCAGTAACTCTTCTGGGTTCTCCTTCATCTGGAGGAAGAGCTCTGAAGTGCTGCTCTCCTCCATGTCTGAGTCGGAGTCCTCTTCCTCCTCCTCCAGCTCACTCAGCCTCTCAGCTTTGAGCTTTGGTTTCTCACAGGTCTGTTCCAATGAGAACACAACATCTGCCTCTTCCACGCCACTGCCAGAAAGAGAGAAACAAGAATTATTCATCCTTTCACACCAGGGCTATCGTTAACTAAAAATAAAACCATTTAAAATATTTTGTTGCATGAAATAAAATGAAATATTAAAATAACTTAAACTTAATAAAACATAGCCTGTTAATTGTCCCTTTTTTGTGTTTATTTATTGCCTTTTTATTCGAAAGCATAAACACTCAAAATTCATCCTGTAATTAGAGATTGCGTTAGCAGGCTTTCAAATTGGTAACAGCTTGCTTACACATATGGCTTTGCTTTTTTAAAGCAATTTTAGTGTAAGTTTAGATGACAACAATGTACTAAAAACGGAAAAGGTTTTCCTTTTGCTTTTTTCACATCCAGACAACAACGTTGTCAAAATGATCCTCGAAAACGATTAAATGCGCTGTATTATGCATGCCAGGCCAGTAGTCAGCGAGGTCACTTTGTAAAGAAAAACTATACGCCAATAGACTGAACACGTAATACACGTTCATCACGTCACAGTTTTTAAAAATGTTCACAAATCGATAATGGTATTGTTTTTCAAAAACTTGCATTTTGAAACCTGGTTTCAAAAGTTTGCGTTTTCAGGCCCCTAAAACGCTGTTGACGTGTAAATGAACAGCCAAAACGCATAAAACCGTTTTCCATTTTTAGTCATGTAAAAGGACACTTAAAATCAAAATTAGTCTGTAAAACATTTTGTATAAAATAAATGTTTAGTTCAATACAATTACTTTACAGTAAATTTAGACTAAATTTAGACTTTAGAACACAGACCTAAGGTTGGTCTCTTTTTAAAGCATTCATGAATTTCAATAATTTAAGCTCAGATCAAATTCAAAAAGTAGGGTGACAGTTAACAAGTTAAACAACATTTCTAATTATTGTTTATTTTAAGTTAAATTACTAAAATGACTAAAACTTAAATTAAAAAATGAAAACTATTAAGACAAAAAAAGATGAATAAAAATGACAAAATTACTAATACAAACTAAAAATATAAAAACAACAACTAGTTGAAAATATTAATAAAAACAACAGTATATTAATGATATTAAAATAACACCGATTTACATTGGCCATATAATGATAGACCGTGATCTAGCAAAAAAAATAGGGCCCAAGAAACAGATGTTACACTGAGTCAGACTGAGCTACCTGAGGATAAAGTTGAGGCAGACCACAGCCTCGGGTTGAGAGGTCCTGCTGTTGTAGAGGACAGTGGCTTGAGTCTCAGTCCAGACAAATCCTCCATTCTTAGCCAGAAAGCGGTAATGGCTGGTGCACACCTGACCCTTGGTGAACACTGCAAGTACAAAGGAAAAGATCAGGAAGAGTTTAGCCGTTTGGCATCGGCCATTTTTTTCAAACAAAACAACATTTTTGTGGATATTGTCACAGAATTTTTAACAAATTAAGTTGACTGGTTGTGGAGTTGAGACTGACTGCATTGTAAAAAGATATCACAGAAAAGAATGAAGAAAAACGTAAACTTACAGATGTTTAAACTCCTGGTCACATGGTCAAAATCAAGGGCGTGAAAAAACTCATAGGCAGACTGGCCAATCAGATCCTCAGGGTGGTATCCAACAAGCTCAGTGACTCTGTGAACAGAGAGCAGTCAATCAATATTTTAAGCCTCCTAATTTATAAAATACAATTTATTATAGCGATACACCCCAAAAGCTGAAAACTGAAAGGAAAATTACGTTTGGCTAATATCATATTCCTGCAATGCCAGAGGCTGCAGTTTTAGTTTTTTGTGACAGCGCCACCTAGCCAATTCTACACCAACAGAGGAGACCTGATTAAAACTTCAAACAAACAGATCCAAAGACTAGAAACATGGAAATTATTATAGTCTCCAGTTATTATTTAGATGGGCAAAAACAGTTAATTGTGCCGCTGGATGTTGTAAAATTGTTTTTGTTTTCAAATTATTTTAATTTATTAACATAGTAATAAACACACTAGTTTGTAATGCAACTGTTTTACAGTTTACTGCACTTTGTTAAGTGTGTCACACATCAGCCACGCTACGGCTAATGAACTCTTGCACATACACAGAAAAGTCTCTTTCAAAGAAAACTGAATTTAAAACCAGAATATAGGGACTCATATATTGAAAAATGAAACCGAGCTTCGGTTGTCAGTTATGAAAAAAAAAACTAATCAGTAATTACACATTTGAACATCATGAACCATTTGACATGGAAGCAGTTAATGAATGAATTTGTAAGTAAATGAATTTGATTCAGTAAGTTTTCTGCTGACTGATTCAGTGAGGATGTGTCACTCTGAATAAGAAAGTTTCTAAGTCTTTTATGAGCTGGTTCTTTTAATGAATCATTCAAACAGACATTTTATGTTTGCTTTTGCGTGAAACTTGTGAGGACAATTCTTGTCATTATTTAGAGTCTTTTTTAAATCATATTAAATTCAATTAAAACTGCGATTTCACATACACTGTTGTTGTGTCCGATCCCAACAGTGAGACTATAAATATACTGTGCTCTAAGTGCAAGCTGAGAGAAAAAGTCAGGAAACTCGAGTCACATGCTTTCTCACACCATGAATGAAATTTGTCTTCAGCTGTCACGCGTTACGTACACACTTCAAAAACAGCCAGTGAGAATAAAACATCAGCAGCTACAAGGCTATTTAGGTTTGCAGTTAGACACAGTAATGTTAGATTCGCTCACTGTACGTACGAGTAGATTAAACCGCGAGTAGGAAGGTGAATTTGGACACCTTACAGGCTGCTTCAAAGAGCTGAACAGAGCACACTCCAACAGAGAAACTCTGCTGACCCTCTGGGGTCATGAGATATTTGAACTTTTACGACCTTTGAAATGTGTGCTGCGTACATCTAAGAGAATATGCATGAGAATGTATTTTTACATTTCTAAACATCTTACCGTCCGTCACACTGTGTGAAAGTCAGGTCCATGTTATGGCGTGTGAGGAAAGTGCTGCTGTCCAGTGGGAATTCAACGCTGGAAGGGTGAGGAATGGGCTCGCACAGCAATGTCAGGAAGCTGCCAGCAGGGAGCGAGTTCTTGTCATCCCCGCTGAACGTCTGCACGTGTCCTGTGCAATGAAGGACCTGGAGAAGACAAGAAAAAATGATATTTAAAAATAATTTGAAATTATAAACTTAGTCCAGTCTGCACTTTGGATAAATAAAGCAAGGATGCATCAAATTGATAAAAAGTGTTGAGTTGATTAAAATTTTAAGACTCCATATCAATCAGTATAACATCTGACATGAACATCAATCCCCACTAAAGCCTTTCATGCTCCCATTATCCTGTGAGGTTCAGCGGAATTTCCATCACATTACATTTTAAAATATATAAAAAAGTTGTTTTAAATAGTATTTTTTTTAACAATATTCCTGTATTTTTGTTCCAATAAATGCAGCCTTGGTGAGCATAAGTGATTGCTTTCAAAAACATTTTAAAAAAAATCTTACAGAATCCAAGCTTTTAAACAATAGTAAATATATTCTGACTTCAGAAAGTTTACAACCCAATCAAAGTTTCACACAGACTGTTTGTTCATTTCTCAACAAAATACAGATGACAACTATGAAAAACTCAATATTGTGTAACATGACATGCGAAGCAAGGGGTCAAGCTGGACCAGTGCACTCTATCTTGGCACTGAATGTAGTTGGACCTCTGCCTTCAATGTATTTGTGTCCTGTTTTATGCACTCATGGGACCAGACCCCATAGTTCAACAAAGAGCCAAGCTGATGTAAAGCAGTAATACTGATACAGTCCAGCATTCCCCTCAGAGCAATCTACACCCGCTAAAGATGAGCAAACAGGTGTTGTGTATGAAAATAGCAAAAGGAAGGTCAACACCAGTATTGATTAAACCATGTCACGCCATCAACATTTTTATGAATTTATGAAAACAAAACTGGTGCACATGGACACACACTGTACATTTGCTATTCTGTGAGCTTGGGTCATTTACAGACCTCTTATTCCTACAGTTTCCCATCTTAACACATTGGAAATTGTGTCCATGGAGATATATATATAAACTTTAACATAATATTTACAGTTGGTGTACCTTCCAGTTTGCAGACTTGATATTAACTGTTCTTCCTGTGTGGGTGAGTGTGCTCTTCATCCGAAGGAAAAAATTATGTTCAACCAACTTCTCTGTCTTTTTCTTTGAAATACCTGAGGATGAAAAATTCTCCTGGTCAGTCCCAAACATGTTCAGTACCACATAAGAATTCATAAAAATAATTCAATAAACAGTAGGTCACTGCAGCAAAGCAGCTAAAATCCAGCCAAAAATATCCTTTGGGCAAGAAATCTTTTATTACCTGGTCTTGTGGTGAGGATGTCTCGCAATTCTTCTTGGTCACAGGGATGAACAAACTCATACACACTCTGTCCAAGCAGCTCCAGCTGTACAACACCACATCAATATAATCAGGAATTTAAAATGCCTTCAAAACAATAACATGACACTAGAGACATGATTTACATAACAGATTAATTTATCCAAAATAATGTCATACATGTGACAAACTGACTGCATGTGTTCCTTTAGGAATGGATCTATTCTAAGGGGTCTGGTCACACACGTAACCTGAACATTATGCCTCATACCACAGGGGAGGAATCCGAAGTGACACTATTCTTGAGCCATGTGTTACTCTACTACGGCCAAAATGTTTGAAATGCTCCACATTGTGAAATTCACACTGAGGTTGTTATGCAGTACTTCAAAATTTAGGGACGACACTCACCTGTGTTATGCCGATGTATTTGCTGACACTCTCTGAGAGGAAGATCATGTCCCCTTCCTCGGTCATCACCAGAATAAAGCCAGCCAGTGCCTGCTGATAAAAGCCATCAGTGGGATTCTCCGTTTCCTCCAACTTTGTTTCTGTCGGCCCCGCTGGATGTGACAAGAACCAAATATTAGCACTAGCATATATTTGCCAAAGAAAAAAGTATTTGAACATAACCCTACATAAACTATATACACTAAAGTTTTATTCCCCCTAATGTAATCAACACTTTTATTCTGCAGGTATGCATTAAATTGATCAACAGTGAGAGTAAAGACCGTTTTAATGTTACAAAAGATTTCAACAATTTAAAATAAATGTTATTTTCAAAGAATCCTGAACATTGTATCACCGTTTCCACAAAAAAATTAAGTAGCACAACTTTCTTGAGCAAATCATCATAGAATAATTTCTGAAGGATCATGTGACACTGAAAACTAGAGTGATGATGCTGAAAATTCAGCTTTGCCAGTTAATAGTTATAGTTAATAATTGTTTTTATTGTATTTAATAAATATTTTTTTTATAAATTGTATGTAATATTTCACAATATTACGGTTAACTATATTTTTGATCAAATAAATGAAGCCTTGCTGAGCATAAGAGACTTTCAAAAACATTTCAAAATCTTGCCGAGCCCAAACTTTTGAATTTGAAATATATATATATATTATGTACACTACCGTTCAGAAGTTTTTTTTATGTTTTTAAAAGTCTCTTCTGCTCACCAAGGCTGCATTTATTTGATTAAAAATACAAAAACAAACCCAGTAATATTGTTAAATATTATTTCAATGTAAAACAGCTGTTTTCTATGTGAATATATTTTAAAATGTAATTTATTCCTGTGATCAAAGCTGAATTTTCAGCATCATTACTCCAGTCTTCAGTGTCACACGATCCTTCAGAAATCACTCTAATATGATTATTTGATGCTCAAGAAACATTTATGATTATCACAGTTGACAACAGTTGTGCTCCTTCATATTTTTGTGCAAACAGTGATTCATTTTTTTCAGGATTCTTTGAAAGTTCAAGAGAAAAGCATTTCATAAAAAAATAAATATTTTGCATTATTATAAATGTCTTTACTGTCACTTTATATCAATTTCATGCATCCTTTCTGAAGAAAAGTATTAATTTCTTTAAAAACAAAACAAATTGACCCCAAAGTTTTGAACGGTAGTGTATTATATATATATATATATATATATATATATCAGGGTTTCCCCATTTCCCGCAGCACTTCGGAACTAAGGCGGCCGCCTAAGCAATACACGCCTGCCGCCTTAACTTCGTCGTCAAAAATGTAACGTTATATGAGCGATATCCGCAGTGTTACTCTGTCCTGTTTAGACCTTAGATTATGAGCCCAAGCCCGAACTTAACACGACCTGGGTCTGGTGGATATTTCCCGCCGCCATCCTCGGGCCGGGCCCTTGATCTAGAGACGTGCGGCGCGGGACTAGATTTTACGGTCGCGGGCGAATAGACTCACGCAAAATAGAACTATCAATGAATAAAACATAAAAACAAATACATTGTTATTCAACTGTTGCAGAAAAGAACAACTAAAACAAAATAGAAGCGATTTACAGGCCAGAGTTTCTATTTGTAACATGTTTGCAGCGTTGAGCGATTTATTGAACACAATGGCCAATCAGAAGCATTTAAGATCGCCTCACCGCTCAAAACGGACTTTTCGTTCAGTGCTGAATTCTGCATGCTGGCAAATTCTCTGATTATAACAAACAAAGTGTAGATATTATGAAATATTCATTGTGCAGTCAGCTTCGTTGATAATAACAGAGATGTTTGAGATCGCAAAGAACTGATGTCAGCTTTTTAGGAATTATTAAGGGAGCGCACTTTGCGCGCTTTTAGTCATGGCAAACCATGCACGCAGTAGCTGCTTGCTTTTATGTGAAATTAACAGTGGTTTGCAAATCCCCACCTTTGCATTTTGACAATGTTGTTTTGCACTTTCTTTTGCACTTCATTGTTTTATAGTTGTATAGTGTTCGTTAAAATTCAGTTGTTGTTTCAGTTATGTTGTTTTGCACTTTTTAGCACAACTATTTTTAAATATTTGTATAGTTTGTTAAAATTGCACATTGTAACTGTTATTTCAAAAAGCTGGTTATTTATAAATCTAAATTGTTATTTAAATTTAATATTTAGTTTTAATAATTGTTAAATTTAGTACAGAGCCTGTAGTCTATCACACAAAAAGCTGAATTTTCTTTTCGCTTTGTGCAAGTTTTTCTACCATCAACAACAACCTCCAGCATTATTATATTTAGATGGACTTATTACTGACATTTAACAGTTTGACAGCAGGGGGAAAACAATTAAAACAGTACCGAGACCCATTTTTGGGTTTTGAGCAACAGATGCTCGCTGCTACACATCATACAGTTTCCTGCTTGATTTCAGCAGAACCCACCAGATTGGATCAAGCGGTTCATGCGCAGATAGCTGAGCGCAACCCTCATGATGGCAGCTTTGTCCAGGTGGGAGGCGACACGTCGTGGAAGGGGTAGCGAGTGTGCCAGCTCGTAAAACACCTCAGTCTCCTGACTCCTCCTACATCGGGCCGCGTCACGAGAACGCACCTTCCGCTGTTCCAAACTGGGCCTAAATAAGGAAAAACAAGAAAAATAAACGTATTTAACGTCCAAATTCAGAATATCCAATCCGTCAAGAAACCAAATTTAGAAAATAACGTTTTTGCAATGACACATCTTTGCATAAAGCTTTTTAAATGTGTGGGAGGTTTTGCCCAGAGTTTTTCTTCATCTAAAATTAGGACACCAGCAGAAAAAAAAACAACAACATTGCATCCATCTTACATCTTTGCTCTCTGTTCCTCCTAAAATAAAAATGTCCCAGCTGTAATTGGTGTGTTCTGGTGCTCCTTATATCCTAGTCTTGCCAAAAGCCCTCACTCTGTCTTTCACTCCCTTTCCCCTCCTCCACATGCCTTAAGTATGTAGAAGAACTAGTTCAGAAGGTTGTTTATGACATTGAGCCTGTCCCACAGCCCTCCCCCTGGCTTCCTATCTGACAGAGGCCCTCCCAGCCCCTCAGTATGTGACCTTCTTTGTGCTCTGAACAGGACTGAACTCAAAATGACAGTTGCCAAACTCTCAGCACAGACTTTATGAACATAAAGAACATAATTAGCACAATTATCTGCACTGATTTATTGTTTTATTGTAATTCATGTTATTTTTAGGTAAAACCGAGTTAAAAATGTTTTTCAGGATTCTTTGATGACTATTAATTTAAAGTATCTTTGCTAAATTAAGTACATTTCTTTCAAAACTGACCCTAAACTTTGATAATGACTTTTTTGGGGGGGAGGGGGACATAGTCTAGCACTGTATTCCTTTAGATATAGGCTACAGCACTGGATTAACCTTTACGCTGCCAGAACATAACTAGCAAGCCTACCGGCACTGATTTATTGCGTTATTGTATTTCATGGAGCAGTAAACAGGACAGAAATGTGCACAGCATGTCTGCCCAAGCACGGTTTCATTTGGCACATAGTCTGTGGTCAGTCAAGTCAGGCTCTATGCACTTTGGTAAAGAAAAACATTCATCTACCAAATCATACACGAAAGATGTGTAGAGTACTAAAAAACACCAACACATAGTAATAAGTCTGTATAAGGACTCATTCAATCAGGATTAGGGTTGCAAATTTCCAGGAATTGTCAAAGTTGGAAACTTTCCATAGGAATATATGGGAATTAACGAAGGAATATATGGGAATTAACGGGAATAAACTGGAACTTTACAAAATAGCAGGTTAGCCAATAACCTGGAACTTAAAATGTAGTTGAAAAAAACCCCATCTTGCAGCATAATCTTGGTTAAAACAACCAGATTTAATGCAAATTCAGTTAAATTTCCACGCTGCACATTTCTCAATCACATGCACACAACATACTGCAGGGCTAAAGCGGCCACACCCCAAACATGCACTGTGCATTCCTCTATCACATACACAGATCATTTCTAAAGTCCTGGGGCATCAGAGTGCGTATGCTAAAATCCATGGCAACTTTGTATTTATAAAAAAAAGTATTTGACGTGGGAAAAGTGCTTAGCGCCAGGTCAGGGTCAGCACTTTTCCTCATGGCCGAGAGTCTGGCAGGACTGGTATTTGAAAATGTAAGCAATTCTTACTGCTCGCCATTCTCAAGGAAAGGATTTAGATGTTGACTGTGCTCTGTTATATATTCAAATGCGAACAATTTCAAGATAATTTGCTATTTAAACATTTCACATATGAAAGGGCAACGATTTTTTGTGTGTACGTTTGTTCTCTGAATCACATGAACGCACATTAGAGAAATGATCGTAAGATCAAATGTAGAATGGGTTCTACGTAACATTTTATAAATGAGGACCCTATGGAATCATAGGATTTTTTTGTTTGGGGGGGTTTGACTTTTTTGAACATTTCCAAAATTCCTCAGCTTAACTTCCCTTAACTTATCTTAGGTTTCTGAAAATCTTCTGGAAATGTACAGCCCCTTTGCAACTAGGGATGCACCGATATGAAAATTTTGGTCGATACCGATGACAGATAATTCTTTATATTTGAAAGCCAATAACAGATACGTTGGCCGATAAATCTAAATCAAAATAGAGTAAATCGCCTTTTGAATTGGGAATTTTAAACAAACAAAAAAAATCGTTATTCTCAATTTATCCAGAATCATGCAGCTCTATGACCATATAAACAGCGAAAGCGGTTTATGAAAAAGGATAACTGACGAACAGATTTGGTGATTTAGTAAGTGTTAATAAAATCATCTCAAAGAAATATTATTCTAACTTTAAAACATAAAACATTCAAATATAGAGTAAAGTCCTGAACCAGAACACGCAATGGAAAACTGCCCATCAGCATGTGGTTTTATGCATCTACACACATTTAACAAGCTTTTAACAAACATTTTCTTTAAAGCAAGTCTTTAATTCACCTATAAAACAGGATTTTATTGTAACCAGCAATAATCGGAACATAAAACACTAAGTCAAATAAAATAATAAAACACCTCTTTGTTCTTTGTGTGAAAAAAAACCTGATTACTATGATGATCCTTGTACAAAACATAAATCTTATCAAGATGGAACTCAGTCAACATGCTTTAGGTTAGAAGAAAAAGCTAAATATCTGAGAAAAGCTGAAGCAGGGCCCAGCAGATTTCAAGCCCCAGGCGACCACATCTGACTCCACAATGATCTGCTCTCAGCCGGTGGTCAATGTGGGAGAAACTCGTACAGAATGACCATTCCAAACACCTTCATCAACCCCTTCTAAAAATAACTCACAGAAAGAGTTCACCCATCACATTCATGAAAAAATTGGAGATTATTTGTTCTGTTGGACAGTTTAAAATTTAAAATAAAACGGTGCATTACCCTTTAGGGCTTCGCATATTCTGGGAATGTATTAGTATAAACCGGTTGTACTGCACATTGCAAATCCAATCTATGAGTACTAAGATCTAGAGAGCGAATTTAAAGTCCTTAAATTCATTCGAGATAAACCTAATCATAACAACGAACGCCTAAAAAGTGACAGTTTTAAGACGACTATCTGAATGCTAAGTGGAAACAAATCTTCAGAAAATCTCATAAAGAATATCTACTTCATATTGTACATTATAGGCTATTGTTGTGAATGTATGTCTAATCTTTTTTTAAACAAGTGTTTTATGCTCACCAAGGCTACATATAACCTAGTAGATAAAAAAATCCAGTAAAACAGTAATATTGTGAAGTGTGCTGATTTGGTGCTAAAGAGACAATTCTTGTTATTATCGATGTTGAAACTGTTAAAAAAAAAAAGGAATTTTGATGAATAGAAAGTTTAAAAGAACAGCATTTATTTTAAATAGAAATCTTTCGTGAAATTATAGGCTAAATGCCTTCACTGAAACTTTTAATCAATTTAATGCATCCTTGCTAAAAGGATTAGCATTCATTTATTTCAAAACCGACCCTTAAAATTTGATAAAGATTTTAAAAGCAGTGCACGCAGTCTCGTGCCAAAGCTCCAGTAAACAAAAGCAGGGACACTGTGTCCTTCAGCCACGTCACAACAGTCAAGCCCATCCCTTCTGCTGGTTGGATGGCTAGGGATTAACAGCGAGTGTTATTATGTATTCTGGTAAAATAACAACACCCCCTTTCAGCGTGGCGGGGGGCTCTGGAAGTGCAGTGTGCAACCCATCCCAGCCTGTTCAAATGAACTCCTCTGAACCTCACAGGATAATGGCAGCATGACAGGCTTTAGTGGGAAGGAATGTTCACATCAGATGTTAAACTGATTGATATGAATCTGGTGGTACATCAGGGTATGAATATGAAGCTGTATGACCTGTGACATTTACACAACACAACATTCCCTATAACTATTTCTACACTGACCTACATTACAGGTCAACCTTCCTGATCCTTGCAAAGCATCAATATCAATGTACCCATATCAAAGGTTTTGAGAGGAACACTGTTTTCTTTGTAAACTTTTAGTGGAAATGCAGTAGATTTACTTTTTTGTAAACAGAAATCTAAATGAACATATCTTTGTACACTAACGTTCAAAAGTTTGAGGTCTGCAAGACTTTTTAATGTTATTAAAGATTCTTATGTTCAACAAGACTGCATTAATTTGATCAAAACATATGACAGTAATATTAAAAATAACTTTTCTATTCAAATTTCTGTGATTTACAACAGTCTTCAGTGTCACATGATCCTTCAGAAGTCATTCTAATATGCTGATTTGGTAATCAAGAAACATTTCTTACGATTATCAATGTTGAAAACAGTTGTGCTAACTAATATTTTTGAGAAAAAAATAAATAAAAAAAATCAAGATTCTTTGATGAATAGGAAGTTTACCATAACAGCTTTTATTTAGGTTTATTTAAAATAAAATAAAAATCTTTGCAAAGCAACATTATCAATGTTTCCATATAAGAAAAGTTCTTGAGTTTGTTTTCTCATATTGCTTCAAGAACACAGTGTTCTCTTTGCAAACTCTTAGTGGATATGCAGTAAATTTGCAGCAGTTATTCTTTATTGTCAATTGTCAACCTTGTGGTTCAAGTCAATGTGTCAGACAAGAGCCATCGGATGTTTGTTTTCTAATGAGATTGCTCTATTAGACTCTTTGGACTCATTCCAACTTCAGTTCCCTGGACTGACTGAGCGAGAGGTTTAGCTATGTTCATTTTAACAGTGATGGGAGGGGGAGACTATGAGGGCTATGCTAAGACAACAGAGAACAAAATGTACTCAGAACTACTTCATTCTCAAAGTGTTTGCATCATTTCCTTCAGATATGTAGGTTGTTGACAGAAATACATTTTGGGAAGTCTTGCGGTGTAATGTGCAGTACTCCTTAAAAAGAGCATTTTGATCATACCTTAATAAATATTATATAAGTAGCTTCATGACTTACTTTACATTAAGTGTCTTTTACTACTATGTACTAACATTTAAATTGAAACAGTGCCTGAATATAATGGCATCTGAACACAATAAGTACATTGTACAAAACAATAAATGTATTTTGAATTTGAATAAATGTAAGTACATAACACATATTAAAGGCATAGACTATTAACCTAAAATATGTTACTAAAATTGTTTAGAGAAGACATAGGCCTAATGCTCTGCTAATGAAAGATCAAAGTTAGTTTTGTTAGTTTTAATCAAATATATCAAGCTACAATGTCAAATACTTTAACAAAGGAACATACAGTATTTTGCATAAAAGAGGAAAAACAGAAGTTGATGTTTTGGCACAGACAAACCTTCCATTTTAAGCCCATCTGATGAGAGATAAATGTATTTTTGATGGAATTCTAAGCATTATTTCACTAACCGTATATATAAGGTAAATTCTTGCAATTTGGTCACTCTTTGACAGACATATTAATGTCAATCAGTGACACAATTTACCTGAAGTCACCCTTTATGTGTCCTTGCACCACTAAAAGAGCTGATTCCACCCATTGAAAGTTATAGTGTTGACCAGATTTCTTAATGAAACATCAAACATTATAAACAAACAGCTTATGATGATATGGATTGTGCAAGACTGTAGTATCCTAGAACAAAGCTGTAGCGCCATTACAGGACTTTATCATTCTTATGACTGTGTAAACAAAACCCAGGAACATTGCCTTCATTTCAAGCAGTTTTATTGACCATGTGGTCCTAAAGACCTCTAAGGTCATGTTTTTCTTGTCTGGAGACATTACTAAAACACAGCTGGTACAAAAAAATATCAATTTAAGCCTATTGTCTTTACAAATATGATCAAAACAAACACACAAAACAAATCAAGCGCAAACCCCACTCAAAAGCTCACATCAAGATAGATATAAAAATGAAACATCAATTTCGGTGAACTAACACCAGTGCCAATAAATATCAATGACCGACTGGACGCGCTCGCTCATGAGGCCATGCATACAGCCATCGAATGGAGGAACCCATTTCCCCCTTTATCCCTTATTATTAAAACCACACGCCATACCTTCTATGAAGGCTGTTGGAAGATAAACGCCTTACCTTTTCATGGCAGAGTTCACTATCTCTCAAATGAAATCACTGCAAATCCGAGTTTTGAGTTCAGTGTAAAGCTTCACGGTAAACGTCGTCTTGTCTGCTGCTTGTTGTTTATCACTGCTGCTCTTCTAAAGAGGCTCGACTACTAATCTTTGAAAAAGAGCTGCGTGTCAAAATAAAAGTCACGGCGGGCACGAGCAATCATAACAAACAAAATGATCGTCGAATGGGTCTGATATGAACATTGGTAAAAGCAAGTAATATAGGCCTGGTTTCACATACAGGGCATATATTAAACCAGGATTATGCCTTTAATTAGGACATTTAAGTAGCTTTTATAAAAAGAAAAAAATACAATTCATGTGCAACTTGAGACAAAACAATGGCACTGACATAGTTTAAGATATGTCAATGTCACTGAATTTGCTTTCGATTAAAACAGCTCAAACATGCATTTTAGTCTGGGACTAGGCTTATCTTTGAAACCGGGGGAGTTTTAACACATTTTCACTGCAGAGGTATTTTTGACATTTGTGAACATTAACACAAAACCCTTTTTACTATCTTCATTAATCCAGATCTATCATATATTATAGAATAATGTATATATACTGAATACATACCACCGGTCAAATGTTTGGAAACATTTTCTATTTATAATGTTTTTTAAAGAAGTCTCTTGCACTCATCAACCCTACATTTATTTGATAAAAAAAATACAGAATTATTTTTAATATTATGAAATATAATTACAATTTAAAATAATGGTTTTCTATTTTTATATACTTTAAATTATAATTTATTTCTTTGATGAATTCTCATCAGCATCATTACTCCAATCTTCATTGTCACATGATTCTTCAGAATTCATTCTAATATGCTGATTTATTATCAATGTTGGAAACATTTTTTATAACCTGTGATACTTTTCAGGATTTTTTGATGAATAAAAAGTAAAAAAAAAAAAGGAACATCATTTATTTAAAATAGAAATCTAATGAAACAATATACACTACCGTTCAAGTATGAGGTCAGCAATTTTTTTCTTTCTTTAAAAAAAGAAAAATAAATTAATACTTTTATTCAGCAAGGATGTGTTAAATTGATAAAAAGTGATAGTAAAGATTTATATTGTTAGAAAAGATTTCTATTTTGAATAAATGCTGTTCTTTTTAACTTTTAATTCATCAACGAATCCTGAAAAAAGTATCACAGGTTCCAAAAAAATATTAAGCAGCAGAACTGTTTCCAACATTGATAATAAATCAGTGTATTAGAATGATTTCTGACGGACTCACTGAAGACGGGAGTAATGGTGCTGAAAATTCAGCTTTGCATCACAGAAATAAATTATATTAAAATAGAAAACCAGTTTATATATATATATATATATATATATATATATATATATTACACACACACACACACACACACACACACACACACACACACACACACACACACACACACACACACACACACACAGTATAAATATGTATACAACTCATATATAGTACATATTTAAAAAAAATATATAATAATAAATAAATACTATACTCACACACAGCAGTTACAGCAGCAGAATGCAGAAAAGAGAAAGATAATATTTTTTAATATATTTACTTGTATATACTTAAAATATTAGAGAGTTCTGACAAATGTCAGCTCAATAAGTGAAAAAGCTGAAAAACTACTTTTCCCTTTATTTCCTTTTACACAAACAATATCCGGGTCACATGAGGCGAATTTCCGCGCCTTTTCGCAGTGGAGATGGATGAGAGAGAAAAACAACCTGCAATATTTCAACTACATTATTACATTATGGACTAATTTAATCTTTAATACTCATACTTCAAATGCAGACTGTTTGCTGACATAAGGTAACATCGAAGAATGTTGCTCCCGTCTGACGTCGCCAGACTTGTGCTGGGTAAGTTCACACTATTTTATTGTGTCCCTCTCAAGGAGAAGCTAGCGAGCTAATACCCTGTTTCTAATTATAGTGTATATAACGTTAATTATATGGTTTGTCTCAAATGCTGCGGTGTTGTTGTAAATATGTAGACGATTATGAAATAGAGACACTTGTGTCATAACACACTGTGCCGTTCTTTGTGATGTGTCAAATTGATGAGATGATCGATAACCGTAATGGCTGATTCATTCTACCATTCGCAAATGAAGATTTTATTTATCTGTGAAATTATTTGTCATTCTCTTTCAACTTTAGGCTACCTGCAGCAAGAAGGGCTCACTGCCACAAGCCGAGCCTTCATCTATGAAAGTCCAAACCTGAAGGAATATGCCGAGCACAGCTCAGAGGATGGGATCATCCCTGCCTGTGTGTTTGTATGTGTCAAGTTCATGATTCATAACAGGGTCCTAAAATCACTGCATTACTGGAATCTGTTTAGAAGACATGTTTAACAGATAACGATAAATTAAATTTTTGTTTATTACTCTTTTTCAGTCTTTATTTGGAAAAAACCTGATCACGATTTTAAATGAATATGTTGCTGTTAAAGCAAAAGGTGAGTTCCCACGAAAGAAATTGAAACGTTTTGGGATACACAGTGAATCTGTTTCCATTATAACCTGCATATGTCATTTCGTCTGTAGAAACAATTCAAGAAAATCAAATCCCTGTAGTGATGACATCATTATGGAAAAAGCTTGACTTCACACTCAACCAAATCAAGTGAATGAATATTTGTTTACTCTGTTACATTGGGTGTTTTTATTTTTTAAGCACAGGTCAGAATAAAGCGTCTTTATTCAAATCTTTCTGTGTTGTCCACAGGTCTCTACAAAATTCTCCTGCCGTGCAACTGAATCAGCGAAGTGAGTTTTGCTCTTCGTTTAAAAGAGAAATTGTGTTCATGATGACTTGGAGTTATTGAAATTAGCCAAATACAACGCATATATAATACAAGTGTAATGCATAGAAACTTTCCATATATAACATATCCAGTGAAATAACACAAAATATAAGAAGTTTGGGGTCAGCAAGATCTTTTTTTAAACGTTTTTAAAAAAAATGTTCACTAAGGCTGCATTTATTTGATCAAAGATAAAGTATAAACTTTAAATGTACAGTGGATGTACAATGAAATATACAATTTAAAATAACACTTTTCTATTTTAATTTGTTTAAAAAAAAATTGTGATTGTTAGTGAAATTTTGTGAATTATTTTTAATGATTTTTTTTAGTCTAAAGTTCAAAATAATTTAAGCATATATTTAAATAAATCTCATTACTGTCACTTGATCATTTTAATATATCCTTGCTGAATAAAAGTATTAGTTTCTTTATTTTAGTATTTTAGTTATTTTAGTATAATTTATAATATATTATTAATATAGTTAAAGTTTAAGTCATTTTGTTGTTATTTCAGTTAAAGGTGCTCTAAGCGATGTCGGGTGACGTCACTTCTTGTTGACGTTTAAAGTACTGTCAAACAAAACGGAGGCAAGCTCGACCCTCCCTCCTCCTCATCCACGCACTAACCCCCCAAACCCCACCCCCAAATCCTTCTTGTCTGTTATTGGCTGGAACAGTTTGTTATGTTTCGTGGTGCGGGTTAGCCCAGTTTGTTTTTGTTGCCGTTTGTGGAGACCGCATCTTTTTACAGTGTGTTCAGGGGACAGGCAGCCAGCGCATAGTGAGGAGATGTTTGCTGTGTGACAAAAAAATGTTTTGCCCTAAAAAACGTGTGACATCGCTTAGAGCACCTTTAATGTTTCTTACATTTTAAGTAATCTTTTTTTATGGTTTTAGTTCGAGTTAACAATAGTAACCCTTGTGTAAAATGTTTCTGTCATTAAGTGCGCACTCGGAATAGCATTCAAAACATGAGACGTCAACAGAGACCCTTATTGGTACCACAGTCTCCCATCTCTGGGCACCCCCCAGTGACTCTAGCCGGCCAATATATCCCCGGCACTGTGTCCACCCCTCAAGGCTTGCTGGGACATTCTACCCCAATGTCTTACACTTCTCCGCATACCAGATCCTCTACTCTCTGCCTTAGTCAGCCAGGTGAGTCCTGAAAAACATGTTTAAATCACACTGAGATTTGTAAGTACCCTCTTTCAATTTTGCTATCTTACATGTTTATAGGGGAGTCACCGTTGCAGATACTGGTCCCTGATAATAGACTGAATCCTGGACCTTTGTCTCCTGCCCGCAGAAAATGGTAAGGTTAAAATGATGACAACACCAGCAGTATCTTACAGTTTAGCTCTTTCTACCTTTTCCAGATCAGTCTGTAACAACAACAATTTATTTTAAAGTGTAATTCTGTTTTCTGCTGCAGTGACTCTCCGAGGCGGCGAGGAGGTGGTCAGTTGGGTGCCAGCGGGGCCAGCAGGGCCACAGTAGTGTCCAGCACTCTCATCATGGAAACTCAGAGTGAAGAGACTGTGACGGAGAACTTATCTGTGAGTTAGGCCGATTCATTCCTCTGTTTGTTATAAATGCCTTCAATAAGTTTCTATATACTCCTGCATAACTGAAGATGATGTTTTTCTTTTTAACAGCAAATAGTTATAGAAAATGCCAGAGATAAAATTCTCAATGATAGATCCTTACAAGAAAAACTTGCTGAAAACATTAACAAGATCTTGGCAAGGTAAATTCTGAATAACTGGGCAAAAAACTAGTTAAAATAATAAAGAAAACCTTTGAGATCTTACATGTTGTAATATCGCTTTTACAGCGATAATAGCCCTCAGACATCAAAAACTACCTGCAATGCTATGGAACAAGAGCAGTCAATCGATGAAATCCTGGGCCTCCAGGTGTGTGAATGCACATCTTTTACTCTTCCTTTGTGAGAATGTAATCTTGACAGCCAAATCAAGACTTAACCTGCAAAATTGTTTTAGGGGGAAATTCATATGACGGATGTTGCCATCCAAGACATACTGGCACAGACGGAGTCAGACCCGGCATTTCAAGCACTCTTTGATCTCTTTGATTATGGTAGGTTTGAGCAATTGATCAAGCAGAACAACTGATTGTTATTCAAGCTGAACTGATTTTTTTTTTTAAACTAGGTTCTTTCTACTGATAATCTATCATCTCTTTTATAGGTAAAGGTAATATGGCTGAAGGCAGTGAACAGGCTGATGGGAGTTTCAGTACCTGTACAAGTGCACAGGAGAGTGATGAGACTGGGCTTGTAGACAGCGCCTCTGAAGCAGGTAAGATGGGTCAGCTTTACATCATAAAGCAGCATTGACCATTTTAAAAATACAGTAACATTGTGAAATATTATTACAATTTAAAATAACTTTTCTATTTTAATATATTTTGACATTCAATTTATTCCTGTGATGTAAAGCTGAATTTTCATCATCATTACTCCAGTCCTCAGTCTCACATGATCCTTCAGAAATCATTCTAAATCATTGATATGCTGATTTGGTGCTCAAAAAATGTCTAAATATTATCAATGAGGAAAATTGTTGTGCTGCTTAATATTTTTGTGGAAACCATAATACATAATTGAATAATTCTTTAAATGGTAGAACGTTTAAAATAATTTATTGAAATAGAAATTTTAAAACATTACAAATGTCTTTACTGTCACTGTTGATCAATTTAATATATCCTTGCTGAATAAAAGTTATTATTAAAAAAAAATAGCTCCCAGATTTTGAACGGTAGTGTACAAACTGTTAAATTTATTGTTCTTTTTTTAATACAAGGTACTGGACAGGAGGATTCCACATCAGGAGGAGAAAGTAGTGCACAAAACTTAAGCATCCAAAGTATGTCTGAGTCAAAAAGCAAAAAGAAATCTTCTGGCCTTCGTAATGTGGCAAAGTCTTCTTCCACAGTTCCGCAGCCACATATTATAACCAAACAAACAGCAGAAGTGTCCACAAACTCCAAGACAGGGGTAGTCAGGGCTAGAGTTTTATCTGGCAATAAACAATCCAGTGGTGCCCCTTCAACTTCTCCAAAGTTGAACGATAAAGCAGATTCACGTCCACCTGACCAAATCGTATCAAGCTCCTCTTTCGCTGAAGAAGGAGTTGGCATGGAGATAGATGAACCAGAAAGTGAAACCTCTGAGAGAGTAAATGTTCAGAATCTACAGCTAGTTCATCTGGAGAGCTCTCACACAACTGAAACAATCAATGAAAATGCAAGTAGTCAAGGTCTTCTGTCAAATAAGATGCAACAAACCACACTCACTACTGAAATCTCAGATAATACATCTGTAAATGAGTCTGGGAGAGTAACAGGAATGACCATCAGACAGAATGTGGATATGGGAACCTCTTTATCCATTCAAAGTGAGGCTGTGACCTCACTTAACCCACCCCAACCTGACATGGACACATCCGCCAAAACAGCTTCTCTGTCCTCCTCAAATAAAATGCCTTTAACTCCTTCCTGCACACAAAATCAGGCCAGCACTATCATGAACAATCTCCCTACAGCAGCTTCTTCATCTTCTGCCACTACGCCGTTTACCTCCACGTGCGTTTCTGATGCCCAGGCCAAGGAGCCTGACCCCAGTAAGATAATGTCTCTGAAAATCATCATCAGTGATGAGCAGGACGAGCTCACTACTGATGCAGCACTGAACCAGGCTGTTTCCAGCATCACCAGTGACCACATTCCCACCATCTTCCTGTCCTCCCCTGCCAAAACTCTGCCTGCAACCTCTACGGTCATAACACAAGATGAAACAGCTCAGGCTGTGAGCTGCTTGCAGGGGGCGGAGGGTGTTGGATCATTTGGAACACCTACGAGGAGCATGCAGAATAATGGACAGGCTCCTCTGGCATGTCCCGCAGGTCAGGAAACCGGTTTCATTCAACTGTTACAAGCCAACACAGCCTTTGGGTCTTCAGGTAGCTATTTTGTCGTGACCGATCCGGCTGCTGCCGAGCAGCGGGCAAATGTTATGCTGCTTTCAAGTAATGTGCCTCAAGGGACTCTGTCTTCATTGCAACATGTGGTAGCGACGCCACCTCGCCAGAGGACTGTAGTGTCCATGGGACCAAATGTCTCTCAGACCTTTTCGCCTGGTGAGTGAAGTTAGTTTGATTATATAAGACACTTTATACCTTTATTTGGGTTGTATGTGTCGTGTTTACGTTAAAGCACTCATTTGCAAACTTTTAGTCTTCCTCAGGATTAAGACTGCATCTTTAAAATTCCAACTGTATTTTTTAGGCTCCACAATCATTATATCCTCACCAGTTCCGCCCATGTTACAAAATGTAATGCTTCCATTGTCTGTAATGGGGCAGAATACTGGAAAACTTACAGTTCTTCCCAATCAGGTTAGTAACTTTGATGCTTACAAGCATTGGCAGTTTTTCAACACAATTATAGTTTTGTTCTATTTATAACCACTACTTTTTTATACACAGATAACTTTGCCATGTTCAGCCACTGTAAGGCAACCGGCAAAAAATATTTCTCAACCTAAATTGGCACCCAAGGAAAACACTGACATGGGTTTGATATTTTTCATTTACAGATTTATTTTATTTTTATTTAATTGTAATAATTATATAAAATATAATGCAGCACAACTTTATTTTTTATAAAGGTAATCCTGTAACATTCAATTAATTGTCAATAGATGTTTTTACTGAGATTTACTAGATTCCTAGATTTCTTATTACTAGATTGCTAAATTTTTGTATATATATTTTTTTCCACTTAATGTTTTTTTCTTTCCTTGAGGTTACAGTTTCTGTATTGAAATTTGCATCACTGTATTTTAGTGACATAATTTGATTTACTGATTTTCAGGCAAAACTGGCATACCTGGGTCCGGCCAAGTGTCAAAAGTGCTTCCCCAGACGTCTGAGCAACAAACGTGTGTGAGTGGAACAAGTCCCAGCCATCGACGAATACTTTGCTTTGACGTCACACCTGAAAACTCTGCAGTTGGGAAAAATTCCTTACAGACAAACACACCTGCGTCCTCTGCTGTTACATCCTCCCCAACTCAACAGATTCAGAAAGAAATCACACCCACTGAACCGAAACAGCCTTTAGTTTCTGACAACTGTAAAAGAAGAATAGAAATTATTAGATTGCCGGAAGTAAATCCCAATGCAGTTATACAGAACTCTGAAAAAATCACCATATTTCATCAACAAAAAGAACTCCCAAAGAGTAGAGTAACTGAAAAGGGATTAAATCGAATCATTGTAAATACCAAGTCTTCCAACAAAGCTGCAACTGAGCCAGAGTCTCACGTTGGATCAGGATCACCGAAAAAATCACAACCATCACAGGAGGATAGCAGAGTGGTTTCACAGAGTTCAAAATCATCTTCTCTGGGGCCGAAGCAGAAACCAGTTGGCAACTCAAAGGACAGCACACAAGAAGAATCTCGTGAAAGTAAGCTTTTAAAACCAGCAGAGAGTTCCTCAGAGAAATCTTCCTTACAGGACTCTCCAGGCATCACTGCAAATAAAGAAAATGAGCTGGAGAGCTGCCATCATCAGACATCTGTACGCCCCGCTGAGGATCTCGTATCTTCTACAGCAAAATCGCCAGCACCCGTATCGAGCACTTCCAATAAAACTTTATACAAGACGAGCCCCCTAACTAAACAAGCCGCTGAGATGCTGCAGGACATACAGGGCCAGGCTCCTGTGGACACCCCGCCGAAGAGGCCGGCAGCGAGAGGTTCAGATCTCCCTCTCCCAAGAACACCTGGACCAGGACGTGCACAGGAGGAGCAGACGGATGGATTGAGAACCCCATCACGGCAGAGACTTAGGAGGGAGGGTGATGGCACGCCGAGGCATCTCCCCCCTCCCGCCACACCTGATATCCCCTCCTGCAGTCCTGCCAGCGAGGCAGGGAGTGAGAACAGCATCAATATGGCCGCTCACACTCTCATGATCCTGTCACGCGCCGCCAGGACAGGAGGTCCTCTGAAAGACAGCTTGCGTCAAGAGGAGGCCAGTGCTGGGAAATCCGCCATCCCTAAAGCAAAGAAACGAAAGCAACTTGAAACAAGCCCTCTGGCAAAGAAAGAGCTACAGCTTTCCAGCTCCTCAAGCAGTAAAAAAAAATCTAAGGTGAGTTGATATTGTATTGGCTGTTTGTGAAAAAACATCAAAATTGACCACTTCTCAACCTACCCTGCTGCCTAGATACCTTTTTTTTATATCATAGCCATGCATCAATAGTAGTGAAATTATGCTTTTGAAATAGCTTATTTATATAGCCTGGTTAAAACCAGACCATTCTCAGTTGTAACTGAGTTATGGTCTGTCAAAACATCATAGGCAAATCATTTCCAGAGGGGCGTCACCAACGGACGTCGCGGATGGACCTAAAACCAATCAGAGCGATGGAGATGACGTATGAAGAGCGGCGGAGAAACATCTCCGAGTGTTGTTCTTTGCTCTGTTTTTAACAAAAGGAAACGTTCAAATCGCTTAAAACAGACGCGATAGCTGATTCGAACAAGTGATGTTCGACGGCGGCATCCATCTTTGTAATGTAGGCTACAAAATCTGCTTCAAAATCCCAGCGCTGTCGTCATCGTGTAAAGCCCGCCCCAACGTTTCTGATTGGTGCTTCGACGGATTGGAAATGGGTTTGAATGAGCTCTGTGCCAGACTAACTTTCAGAGCAAATCTAAATTTGCCGGAAGTTGTCTGGGTTTTCCCAGGCTATTATTTATGCCAAATCAGAAGCAACATCACATATCCTACATTTTAAGGCAATTTCAAAATATGATGTGAGAAACTTAGTGGCTACGTCCACTGCCTTGGATCAAAATCTGTTGTTATTTTTTATTATATACTTATTATTATTATTATGTAATTATATATTTTGCAATTATATGTTTGTTAGATATTTTATTATAAGTACTTTTATTTTACAAAATTGATAGGGATCGTTTCTTATGTTATATTACTAATTAAATAAAATTTTACTAACTTAAATTAGTTTTTTTTTAAACAATGGTAAATTATATATGTGTGTGTGTGTGTGTATGTAATTTCAAAAAGCATCTCAGACCATTTGTTTCATTTTGTATGCCTGTACCATTGAGTTAGTATGCATTCTGTGTAGACAATAATAGGCAGTAGACAGTGTGTCAGCTTAGTGTAGCCCAGCCAATCAGAAGTCTGACTCATTTCTGTCTAATTCTGTATCTCAGCATGCATTGTCTGGTGACACTGTCCGGCTGAATTCAAATTCTTTTTTCTTTTTCAGAAACAGAAGAAGCTGCTGGACTCCTTTCCCGATGACTTAGATGTGGACAAATTCCTGTCTTCCCTGCACTATGATGAGTAACAACGCTGAGGACAAGCCATGCTGCTCGCCAGCATTTCAGGGACATAACAAGCCATGTGTGCTACTGAGAGTGATCTATTCAGCAGAGTTACCGATTCTAAATAGCTGCTTTCTGTTTTACATCCAGAATGTGAGATATTGTACATATACACCATAATAGCCTAGTAATCATTTGCATACTTTAAAGATGTTTATATGCTGGCCCCGACTAATTCGGCACTCTTCAAAACAAAAAAGGAAATAATTTAAAGACTAAACTGTAATTATTGACTATGTATGTGAAAGAGTGTCAGATGATTTGTTTCACTGCACCAGCTGTTTAGTTCATTGCCTTTTTTTTTTTCTTTTTCTTTTTTTACTTAACTGGACCTTTTCCATCAGCTGCACTATGTGACATGTCTGAACATGATTTCCTTTGTACATCCTTTAGGTGGTATTCTTCCTTTGCAGTACTGAGAGGGAAGTTAAATGTTATTGTTTTCTGTCCTTTAGATGGTTTATTATTTTATGTATTTTAATAAATCACTATTTTATTGAATGTCATGTCTAATAATTGATTTCTGTGTTACTCTGTCCAACTATAGTATGTTTATTTGGAGCATTTCTGCAGCAGTTGGATGACCTTATACACACACACACACAGTTAATAATAATAATAAATGTTAGCAAAAAGCAAGTCAGCATATTAGAATTTCCAAAGGATCATGTGACGCTGAAGTAATGAAGCTGAATATTCAGCTTTACCATTACAGTAATGAATTACATTTTAAAATATATTCAAGTAGAAAAAGGTTATAAATTGTAATATTTAACAGTATTGCTGTTTTTAATGTATTTTTGGTCATGAATACATCATTGGTGAGCATAAATGATCTCAAATGTTACACAACATGTTTTGGTAAGCCAACATAATGCATTTAAATGTGATATATTGTGGCTTGTGTGTAAAATGTGGTCACTGAGAAAGTTAGGGCAAGCAAGGTCATGTTAGAGCTGCAGGCTACAATAAATCATTTCCCCAACTCGTTAACATTCTCTATACTCGTATATGGTCTGAGCCCATGTTATTTTCATTACTAATCCAAACTATTTAGGTCAACAAGCCTTTTCAGTTTAAATCAGAGACGCCATGTCTTGGTGCTTTTTTAGTTCAGTTACGTCAGTCTTTTTTGCCTATTTTCTCATGACTTCCAGGCCAGGACTGCATCATCTTGTTTTTTTTTTTAAAGTGTCTAATGTAAAATTGAAATATAAACCAAAATTGAAATAGCAACATAATACCTTAGGCACACCCATGAACTAAAAGTCAAGTGAACATTAATATGGTTTTGCTTATTTTCTCACATAATGTTGTTCACTAAACCGGAGTTTACTAATACCGTAAGGATGATGTTTAATGTTCAAAGTCATTTAAAAAGCACTATGCATGTGTGCATTTCATTTTAAGTATAGTCAATCAGTATTTAATATAGTCAATCAGAGATATGCATATATGGTTTCAAAGACATTGAATATATATAATTAAATGTATTAATTCACTGAAAGTTCTGACCACATGGCATGACATTACTCTTGATACTGTACAACTAAACTTATTTAACATTTGATATATGAGGCACAATAGTCAGCCAAGCATTTCCTTCCTGTACTTGTGATCAGTTGTTTCCTTCTCATTTTTCAGTTCTTAGCAGCCAAGCCAAGCATTAGTGTTCATAATGCGCAGCAAACGTCTTTTCTGATGGCTGAAGATAAATGACTTTGATCTGCAGAAGAGGTGAATGAGGCCTGTTGAGAAAAACATGCATTTAATTCCAAGGGAAAATGTTTTGCAGAGAAAACTGATACTATGGAAAACTGTCCATTATCACTGAGTTCAAAAGCTGCATCCACCTTCCCAAAAATGCTAGGCCAATCCTCCTTGGAAATCCAGGGTCCATCACACTTCTTTTCTCATCATAACAACAAAATATGGAATTTTAGTTCTCTAGTTTAATTACACGCACACCCTGCATTATTTTCTAACAATTCAATGGCCTGTCATCAGTTATTATTTACATATAGGTGGGTTTTGTCTAAAATGAGAGAAATCTCAGATATCTATATTCTAATGGTTGAATTCTCCTCCTAGACAACATGATTGTTTGTTCATGACATTTGGGAAAAAGAAAATACTACCTGAAATAGTAGTCTCCTGTGAAAAAGTAGGTCTTTTCGCGTTCACTGACATGAACAGCAGCATCTATTTGTTTTACTGTTTCTGGAAATTTTCCAGAAATTTGAGTTTTCTTCAAACTCATAGATGGAGCCATAATAGCTCATTGACTCCATGTGACCCACACAATATTTGGGACCTAATAAACACAAGAATAAAGGAAAAACAGTTCAAAAGATTGGAGTTGGTAAGATGTCTGTATGCTCACTGCATTTGACTAAACAAAAATACAGCAAAAACAGCAATTTTGTGAAATATTATTACAATTTTAAATAACAGTTTTCTATTTGAACATATTTTAAAATGTTATTTATTCCTGTGATGACATAATGCTGCATAAATTTCAGCATCATCACTCCAGTCTTCAGTGTCACATGATACTTCAGAAATCATTAAGATGCTTATTTGGTGCTCAATATTTCTTATTTTTATTATTAAAATAGTAGTGCTGCTTAAAAAATTTGTGCAAAAAAAATCTAAATAACTACTTATTTGAAATAGAAATCTTTCGTAACATTATATCTTTACACACACTTTTGATCAATTTAATGCATTCTTAAAAGTATTCCTTAACTAAATCGAACTGAGCCAAAACTTTTGAACGGTAAAATGTACATGGAAAAGAACAATGACTGAATCAATCAAGAACACAACTATATTATAATAACACAAGTTTCAAAATAACATTCAATACATCAGAATGATCAAATTCAGCAAAGCCTTCAATTTATGAAAATTCTTTCTTTAACGATAATGTCGATGTGGGAGCATGCTGTTATTTTTTTTTTACCTGTGAACACATATACCACTCGTTTTGAAGGAATGTCATAGGCTGCATCTACAGGCGAGGGGATGCTCGGTAGAAAAACACTCTGAGGACCTTCTCTTAGTCTGCTCCAGTATGTCTTCCAGTTTGTTCTCATCCACATGTAACTAGAGACATGTACAAGACTTTATACCTGGAACATTTATCATAAAAATTGTTAATTTGTCAGTAGAGATGATTTAATGCTTCACCTGTTTTTAAAGAAAATAATTTATTTTCTGAATATTGTCACTGCATCAACAGAAAAGTTGGGATCACACTTATTGGGGATTTCACGTGTCTTTTGTTGTTTTGTTTTCTTTCCTTTCAAAAAAAGAGAAAAAGGGAAACAAATGACCATTTCGTTCAGTATAACAACAAAAAATGTTTCTTTGGTAAAGTGCCTCACCGTACAGAGCCTGAATCCCCAGTGCGTCGTCTCTTGGCAGTTTGTATGTTGCAGCGTTGATGAACTTGTAATTTGGATACATAAGAGCAGTGGGGTCCCTTGAGTGAGACAGACCCAAAGAGTGACCGAGCTCGTCCGTGCCACCGTGAACAGAGTGCCATCCACATCAACACAATTAATGATTATTAAATATTATTTACAGAAATGTATTACAAATATATATATATATATATATATATATATATATATATATATATATATTACATTTTTTTATATTATCATTGTTAATATTATTATCATTGTTATTATTAATTAAATAAAAATCTGTATTTATTTATTTGTAAAAATACATTAATAATAATACTTATTATTTAATTAAATACACTTTTTATTTATCTATAACAATAGATAATTATAAATAATGATAATTTATTAAAATAATAATTTATTATTATTGCCATTATTATTATTTTATTAAAATTAAGTCTTTATGTTTTATTTATTTATAACAATACATGAATACTACAACTACTACAACTACTAATAATACTTCATGAATACTTAATTATTATTATTCTTATTAAATTAAATAAAAATCAGCCTGTATGTTTGAATTATTTATAATAATAATAATACTAATAATAATAATCATTAATAATAATAATATTTTTTATTATTTAATTTAATACAAATCAGTCTGTAGTTTTATTTATTTATATCAATAGTAATAAAAATGTACAACAACAACAATAATAATAATAATTATTATTATTATTATCATTTTAAAATCTGGACCATCATTCTTAAATCATGCTCACCTACCCATGGTGCTGCATTGCTATTGCAACTCTTTACAAATACCCCTTAGCTAATTCAACAGTTGCATTATGTGAATGATTCAATGTTTACTGTGCTGTACCTGGTCTCCTGTGTCCCGCTGTCCATGTTTCATCCTCGTCAAAGTGAACATCTCCCCCAGTGCCCTCTCCAGGCTCAAAAGCGTGAGCTAGCACCCCTCCAGGCCCATAGAAAGGGAATAAGTCTCCATGTGCTATAGCCAGGTGCACAAAATTTCAGGTTTTCACATGTGTTTCCAAAGTATAAAAGTGAAGAAAATACATTAAATTAGTTTAAAATGTACCTTTGGAGAGAAAGGAGAAGGTCATGTCTGCCTTGCCATGGTTTACATGGACAAACTTTAGAGGAGCAGCATCACTCCATAGCCAAACGCAAGGAGTTCTCCACCTCTTTTCGACTGAGGTCAGGGGTATATCTCGCAATCCTGCAGGATTATATGAGCCACATTTTACAAAAGACATGCTGCAACCTGAGAGACTCCATGGGAGGAATAACAAACAAACAAAACCCTTTGGCTTTAACACTAGTTGACTATTCTCAGTCAATAACACTTGACCCTATTAAAAACCAAGACACTTTTCAAGACACAATTTATGAAGGAATACTCATGCAAATTTGGATGATAACAGTCTAAAGCAAGTAGGTATATATAGTAAGTATATATATATATATAAAGTGTGTCATATAGTAAACATGCCGGACCTGTAAGTGATGGTGTTGCTCTTAACGCTGAAGTTCCCCACATCAGGCACTCCACATCTGGCCTCTTTCATCACATGCACAGTTTTCTGATCCAGAAGAACACTTTCCTTCAGGTTAAAGAAATGCTGCATTACTCTGATCTTCACCTTCATGAGTTCTGCATGCCTTTTACTGCGACTGCGCATCTTCAGGTGATAGAATTGCTGCAGATATTCCTGTGTGAATTATTACAGTCAGATATTCCAGTCAGAAAATCAGCTTTAGTCTATATTTTCAACATTTACATTTCAAACTAACATAGATAATTATTATTCACTTTTCATAAATACTAAATATTAAATTAGGCTTAAAAATAGTTGTTTATTAATTATTTTATTTACTTTACTTTTACTGTCCAATAAATATACTAATACTAATAATAAGTTACATGAATATGTTAAATTAATTAGAATAAAAAAATATTATAATTAGTATGTATTTTTAATTGATAAATAATCATGAATAATTTAATAAATAATGATCAATTTAAATAAAATGTACATAAAAGTGTTATTTTCTTTCGGTCGTGATTTTTCTGTTTTTTCTAAATAAAAATGAGTACATTTATTCTCGTTTTTTAATTTTTTTCTATTTAAA
Organism: Meda fulgida; assembly: GCA_030578275.1. Lineage (NCBI taxonomy): Eukaryota > Metazoa > Chordata > Actinopteri > Cypriniformes > Leuciscidae > Meda > Meda fulgida. The sequence goes on along the minus strand of CM060630.1, from coordinate 19,235,345 downwards.
TTGTATTTACAAACTCACCACACACAATAAGGGTCAATAACTGTAATTTGTTGAAAGCAATTTTTTTTTTCCTGAAAAACCTTGCACATGAAGATAGCACAGAAAATCTAAATAGCCTATGTGAAAAACACCTATTTTAGCTTCAAGGTCTAAAGGGTTAAGGATGTTTAAGTTTAATTCACTTTAAAATCCTAATAATAATTCAATCATTATAATCACTGATATTATTAAGAAGTATTCACTAAAGGAATTTTTTACATGATGTTGCACCATCTACACCAAATTTATCTTTGAAACATTAGTTTTATGACTCAAACACTAATGCAATCTGTCTAATACAAATCAAAGATGATCAGTGAAGTAAAAGATGTTGGATATGTAGCTTAGAGATACACATAACGCCAGACAAACCTCAGCATGTTGGATGTCCTGTGGGCTGCGGCTCTGAAGAGTCACGAGTGAAGTCCTTACAGTGTCTGTATTCACCATCCAACACAGCAAGATCCAAGGCCACAACCAGCTCATTTTGACCATGGCACACTCATGTTCTCGCTTTTATGTCTGTGTCTTATACAACTCATGCATACCTTAAGGTAGTAAGCGACCACGTGGGACCCGGGCCCTCGAACAAGAATTTACTGTCAGGCATTTAGTGGCTTTTGTCATCCACAAAATGAGGTCACGTCTTTTCATCAGAAGTCTTAGTGGGGTTTATGGAGGACTGAAGAGGATTATGATTGTGTCATGATTTGTAGTAAATTATTTTATATACTGTTAATTTTGGATATTCTTAAATGTTAATTTTGCATGAAAAGCAAGTACAAGTACAAGTACTTTTCTTTATTGCAATCATAAATACACGCAGGTTAGTGCATATACAGGCTAAATACTTTGGTTTACCCTCAGGCATGCAAGTGCAGAACTGAATGCAACAAGTTATTTTCTTATACATTTTTGATTATCATTTTGCCAGATGAAAAATACATTTTAATTTACCACATTCTGACTCTTTTGATACACTTGCATATTAAAAATATTCCAAAGACAAACAGTAGAGGCATTTATCACATGAAATTCAATGCTATAGAATTCAATACAACATAATAAATACCATCTTTACAGGTGAAGTGTGTCATTTCTAAACCACTTTAGCGGCACTAAACACAGAATCGCAAAAATAATGATTAAAATTACATTTAGGAACTATAGGTCTATAATAAATATCCATTAACATCCGAGCCAGGAAGTTGTTTTATCTCCTCCAATAATTTCCTTATGTTTGACGTCATATTTGTAAACATCGGAGCCAACAAAGAAATGAAGAGAACCTGAAAAAGTACAGTGATGGATAAAAGTTATGTGACAGAGAATACAGATAAATTATAGACCAAGTGTAATCAAGTGTATCTAATACGCACCATCTTTATAAATGGCTGCACTTATGGGTCCATTTATTTTTGGGAAATCATGAGAAATGTTCCGTGGGCTTGAGTCATGCATTGTCTTGTTGTGTTCGTTATACCTATGAGAAAAAAACATTTTCAATGTCATTCATGTAAAAGCTCATATTAGTGATACATTGCTGTTGTATCTCTATAGTTCACCTCCAGTACTGATGTTGGGTGAAGAATAGGGTGTGTGCAGTTTTGTGAATGTGGACCGCAGCATCTATCTGCTCTACCCATGACGGGAACCCCAGACTGCTGATGTTTTTCACTCTGCCTTTTACTTGGGATCCTTTCACTGTCCAGAAAATCGTACCTGTGTTGAAGTAGAACTGAGAATTGATGTTGTTTTAAATCTTGAAGGCAATACAGAGATACACAATGTAAAACATACTCGGTTACTATCGTAACCTCCGTTCCCTGCGAGTTAGGGAACGAGTATTGTGTAGCTATATGCAGTGGGGAAACTCCTTTTGAAATCACGGTCTGGAGGGGGGCTACTACGAGGACTGGACATCCGCTCTCCCTGACCCATTGGATAACCTGGGGTATCATTGAGACGGGGGGAAATGCATAGAGGTTGGGCCAACGATGGGACAACGCATCCCTGTCCTTCAAGAAGAACACTGCGCAATGAGTGTTGTTCCTTTAGGCGAAGAGGTCGACTTCGGCCACGCCAAAAACTTTCCATATCAGGCGCACCGTCTGAGGATTCAGGGACGACTTGCTTAGGGGAGTGTTGCCCCGTGACAGCATATCCGCAACCTTGTTCAGGATGCCTGGGATATGTGCTGCTCTCAGAGAGCTCAGATTGACTTGTGCCCAAATAAGGCCAGAAACCAATATATATTAAGGAAGACCGGACACCGTCGGGCCTCATAATATACACATATAAATATGTAATGCCCGGGATATGTGCTGCTCTCAGAAAGCTAAGATTGACTTGTGCCCAAATAAGGAGGTCTCTCGCCCTGGTGATTTATGTATGACACCACAGATGTGTTGTCCGTCCGGACTAACACCTGGTGTCCCCTGATGTTTGGCAGAACCGCTTTGAGGGCCAGACACACTGCTTTCATTTCCAGGCAGTTGATATGTTCTGCTCTGCTCTGTGCTCGACCAGATGCATCTGTGAAAACCACTTTCCAAGTGGAAATCACCCCCAAGCTCACGCCCTCGAGATACCAGTCTTGAGCCTGCCAGGGAATCAGGGTCCGTAGACAACCGTTATTCACCATGACATACAGGCTGCCTGACCGCCACGCACGGGCTGGCACACGGCGCTTGAGCCAGTGTTGCAGTGGGCGCATGCACAGTAATCCCATATTGAGTACTGATGATGTGGCTGCCATGAGACCAAGAAGTTTCTGAAACCTTTTCAGCTCTGCTGTGAGGCGTGCTCTCATAGTTATAGAGTCGATAACTGTGCCCAGAAAGATCACACTCTGGCTGGGATTCAGTTTGCTCTTGGATATATTGATTTTGAGACCCAAACATTGCAAATGGCTGAGAATTAAATATCTGTGATGTAACAGTTCGGTTCTCGACTGAGCTAGAATCAGCCAATCGTCGAGATAATTCAGCATGCGCACCCCCTGAAGCCCTCCCCCGGGGGGGGGGGGGGAAGAGTGCCACGTCCATGCACTTCGTAAATGTACGAGGTGCCAGAGACAGGCCGAATGGCAGAACTGTGTACTGATAAGCCTGCCCCTCGAAGGTGAATCTCAAGAATGGCCTGTGACGGGGGGGCTATCTGAATGTCAAAGTAAGTGTCTTTCAGATCCACAGTAAAAAAACAATCCCCTGGGCGAACTTGCGCAAGGATTTGTTTGATAGTCAACATTTTGAATGGCTGTCTCATGAGAGCCTTGTTCAAATGTCTCAGATCTAAAATGGGTCTGATACCGCCGTCTTTTTTCGGAACTAGGAAATAACGGCGGTAAAACCCTGAGTGCTGTAACGCGGGGGGGATTGGCTCTATCGCCCCTTTCACGAGTTCACACTTACATACAATTAAAGGGAATAAAGTATAATGCGTATTTGGCGTGCTGTCCGGGGGGAGGGTTCCGAGCTCGTAACTCGGCCCGAACCCAGAGTACTCCCCCCAAAAGGATAGAGAGCAGAGGACAGCTACCGGACTAAAGACCCCCAAATGAGTGCCGAGTTTGGTGGGCTGGCATCTCGTGAAAGGGTCTGGGCGCTTGGCCGGGAGGGCCCGTGGTGGCGGCTCACTGCACTGGACTAACAGGCCCTGCTGACCTGAGAATAGGGAGCAATTGTAATTTGGAAAGGCAAATTTAGGAGAGTTGTGCCTTCTTGATGCGAGCGGTTCGCGCAAATCACGGACAACAGACCGAGAGGCCCATGTAGCTTCGACAGGGGGGGGGGGGGGGGGGGCGCTTGCGGTCGTTGGGGCTTATCTGCCAGCTGTGGAGTGGCCCTTCCGAGCTAGGCTTACAGGAAAGTTTCGTTGCATGCACTGTTAGACAAAAAAGAGGAAACGGGAGAGAGGAAAATGAGTACTCAACTGGGAGATTTTCTCACACTGCGTCGCTGGACGAAAGAGAAAACATAAGTGCTCTACGGGAAAAGTTCTCACTGCGTCCGCTGTGGGACTGAAGCCCGCTGGGCAGAAAGAGGAAACTGGAAAGAGGAAAATGAGTACTCGACTGGGAGATATTCTCACACTGCGTCGCTGCTAAACTGTCAGAGAAATGAGGTGAGACTGCTGAGTCTATATATACACACGTTTTAATCATGATTGCTGAGTGCTCTCCACCCGTGTTTATTATCGGGTGGAGTAATTATCGCGCCCTACTTGTGGTTCTCCCGAACTTTGTTAATAAAACATCATTTTGCTAACAGATTGTGTATTTGAGACTACACAATATGAAGTGACTGTTCTCGAAAGGGAACCATGTCTGTACCGTTGAACAGATATGCTGTTGACCGCTGTGGGACCCAATAAGCAGCGTCGATCTGACAATCAATTTTTGGCATGAAATTGCTGATGGGACCTTCCTTTATACCATTTTGATAGTTGTGCTTGATCCACAGGTACCTAAAATGATACAAAGAGCTATATTTAATTGAATAACCCTATTTAATAAAAACTGTACACGTGATAGCCTATAAGAAAGTACATATTCTAAAGAATTTATTCAAGAGCATGATAACCTTTATATGTATTTTTAAAATGCATTATGCCATCCAGAAGTCTTAAGAAGTTAGGAGGAGATATTTGACACACTGTAATATTACGGCACCATGGACGCTTGTTTCTATTCAAATTGTTGTTTAATTGTGAGCAGTTTAAGAGTCGTTTAAATAGTCATATTCATGAAATATAAAGTCACAATGGTAAATACTTGCAACTGTGAGAAATATAGACACAATTATGATATAAAGCCACGATAACTCGCAATTGTGAGAAAAAGTCGCAATAGGAAAGAGATGCAATTACAAGAAAAAATTACAACTGTGAGATATAAAGTTGTAATTATAAGAAATAATTTGGAACTGTAATAAAGTTATAATTGTGAGATATAGTCAGAATTGTAAAGCAGACTTGATCTTCACAATCAGTCACAATTATGAGAAATATGGTAAAAATTATGAGATAAAGTTGCAATTGTGAAACATACAGTGGCAATTATAAGAAATGAAGTCCCAATTAGAAGAAAAACTTTCTGAGATACAAACTGTGAGATATAAAGTTGCTAATGTTAAAGATAAAGTTGCAATTACGAGAACAAAAGTCAAACAAACAGAAGATTAATACTTCATACTTCACAAGCTCATATTCATTCATTCTCTCTCTCTCTCTTTTTTTTAAATTAACAAATGGATTTTAAGTGGCAGCCAACACTATGTGATCAACATACTTGTCCCTGAAGAAGAAAATAGCCTCTCCTACAGTAGTCACAGCATCAAAAGTCAGATCGGGATTACACGTGTCCTTGAATGACACAGGGAAATATGAACCGCTGAACCAGGGGTTGCTGGGATAGCCCCAGCTAAATCTTGAAGATGGAAAGGGCCTTTTGTCCCTTGGCCCTGTTGGAGAAAAAACACAAAAAAAAAAAACAGAGACGTGATCTCTCATATAAATGTGGAAACTGAACACTGCCTCTGTTCCCACAATATTACAATTTCACAGTCATAGACTTTGAAACATGATTTATTTTTACCATAGAGTGTGTTGATGTTTATGATATCTTCACCGGAGAGCAGATTGTGTGTTTTACTAAGTTTATATGTTGGATACATCACCGATTCTGGGTTTTGCGAATGTTTCAAACCAAGTGCATGACCAAACTCGTGTGCAGCTACCACGTACAGGTTAAATCCTGAACGAAAAAAAAGAGAAAAAACAAGTTCTTTTTTAATACCAAGCCCTATATTATTTTAGTATGTCTATAAAAAAAAAAAAAAAAAAAAAAAAAAAAAAATCAAATAAATAAATAAAATCTAACATAAAAAAATAAAAATAATTAAATTAAAGTAAAATGTACATTACCTTTGAACCCAGCTGTCCATGTTTCAGCTTCATCAAAATGAACGTCCCCACCGATGCCTTCCCCTGGGCCAAAAGCATGGGCCAGTGTGCCGTCTGGACCGTCAAATGGGAAGGAGTCGCCATGTTCTAGATATTCATTGCAGGATAAATGACATGTCAGATGAAAAACATTGTCTTCAAAAGTAAATGTGCATATAAGTGGATGCTAACTTACCGTTTCCAACAAACTCCACCATGATGTCCACCTGGTGAGAATATGACCGCAGGAAAGTGAGAGGGCTGGCCTTTGCCCATACATCCAGAGCCGACGCGATCAGAGCGTCCACTGTATTCACTGGTAAGTCACTGGTGTACCTCCCAACACTGTAAGATTGTACCGCTTACATTACCATACATGGTGGGCGATCAAAATAAAGAGCATTTTCTGTAACATATACAAGTTAAATATGGTATTTACCCATAAGTGATGAGTTTTTTCTTCCACCTGTTTCCACGTCTGTGACTGTAATCCTCCACATCTGAGACACCACATCGAGGAGTCCTTATGACAGCGAGGGTTTCTGGGTTCAGGGTCCCTGTCCTATTCAGCTCAAAAAAGCTCTGCATGTCCTTCAGTTTGGAAGAGAAAGAGGGACGACTCCTCCTCCTGCGGCCTGCAGGATCCGCTTGGAAACTGTAGAAGTGCTGCAGGTATTTCTGTAAGAAAACATGCAGGAACCACCACAGGAAGACTCGAAGTTTGTCTTTTCCCCCTCAGTTACTGTGTTTAACCCACTTCATAAGCTTTGTTTTAACTTAAATATGCATTTAGAATCTGTTGCATTTGTATATTTTCATCGTTTTACATCAGTGGTTTTACTCAAATGTGTTCTTTGACATGTTCAATTGCAAACATTCACATTAGACAAAATGTGTGTGTGCTGGGCTACAGTACTAACCCAGTTGCATTAAAAAGATGCAAATGAAGGACTTACTGTTGCCAGGGACAGGTCATTCTGAGCAGGAACCAATCCATCATCTTCAAGTGGTAAAGGTGCTGGATGATACTGGCCAAAAATGCCAAAGGCACAAACTAGACAGAGCAAAACATGCATCTCCCCTCAGCAGACCACAGAAGCTTCTGAATATGGCCAGTCCAATGAGACATTGAAAATCTTAGCTGATGTGAACCCTTTTTAACATATTATTATGACTCAGACAGTGCCAAAACCAGGAAAACCTCAAGCTTAGGGAGTGGTTTGCTTTGGTCACAAGAAAAGAGGGATCCTGTGTAAGATGTGTCAAATTATAGGCATCAAAGGAGGCATTTACCTAAATAAAAAAAAACAATTCCTAGATTTTACATGGGATTGTCTGAGTGATATCCATAAATCCTGCAGTATTTCATTGCCAATGAAATGTATCCTCCATTATCTGCTGTTTGTTGGCAAGAATAGAATAAATAAATATAAAAACATCTGGAAAATGTTTTTTTCCTCCCCATAAATAACTCTAATATCAACAATGTTTTGTACAGTGGAGTGTTACTTGCAGTATATCTGGTGATCTGGACCCTTTAGACATGAATGCAGTTATTTCCTTTCCTTGAGAATCTGGCAGTAGTCTAACTGTGTTAACATTTTTATTTAAACATTCTTGTTTTCTTTTCTTTACTTCGGCATAAATACTTTTTGGTACATTCTTTACGAATGTTAGACGAAAGATGAAAGTTTTAGCTTTTTACACCAACATTTGCTCTTAAACAAAGTGAAACTTTGCTTCATTATTAAACTGTTCATTGCAAAAAAGTTCTTTGGAATAGGCTACTACATCCTCACTGGAATTTGAACGCTTTCATGGTTTTGAGACAAATCAGAGAGTCATAGAATTCAGTATTCAATTTATAGTAGTGCTGTCTTTTAAGGTTTAGTAAAAATAGGTTTATAGATAAAAATCGATTTTCATATGGAGAAAATTAATGGGATCCTGACTATTGCATCCCTAAAACAGGTGACACTACTTCCATTGTATTTCACCATGAATTCACTCACTCATTTCATAAAAACACAACTGTCACAAATTTTTTGGTGAACTAGTGAAAATAACTGCATTGTTGAGGTTAATTATAGTAATATAACTGTTCGTATATACCTTATATGCACAACAAGCAGAATAATGTACAGCCAGATATTATGGCAAAATAAAGTTTTGCCATAAGTACCAGCTTACTATACAATATTTGTTACTAGCAATTTATCATAGTTTTGAGGCCTTTAGATTTCCATTTTCCTTTCAAATTCTATTTAATTTGTTTTAGGAGAATGTGAAGAGAAGAGATATGTCTCGAGACATTCTTCAGTGTTGGATTCCAGTAAAGCAGACATTGCATAAAACCCTCTATAAATGCTGTAGTGCTAAAATGGGTAACCTGAATGAGTAGGAGGACAGTATTTAAAGAAATGTGTAATTCTAAGTTACAGTCCAAGAAAAGCCAGCAAAAGAATGTTTGCAGCAGATGTAATTGTGGGCTTACTGCCTTTCTGCCATAAAATGCTAAAGTCACTAATTGTAAAATTGTTTGTGGTGAGAAGAATAAATAAAATAAAATTCCTTTCTTGTTCAATGGGCTCAATTTGTAACATGTAGAGTACAATGTAAGCGGACTCCAGGCAACCCAGGGACTGTCTAAAAGGGTAGAAAACATGTTTATCAAACATACAGGCAAAAAAGGGACAAAGAAAAATATATCCTGAAACATGCAACAGCATTTCCCTTCTTGAACACACTGAGCCTTACATGCCTGTCAAGAGCCCTGCAGGGTGCCTTTAATGCAAGAAAGAAATAGCCAAAACTACAGAATATATTCCATCAACAGCTCGTCTCATATGTGTCTGTGGCGTCTCGTTTTCTGCAATGGTTTCACAATACATAGCTGTGAGCCAGTAATCCACAGACTGTGTTGCATTCATTATTTTGCTTTCAAATGACTTCCATTGCACAACTCACAACCACTCAAACTTGCAAAATACGATCCTGGTTATCATTGAGGCAATCTTTCAGTTAATTCTTTTGAACAGTCAGAAATTACATTGTTTTAGGCCTCATAAGAACTGCTAGAAGATCTAACATACGAGGGGTGAGGAGGACATACGATGAGTACGTATGCTAAAAATTATGATAATTTTAAAATGAATATGATGAATATCACTCAGGATATCTCTTTCACATAGGACCAATATTAGGCAACAACATCTGTCATCATAGGATAATGTATTGGCAATGTTATCTTGGAGCTTGTTTTGCTGTTTTTAATAGATCAGTCTCTTCCTCTTAGTGACTGGATAAGCAAGGTTTTGCAAGACTATATCCACATGATGGCCTGGACAATGCCTTTATCCTTCAGTGAAAAATCATCGGAATATGGCATAATGTGATTCCCTGTGATCTTTAAATGCCCCAAAACGAATGAATACCTGCTGTCCAATCCATGTACTTCCAGCAGAACCTTGATGCTTTTCTTGGATAAAAGTGACTTCATTGCTGAACTTCTTGACACCAGGCCATTGTCCAAAGGTCTTCACCTCACTGTGCATGCAGATTCACTCAGCCATCTGTAGCCAATACTGAGTAGTCCTGCACTGTGGTGACATGCTTCCATAGCTGACTCCTCAGGAGATGGTCCTTCTGACGCTTGCTGGACGTCCTGAATCCTTCCCTGCAACTGAACCTCTCTCCTTGAAGTTCTTGATGATTTGGTAAATGGTTCTTTAACGTGCAATATTCTTTTCAGCAATTTCCTTGCACGTGAGGCCCTTTTAATACAAAGCGATGATGGTCAGCTGGTTCTTAGCAATCATCATGTTAGCTGGTCATTTTGTGCCAGGGCCAAAAAACTGTGAAATTTGTCTGTTTTTGCTTTGGCCTGTGAAGATTTTTGCAATTATTTAAAATGCATCTGATTACTCTACACAATAATCTAGAAACAATTTTAATGAACACCACAACAAATGAAGCAGCAAACTTTGCAAAACACAAAATTAGGTCACTGCCAAAACTTCTATGACTGCACATATTGTACACTTGTATTGTATTCACTTGTTTGCTTTCTAACCTATACAATTAGTATGCTAAACACTCCTGGAGTATTCACTGAGTGCCAGTGGAACTGGAGAGGTCTCTACTGCCACCTCCTTGTGCCAAGTCATGTGACACAAAAAACACAGGCATCGTCACCAACAGACGAGGCTATAGAGTAAAACGCATCATGTTTTCATCCAAACTAATCACAAGAAGCTTTTAACCCAGTTAAAGGGATAGATCACCCAAAAATGTAACTTTTTGTCATTGTTTATTTATCCTCTTGTTGTAAAGTTGTATACATTTCTTTCTTCTGTGGAACATAAAAACTAGGTTATCAACGTTCTTTAAAATGTCTTTCTTTGTGTTCCACAGAAGAAAGAAAGTCTTACAGTTTTGAAACAACATGAGGGTGAGTAAATGATGACAGAATTTGAGAAACCTTCCATTGGGAAAAATGCTGCATGTGCAATATTCAAGCAGGGAAAAAATGCTTTCCATATTATTTTAAAGTTGGCATGAAATTAAACATTTCTGAATGCATGTTAAAGATTGCATTGTGAACGGTTCATCATTGCATGTGTTTTTTCTTTTTTAGAAATGATGTTTAATCAGAATGTCATAACTAGACCTTCAGGGCAAAACGTCATACTTCTCTCTAGAGACGTATGCAGGACTTCTCCAATCCTTTAGTCTGCTTGAACCTAGTCTTGCGTAGCCAGATCTTCAGACTGATGGCAGAAAGTCTGGACTCCATAGCAGCTTTCATTGGCCAAAGACCAGCCAGAGGCCGCCTGACTGACATGTAAAGCAAATAATCAGTTTGTTTTGTTCCACGTTTGTTTGTTTGTTTAGGGGCGGGAAAATGTAACTTCGATGTCCTCACAATAACAGACCACAGTGCAAGAGTTTCTTGGATGCATTTTAAAGAGTCTATGCAACAAACTTTCCATACTTAAAATGCTTTTGAAAATCCAGCATTTAGTTGATCCTAATAAGTGACAGTTGTTTTCACAAAAAAGTATTTTCCTTGAGTGGGCTCAGCGTCATGTCATATTTTTTTCCAAGCTGACTGTTAAAGAACACGACATGCGTCTCCCAGACATCCTGTAGAATTCAACCAATCAGATGACGACTGAAGTGACTGACCTAATGAAGTGACTGACCTAATCCTGAAGTGTTTCCAGTTGTGGGCCAAATGCATCAGACGTTCAGCTAGCGTAAAAGGTATTTCTATATTGAATGGTAGTAAAATTACTGTAGAGATTAAGTGATAAACTTTTATCACTTAACTGTGTCACGAAATACCAGAGAGAAATTGTTTTGTGGTATTTCGAAAGTGTAAACGGACAAGTTCTCTTCAGCTTCAAAATTGATTTATGAACAGAAAGAAATAATATTTACTCTATGAGTGCCACATGATTGGGCAGATATTCCAATAGAGTCCAAATAGAGTGTGAGATTACAAGTGTTCACCAATCCTCTCATCTAGTCAGAGTTCTCCTCATTGCTGGAGTGCAACAGTGCACATTCCTGTCTCCTGCTCTGGCTGCTTCTCCTCTTCCTCCGGCCAACCATCCTAAGCCTTCGGCGGATGATGTCTGGAACACAAACAACACCTCTGTTGAGCCAACATCCATGGGAAAGTGACAGAATAAATGGTTTACGCAACATGAAGAACTCGAGTGTGTACTCACCACCCACGTTCTCATAGTCTTGCTGGTTGTCGTGCCAGTAGAGACTGGTGGAAGATCGGCAGTGGCGATAGAGACGTGTATGGAGCACAGACAGGGTGAGAAGCACTAAGAGGAAGCCCAGAGCGCCTGCTGCCCATACGGCCTCATCCGTTCGTGGGATGGGTATCTTCTCCCCTCTCAGCGGCCCTTCTATATGAGGAGACACTGAGTCTGGGACTCCACACTGTCCAAGCTCCCTGCACTCAGATCCAGATCTCTGCGCCTTTGTGTCAGTCTTGATGCGATGCCTCTTACCTTCCGCTATAGCTTTCTTGTGCGTTTTTCTGTCTATTTGATATTTGTGTCTTTCAGTCACTTTATTCTGTAAAATTTGCTTTTCTGCATCAATTTTCTTTGTCTTCTCAGGGTCATTTGCTGAACTGAGAGATTGTGTAACAGTTAGCATTGAGAAGGAGGCCATTTCCTTTGTGTTGTTTTGTGGCAGTGTGTCCGTACGATTCAGTTTTGCACTCTCTGTGCGGTTAAGTTGGTCTGGTTTGACGTCATATTTCAGTTCCTCTTTCTCTGGTGATTGTTTGAGGACATTTCTGATTTTTCTGGTTTTCCTTCTAGTCCTCTGTACCTCAGTGAGACTGAGAGCCTCCATGCAGCAGTGTTTAAGAGACTAGCAATTAAAGGAGAAGACGAGCATAGAAGGTTAACATTAGCATTTCTATTTACATAAAACGACTGCATCATCATACAAATCTTGACCGATATATTGGTCAATGTAAGGCAAATTCACCTTTAATCTCTCCACTTTGGACATCTCTTGACTGGTGTTTACTGGTTTGTGCACATGTGCTGGTTTTGTCAAATACAGATTGTACTTTGCTCTTTGGCTTGTACTAGATTGACTAATATTGGAGGAAATGGAAAGCAGCCAATCACAAACCCCAATTGTGATGCGGGACATCTCTAGTGAGCGACACCACGAGACCACAGCTAAAGGCTTTGAGAAAGATAACAGACATGAGATATTTGTAAGAAATGGTGCTTTTTAAATGCATAAAAATAACTGGTAACATTTTATAGTAAGGTTCAATTTGTTCCCACCAGTTAATGCATTAGCTATTGTGAACTAATGGATCTTGACATTCCATTTCAATACTTTGGGGTCAGTAAGATTTTTTAAAAGAAATCAATAATTTTGATTAGCAAGGATTCATTAAATTGATCAAGTGACATTTCTAGTAAAATTATATTTAAAATAATTTCTATTCATCAAAGATGCTTCCACAAAAATATTAAGCAGCAAATATTAAGCAGAACTTCTTATTAATAATAACAAAAATGTTTCTTGAGCACCAAATTAGCATATTAAAATGATTTCTGAAGGATCATGTGACACTGAAGACTGGAGTAATGATGCTAAAAAATTTAGCTTTGCCACCACAGCAATCAATTACATTTTAAAATATATATTTTTTAATTAAATTAAATTTGAATAATATTTCACAAAGTTACTGTTTTTACTGTATTTTTGATTAAATAAATGCAGCCTTGGTGAGCATGAGACTTCTTTCATAAACATTTAGTCTTACTGACCCCAAACTTTTGAACAGTAGTGAATAGTAATACATTTTAAAATGACCCTAAAATGCATATTTGAGCTGTTTTAACTGAAAGCAACTTGCACTGACATATCTTAAAAATATGTCAGTGCCATTGTTTTGTCTCAAGAAGCACACAAATAATGTTTTTTTTCTAAGACACTTTTATAAAAGCTACTTAAATGTCCTAATCAAACTAAGGTTTAATCCTGGCTTTATCTAAGCCTTGTCTGTGAAACCAGCCATAAAGTTGAATAAATTGACATAATATATTATGAATTATAATGTATTAACAATCAACAATAATATATTGATAAATTAGCCTAGATTAATGAAAGCTAATTATAAGTAAATTACACATAATGCATTAATGTTGATCAGAAATAATTCTGATACTAAATGTAATCTACATTTGTTTGACGTCAGTCACAGACAACCATCCAGTGCTCACACCTGTGTCTACTGTGAGCTACTGTTGTGAATGGTGACTCACTCTGTGTTGGCTGAGCCATGGGTGAGGTGTGAGGATGTAATGAGGCAGACACGAATGAGCCAACACCGCCAGACTCCTGTGAGCTTCCGCTGAGACACACGGGTGATACAGGAACACCAGCGCTCCATTCTGTCAGAAACAACACATTCAGAGCTCATTGATAAAAATAGCTTTAGGTTTAGATTTACAGTATGAATACTGTGATTACTTTGAGGTTATTTAGCCAGCGCTGTGGGGGGCAGTAGAGGTACTCTCCACTCCCGGCCTCAACAGGCCGGTAAGGACCACTGAAAAAACAAAACAAAAACAAAACAACTTATTTTAAAAAACACAACAGTAACACTTTATTTTACAATGTCCTTGTTACACATGTAGTTACTGTAGTAATAACTATAAATGAACTTTCCACATAAGGGGGGGGGGGGGGGTGATCTCCTCAACCACCACCAATGTGCAGAATCCACCTGGATGATGCGACGGCAGCCATATTGCGCCAGAACGCCCACCAAACACCAGTTTTTTGGTGGAGAGGAGACAGAGTGATGAAGCCAATGAGTTTATAGGAATGATAAGGAGGCCATGGTGATGGACAGAGGCCAGTGAACAAATTTGGCCAGGATTCCAGGATCACACCCTAACTCTTTTTCAAAGGACATCTTGAGATTTTTAATGATCACAGAGAGTCATTAAAATAATTGCATAATTACATGCAACCAACCCCTATTCCTAACCATAACCCTATAGTAAGTACATGTAGTTAATTATTACTCAGTACCTAAATGTATAATTACACAGTTACACTTTATTTCATGGTGTCAGTATTACAAACACAACCATTTAAACTGATAACGCACAACTACACATAGGGTTGGGAATTCTACTCAAATGACATTCGGATCTGTTAACGGCTTACCATAGTGAATCAGGTGGTAAGACAAAAACACGTTTTGAAAGAAGGATTGATGATGTATTGACTTATTATATATATTTTGACCCTCACCCATATTCTTCGAAATATCTTCATTTGTGTTCAACAGAAGAAAAAAAAAATCATACAGGTTTAGAGCAACTAGAGGGTGGGTAAAAGGTTTAGGTGAACTACCCCTTTAAGAGGAATCTGAACAAAAACCGAATTAAATTCTTTACAACCCTTATATTAGAAATCAAAACAGATAAGAAATGACAGGTACAGGATCTGAGAGTGTGTCATAGCTTACTAGGTGGGAATACGGTCATTGTATGTAATGGGTGTGTCCATACAGATGGAATCAGCAGCCTGCACGGGACAAAAGTCAATGTTACAAGATACGTACTTTTATTAAAAGGCCTACTTTATTAGATACGATACACAAATATAGAATCCTGCTATTTTAAAGGTGCTCTAAGCGATGTCGGGTGACGTCACTTCTTGTTGACGTTTAAAGTACTGTCAAACAAAACGGAGGCAAGCTCGACCCTCCCTCCTCCTCATCCACGCACTAACCCCCCAAACCCCACCCCCAAATCCTTCTTGTCTGTTATTGGCTGGAACAGTTTGTTATGTTTCGTGGTGCGGGTTAGCCCAGTTTGTTTTTGTTGCCGTTTGTGGAGACCGCATCTTTTTACAGTGTGTTCAGGGGACAGGCAGCCAGCGCATAGTGAGGAGATGTTTGCTGTGTGTGACAAAAAAATGTTTTGCCCTAAAAAACGCGTGACATCGCTTAGAGCACCTTTAAATGTATAATACATAGTTGAATTGGTCATAACATTACACTGCACAATGCCATGCTTGAGAGTGAACAATGTTGTCAACATGTCCCATTTGAGATTCATTTACCTTTATAATATGTTTTGTGTCAATATCAGGGATAATCTGAAATAACAAAAAGGAACATCCGTCAGTTATGTTTTTATTAGGGATGCACGATATATAGGACCATATTTGTTCATTTTTATTGTTGTTATTGGATCATAAGAAAAGTTTTGAATTGCTTGAAATATGATTGATATCACTTCAAAAAGAAAATATACAGTAAAGTGCAATATGCAGCACAAGTCTGTCATATAGGGTACATAAAATGATAATGAGAACATTATAAGCGTTTGTTTTTAATAGTGAGACTTGTTTTTGTAACTAATCAGGCACTCAAAAATTAAATAAAAATTTTGGATTTAGATTTTTCAGCCAATATATCGGTTATTGGGTTTCAAATATAAAAAATTATTGGTTATCGGTATAAATGTTCATTTCAGTGCATCCCTATAGTTTTTATCATCACTGTGCATTTGGGACAGGATAGTTTAGTTTAGCACTGTATAATAAAACCACATTTTACCGTATGTGACTGTGGCCAGAGCTCTTGACACACAAGCTCTTCAGGTCCAGGTAGGTCTGTTACTAGATTTGTCTGAAATAATTGTAATAAGAAGATGAGATCTCTTAGTTACCACAGATCGTGCCAAACATAGTTTTAGAAGTCATCTAGCAGGACTGCTTGACATGTCAATTGATTACTATGGTTGGATGCCATTTGCTAATTTCTAACGTGGTGTAGAGTGAATTGAGCAAATACCTTGCCATTGTCGCAGTGTGTCAGTCTGGAGGGGCAACACTGTGTCACACAGAGACAAATGAATCCAGACAGGAGAATCACTCGACGGCTCATGACTTCATCTGAGTCCAGTTAAATACATTCAATACGGTAAGGTTTACGGTATCTCTGCCACATAACTACAACACACTGTAGGACTTTGTTAAATGAGATGAATGTGTTTAAAAGCGTCTGATTATCCATGCTGAGCTCGAGGAAACACAAGTTCACTGTTGGAAAGTTATTACTTAAAGAAACACGAAACCAACAAGCTATGGACTCGTTCGACTACTGAGAAAGCCATCGCGATTCGTGATCAAGCAGACCAGAACAGTCAGAGATGTTTTGAAACCATGTGTTTAGTATTGAAGTTCTATAAACATCTGAAGTTTCTCTTTTGACAAGTTTAAAGTTGACCATACGGATCGGGTTATCGCGAGCTGTAAACACATCTAACGTTACACCTTTCACGCACGTACATGTCTTCTGTTAATAATTGTTTGTCAGTACAGGCTAAGATCACGTAACATACACATAACATGAGAAGTGATGAGTCTTCATGGACACACACACATATTTTGTCTACGGTGGCTCACATGGTTCAAAGTTCGTTTCCGTCCTTTCGGACTCCTCGGCGTCATAACTGGGAAGTCTATTATCAGTAATGATGCAATTTGCAAGATATGTTGTTTAACAATAATAATTAAAAATCAATTAGAGAAAACCGCAATGTTAAATTTCCCGCAAAGCGAGCACATGTCATTTTAAGTGAAAGTAGCCTATGTGAAACTAAAATTGCGTCGTTGGTCAATAAAACCCAATGTAGAGTTACAGTTTGATTTATTTATTTATTCATTTACCTATTGGTAGTTGCTTTGGAAAAGTGAAAATAATGAATAAAATATGACTAAATAAATTACATTTTAAATTTAAAATAGGCCTCTAAGTTTTCCGCTGGACACTATCTGTCTCTGACATGTTTAAATTGTCATCACAATTTCTAGAGCTTTATAATACGTGAAAATTTGAAAATTACAAGTAACAAAATGGTACTAAATGCATTAGTTGTTCTGAATGATAAACTGCATCTAGAATGGCATTAAACAGATATATACACAACCATTTCAAATGTTCCCATGAATTTTAAGTATTTTTATTTCAAAAATGTTTCAAGTTTTTTTTAGACTTCAAACTCAATTAGTAATTTTTGTCTGTTTTATCGGTGAGATTAAACTTCTGCTGTGAAACAAAATCGAAAAGCCAGCATACTGTTTTTGAGAACAACATTATACCTAAATAAAGGAGACTGGGAAAATTATTACACTGAAAAAGATTATTTAGGTTTGGGAAAAAAAAAAAAAACTTTTTTACCACATTAAATAAAATGTTCTGGTGGCCAAGAATAAACGATTGTTTTCATTTCATCTAACAAGAAGGCAAAAGTGAACTTGCATTAGAAATGTGGTGTGTGCAAAATTAGTAAAACATCAATCTGTCAATATAATAATCAATATTGTAAAGAAAATCTCCATTTGAAATGAGATATCTGCCCCAGCTGACACATATAAAGCTTCAAATGCAACCATCCAACTGCTAATAATCATAATTCCATGAATAAAAAGTCAGACATAATGTACTAAATTTATATTTATTACACTGACCAGTGTTCCTCCATCAACACAACAGTAATTACAGAACAGAAAAAATAGTTCATTTATCCCCAGACTTTTGTCTTCTCTGATTCATGAATACTTTAATACAATTTCAAGCCATTTATTCTGTATTTTTAAACTTTTGTATAATCTTTTTAGACATTCAATAACATGATACACGATCTATACATTTTGATACAGGTTACATATGAGTTATAGTGGTGATGCTGAGCCAGAGGACAATGGATGTGTGTGAAAACGGCATACTAACATACTACTTTTAAAAAGGATTTCAGTATGAAGTATGTTAGTATGCCATTTCAACCACAGCAATCGAATACTGATGTTCTTTACAAGAAATGTAGCCCTTCCCCGTAGACCAGCCCCTCTCTATCGCTCCCCGTTTCATTTCTTTGTAGTGTTGGCGATAGGAGTGTTCAGGTCCACCAGAACTGAAATAACCATCACTCTTTCATAGCCTGTCAATAGGAGAATGCAGTAGTGACCGGGCTTGGCAGCTGTGGGATGGCACAGTGTTTGACCAGAGGTTTGAACCTCCATTATGTAGAAAATAAGTTTGCATTCCATTCTAGTATTTCTCATATATCAGTATTACTTACATATCCCCTAAATTCAGTCAGTAGGACAAGTTTAAAACTAGGATAGAATAAAAAAAAAAAAAGAGTGTAATCTATATCGGTGGCAGGTATGACAAATAAAACCACAATTATAAGTAATGGCAACCAAATTCAAAAAGCCCTCACCCAAAATGTACTAAAAACAAAACAAAACTGATCATTTGTTGGGAAGAATACAACTAGAAACATTTGCCTGTATTCTTTTAGAATTTTTTTCTGTGCCTTTTTTAGCTCTTATGCAGCACCTTCTGACATTCACATGAATGGAGAGTTCAGATTAAAGGTGGCGAGAATACAGAGGACCCGAAACGTTCCTGTGAATTTCAAATACTAATGGAAACACAAAGTGTGCAGAGGTGACATGTAAACACACACTACTCCCTGAAGTTCAACTCTGAGGCCTCCTAGTACACGGGCCAATAACCCCTTTAAAAGCGCAAGATACATAGTTTACAATTCTTAATATTTCTCTTTTAAAACCTTTTGTCTATACGCACATAATCTTGATGGGGGGACGGGGGACGTAATTTAGTTAATTTCTATTTTAAATCTTTATTTTAAATCAAATATACAATATGAACACTCTCCCCAGACAACGACTCTGGAGTTTGTTGGATACACTTTATACTTGCTCTTTCACATTAGAGCCGGATCCATTTGGTAATAAGTGGATTTGGACAGTGGGATATTAAGGAAAGGACACATCCTGCCGGGAGAGTTCTGTTTTCACCAATGATTGCACAATGGATTTAGAAGGGTGGGGAGGTAACAATGTACTCCATCAGAAGTGTTAAAACGCGAGTAAAAAATTCACAAGGATGAGTCAGCCAACTTGATTCCTGCAGTCAAAGTGATGTAACGCAAACCAACCAGACAAACTCGCTTGGGGGGAGGGGAAGTTAGCTTGAAAAATTCCCCGAAAAAGTGCACTCAGGCATCCGTGCGTTCAAACGCTGGATCCAGGTGGAGCTTGGCGTGGGGCGATGGCATGTAAAGCAGAGGGGGAGAGCGAGGGCAGGCAGGGGCATCGGCAGCACAGCTCAAATCCTCACAATACTAGGCACTGACACCTGTGGTACGGGCGGCACAGAGGACAGAAAGAGAGCAGGGGGAAAGGGTTAAAAGATCCCTGCCTATATTGGGATGAAATTCTACTCACCGACTTGGTAATCTCAGTCACTTATAACTGGGAGGGAGGAAATGAAATTTTTTTTTTGGCTGGTAAATCTTTGGGGCAGCTATTGATTTAATAAAATACATGTAATTACTGGTACCAACACTACCAGTCAAACGTTTGTTTGGACACATCTGACTGAATGCAAGTGTTAACTTTTTAACTTAATACTATTTAAAAAGAATCCAAGGATGCACCTCATGAAGTTGGCTGAGAAAATCTGGCCATTAACTTTCCTAAAGACCACGTAAATCGAAAAGATGTGATTTATTCTACCAAAAATGAAAGAGTATGTAAGTTTGATTTCATTTCTGCGAATCATTTTCAGTGAACTGATTATAAACTCAAAATCGAGCGATTCATCACAAAACAATCTTCATGAAAGTCTCTGCATGGCATTTCTCCTATGCCTTTGTAAACATAAATGTAGGTAAAAGATAAAAGATAGGACAAAAAGATTTTGTTTGACTATTTTACTAAAACTTTACAACATAAAACATTCTGAATCTACTTGGCAACAGCTGTTTGGTTGAAATAATGTTACTCTCCTCTGATATACACTACCATTCAATAGTTTGAGGTCAGTGAATGTTTTCCCCAAAGAAATAAAGAGCCAGAGGACACATTTAATTGATAAAAAAGTAAATACATTTATAATGTTATATATATATATATTTTTTTTTATGCTGTTACTTTTATCAAAGAATCCTGAAAAAAAAATTACCATGGTTTTCACAAAAAGCAGCACAACTGTGTTAAACATTGAAATGTTTCTTGAGCACCAAATCAGCATATTAGAATGATTTCTGAAGGATCATGTGACACTGAAGGCTGGAGTAATGATGCTGAAAATTCAGCTTTACCATCACAGAAATAAATGACCTTTTAAAATACATAAAAATAGAAAACAGTTTTCACTGTAAATGCAGCTTTGATTAAAAACATTAAAAAACTCTTTCTGACCCCAAACCTTTGAACGGTAGTGTATACTCAATATACTATTATTTAAAATACGGAAAGTAGTAATAATAAATAAACAGTAGATGTGTCCAAATGTAGGACTGGTAGTGAATGAGTGTGAAACAGTGCTGTTTAGTGTGGAGGTCATGAGACCATTAAGAGTGTTTGCCTGCTCCTATAAAACTATAAAACTAAGCCTGCTGTCACGAACTTCCGAGAAAAAATAAATAAAATCAAGTCATTCATACTCATTACATTCCTAGAGTGCCAAAAACACAACATAAACCTGTCGAAAGTCAGGATACATTCAAACAGGTTTTACATTGTTTTCCTTATGCATTGACAAATCATGACACACTGGTAAAACCGCCAAAGAATTCATATCTACCACTTTCTTAAAATTACTACATGGACCTTTTGAAAAGAGTAACAGTAAACATACTGGACATCCCCCATCACACACTACAGTTTACCCCTGCATTAATCAAATATTCCTCGAAACAAGACACACTACATAAAGTGCTTCTGCTTGGCAGCTATTAAAAGGCACCTCAAAAGTTTAACAGAAGTATTTAGCGTTACATTAAGCTCATTTTAATAAGTACAACCAAATATATTCATAACAAAACACACTCCAGACATGATCCAGACCTTAAATGGACCTTCATTACATTGGTGGAATATGTTTAGACTCTAAATTTGGGAGTGTTTTTTTTCAGCTACATGAGAACATTCATCTTGGCATGTCTCTACTTAATATTTAAATTATTAACGCATTCAAGGCACTGAACATATATCTGATATCTTAAAGCTGGCATTGTACGCATAAAAACATCACATATAATGAATAATCAAGAAAGCACCACCACATCTTAATGTGTCTGGACACCTGATCCAGATGAAAGCTGACCCAATAAAATGTAGGGTGTTTCGAAGGCTAAGAAGACTGAAGAAGCCATAACTAAGTTTCTTAATGCAAGTACAGCCAAACAATATGCTGGAGATATGAAAAGATTTGTGCTTGCTTGCACAATTTAAAATCCTAAACTCAGCAAAAACACACTGCTTGGGCAACACATTGACCTTTACCTGCCGACTAAACATGACAAAAAGTTCTGTAAGGTATTGTCAAAATAAAACTAACGAAATGTGTATTTTTATTCACATTATTCTCTGCAAAAATACAGTACTTGATGTAGGCAAACTCCTAAATCTTCTCTGAAAATGAATTGTCAAACTTAAACGCTTTCCCTCAAATCAACAGATTGGCCAGCTCTCTTCCTAACACAGACATTACATATACTGCACACACTCAATCCATCTTGATTTCATTATTTTTTTTTAAAACCAAAATTTTTCTTCCTAAGGGCATGACAGCAGGCTGACAGCTTAGATTCTATTCTTACATAATCATTACGGATTTATATGCAAATGTTAAGAATTATAGCCAACATCTCCTTTCAACATCCTTTTCGTTTATGAATCCACACATTAAGTGGAGTAAAGCTAAACCAATAAAATATTTATTTTAGATTTTATATATTTATATTTCTTTTTAATATAAGCATGAAATGAATCTCATCAAGTGAGCTAGACTAGACTAGTTTATTAGACTAGTGTTTTTGACTCAAGCTCTGCATGGCTGTCAAACAAGCTTCATGCAAAGTTAGAATTCCTATTGACCTGAGTGATATTTACTATAGTTGACCTGCAAATCTGCATGTAGGAAAATGAAATGAGAGAGAAGGAGAAGAGAGGGAGGTGGGTAGACGAGTGCAGTTAGCTCTGCTCTCTGTGCCAGTCTTTAGTGTGGGCCAGTGCGTTCCCCTACCCTGTGTGTGTTTGTGTGTGCAGGGTTGGCACAAACGCACTGGTGTCTATGTAAAGGACAGGTGTGAACCGTTGGATATCTGAGATGTGATGCTGGTGCTCCTACTCATGCCCGGCTCAGTGCGCCCCGCTGAGGTGGTCCTCCTAAGCGCCTGGGGGCTGTTACGCATACCCACACTGCTTTTTGGCATGGCCCCTGGAGGGCCCGAGGAGGAGTGGCCCCACGGAGGAAGCCCACCTCCTGGCATGGCTTGGCCCCAGCCCTGCTGGACCTGTGGTCCTCCCTGACTGGAGTGGTAGTGGTGGCTGGGCCCTGAACCAGTGCTGCTGCCCCACTGTGTCCCCTGAGAGCCATCTGAGTGATGCTGATGGGGGATCCAACTGGCCGGGGCCCCAGGAAAGCTGTGGCTGAGGCCCTCAGGAGAGATGTTCGCCAACACCATGTTGCTAAAGCCTAAGCGCATGCTTTCTGAGTCGAAAGCCTCAATCTCTCGGGCCTGGCGCTCCAGCAGGCTACGGATACGCTCCGTGCGCTCGTTCTGCAAGGTAAACATCTCCTCTTCGATCTGTGAGACACAGCAGAGGACAGACAGTCAGGTTTAATTATTAATATGGTTTTATATAAAGATTAATGTACAGTAGGCCAAACAATCTGGACACTTAAGGTTTGATTATATATAAATGGCAATGTATAAATGTCAAATCATTAGTTTTAAATTATTATTTTTTTTTTTACTGGTCAATATTAAATGAATTGTCCAAGTACATTTGGGACCACAAAAAAAAAAAAAAAGTTGAACTTTTTTTTAACAATGTCTGTCTAAATAGATCATGCAGCACTTGAAATGAGAAATGAAACAAAATCAAAACATGAAGCTGGAATTTTTTTTTTCGAGCTTCATATATTACTTATTTAATTTCTCCACTCCACAAATACAGCTGGTTTTGTGTTTGTGTTGTATTTTTGTTCTTTTCCACGCACCTTGTTGGTTTTGTGAAGTTGCACCAAAATAGCCCCATAAGACTTATTATAGAATATATCCTACTCAGCTGCATGACCACAATATGACAATACTAAATTGGACATATTTTACAAGAACATAGAGGAATTAAAACAAAGCTTTTTGGTTGTCTGTTTAAGTGGACCTTAGTCTCCAGCAGGGCCCTCCGGAGAGACACTCTCTGCTCCAGCTCCTTCCTCTCTCGCTCCTGCTGGGCGTCCGTCTGCATCTTGATCTTACTCTGATACGCATTCAATAGCTCCAACTCTTGCTGCAGCTGCATCCTCAGCACCTGACACTCCGCCTCCTGCGCCTCGTCCAGGCGCAACTGAGAGAGAGCGAGATCATCGTGTCATTAGTTCAGGCATTGCTGGTCAAACACTTTTAGCGTATTGTTTTCGGTCTTGTACTCACAGCCTGTGTGGAGAGCATGTTGTTGATGGTGTGGTCGTACTGCTCGGCGAGGATGGCTAGTTTCCTGGTTTGCTCCTCCTTCAGTCTCTTCAGCATGGTCTTGTGTTCGGGTTTTGGCGTGCTCTCCAGCAGGTGGTTTCGCAGGGCTTTGTACTGCCGGGTCTGGATCTTACATGTATCCTGGAACTGTTTCTTGATCTGGAGCTCTTTGGACTGTCAGAGAAACAAAACGATGGCAGAAACATCAGTAAACAGAATTAGTTAAATAAATCAAGTAATAAGAGATGTGCAAAGGGTTTCTTCAGGGGCATTCAAATAGGGTGTGTTAATGTGTTCAAAAACAAATGGATTGAACACAAAAGAATGAAACTGAATGCAGCGGTCCTCACTAATTAACTAGTTGGTTGGTGGAAGGTTAGCTAATCAGATAACACTTTATTTAAAGGTGACGTAGTTACACGTTACTACATGCACTTTCTATAATAATAACAGTTAATTTAGGCATAATTACAAGTTACTAGCCCTAAACCAAACTCTAACATTCATTAATATTACTCAGTACTTATTTGAGTAAGTACAATGTAACCATAAAATAAAGTGTTATTAAAAAAAATCTAAAACTAGTCAACCATTGTGACCCGTTCATATAGAAGCAATCAGCTGGGTCAAATTTTTCATGAGCAAACTAATCTTATTTTTATTTATTTAATCAGTTCGGTTGCCAGCCCAGTTCAACCACTATACGATACACTCATCAAACTTCTTTTCAAGGACTTTGCAACTTTGCCTGGAAACCTAGAGTGATTTTACCTTGAGGCTCTTAGGCTGCTGTCGGACCTCCATGACGTGTTTGCGTCTGAGCTCCCTCTCCCTGCGCTTGTTGTACTCCAGCTGGTTGGTGAGCTCGGTTTGGTGCTGCAGGCGGATCTGCTCCGCACGCATCTTCTGGATAGTGCTCAGGTGCCTGAACTCCAGCTCCTGCATGGACTCATGGTGTCGGAGCAGCATTGCGTGCTCCAGATCCTTCTGCGTCTGACGCTTGTTCAACTCCTGAGAACAGACAAACGTCAGACTGATTAATGACAATGATTTCTGGCTCGGTTTAAAGCCCAAAACTGGAGACATAAGGAGACCTCATTTAGATTTGTGAGTTTATGTAAATGCAAGCTCTCTGCCAGCTGACCTCTCTCATGAGATCTTGCTCCACGTTGTGACGTGCAATGAGAATGCGCCGTTTGAACCTGCGGCACTCGAGCTCTAGATACTGCCGCTGTCGGCGGAGTAGATTGGCCTCCTCTTCTGCCTGGAAGTGCTGGAAGTTCTCCTTCTTCTTGGACAGCCACTCCTGCTTCTCCTTCTTTGGTGTGGACTGGTTTTCATTCAGCTCCTGCAATGAAAAATTGCAATAAATGGGAATGTGTAACAGAATATAACGAGGACGAGAGTGAGGCTGTCCAGAGTGGCTTCCTGACCTCTTTGAGCTGTTCCTTACGCAGTTTGTACTCGCGTTTCTGAGACTCCAGGAAGCTGTTGAGCTCCTTCTTCTGCTGGCTCTGAATATGCTGCATAAATTTCTTTTCATCGTTGGTAAAAGTCTTGGCCTGATATAATGGATCATGAATAATGCATTATAAACAGATCATTAACTCTGTCAGTTCAATGTTTTTAAACTATAAACATCAATCTTTTATGACGTTTCAATACATCTTCAGCTCTTTTATGGTTTGGTTTTGTGTAATAATGTTTCATTACATCTTTCTCCATGGTGCCTTGGTGCTTCTTGATGAGTTTGTCCATCTCGGCAGCAAAGCTGTTCCTCTGATTCTCCAGTTCTTTGTCTAGCTTGAGTCTGTGCTCGTCCATCTCACCCTTCAGCTTGTTCTCGAGGGCCAGGAGGTGTTTCTGGTGCTGCCTGCGCATACGTTTGTAGCCAGACATCTGCTCGCGCACCTCAGAGTCCTGCTCGTGTTCTTGTATCTGACGCGTCACCTAGGACAGACAATTACAAGCGCTTGTAGAAACAGTGAACTGTTAAACTTGAAGTGATCAGAGAGCAAACAGACTCCCTGACTCTGTTCTTGGGTGGTAATCCGGCTCTTACCAGGGAGGCTGTGCGGATGGTGGCAAAGTGCTCTCGATTCCGGTACTGACGTCGTGGTGTCTGTGCTGGGGGAGACTGGGGCTCTGTGGGCTGATTCTGAGCCTCGGTTTCTTCATGGTAGCTTTCTTCCTCCTTCAGACACATTAAGCATATTATTACCAAATAGGCCATGCATATGTTCAATGTACTTTAGAATTCAAACAGCGGTTGCAAAGGTCTCACTTCTTAAACTGAAAGTTTAGTGTCCTGCATTTCATTTAACTTTACTAATAATTTTATTTTGAAGCGATTGACCAAACTGCAAAATCTGGGCCACAATGCAGTTTGTCCTGTCAAAAAAAAAAAAAACCAGACTGACTGAAAAAAAAATGGGGAACATTTTATTTAAATAATGTGAAAGGTTGTACAGAAAACACTGAAAAATGCATGTAGGTGATCAGAATTTCTGTCCATCCAAAAGTAACAAGTACTGTTTTTTTTTTTTTTTTTTTTTTTAAATTTTCACTTAAGGGAAAAAGGCAGTACCTTGTAAACAACTTTTTTTAACTGTAAAAACACGAATGGTGTCAACCAATCAGACTAGAGCTGGCCAGATCGAGAATGAGGTAAACAGTCTCCTCTGTGACTGATCAACCTATGTCTTACGTGCTGAAGTAATGGTGACTGAGTGATGCATGCGCTTTGCATATAATACAAGCAAGAGAATAAATGTGAATGTAAATACAGTGGACGTGCACGAACCGGTTTGACGTGGATCATGGAGCTGTTGGGTATGATGGTTTGGTCTTTTTCCATCAGGTCCACCTCGCTCTTGTTGTCATCGGTGGCGTCTGTGGCGTCGGGCAGGCTGTTAACCGAGCTGCTCTGTGAACTCGCACTGATGGACATGCTAGGGATGGACTGGTTACTGCCCACACTGTTCACTGTGCCCGTGCGGCCAGCACTGTGCTCCACTTCCTACAACACAATAAATAAATAGAAACATCTCTTCAGTAAAAGTGTTGAGGCAATGCATGTCTATAGACCAGGACAAAAACCCTCCCTCCTCTGAGGAAGACTGTAAAACACATTTGACAGAGCACCAATGGCTGAAGGAGGACGAGATATACTGTTACAACGACTGACCTCCTCGTCGTCTGGGACCTCTGCCGTAGGGCCATTGTGGGCCTCCTGGAAGAGGATCTTTTTCATCTTGCGGTACTGCAGGTTGTCCAGCTCTCTCACAGCATCTTTGGTGCGCTGGATCAGGTCCATAAGCACCGACTCTGGCCGCTCGCGCTGGACAAATGCATGCTGCACACAACAAGACAAGGTTATGATGATCAAGATAAGGAGGATCAGATGCTTTAAAAGAGTGAGAATTTTTACTTTAAAATATGATCAGTTTGAATTGAACAGGTAGATTAACACATTAAACACAAAAAATTCCCATTCTGTAAATTCTCCTAATTCTGTTAATTATGTACACTACCATTCAAAGGTTTATGGTCAGTAAGATATTTTTTTAAAGAAATAAATAATTTTACAAACAACTGTTTTCAACATTTTTAATAATAATAAATGTTTCTTGAGCAGCAAATCAGCATAGAGAAATGCCGTGTAATGATTTCTGAAGTATCATGTGACACTGAAGACTGAAAGAAAATTGTATTCAAATAAAAAAATAATAGTATTTTACATTGTAATCATTTTTCACATTGCTTGTTTTTACAGTTGTTTTTTTTACTGTATTTTTGATCAAATAAATACACCCGTGGTGAGCATAAGAGACTGGATTAAAATATTTTTAAAAGAAGCCATTTACATTTTTAATATTTAATTCTTACATTACTCTTCATTTTTTTTCTTTATAACTACTAGGTCGACCAGGCCAGCAGATAAATGTTTTATTGTTAAGCTTTCCATTATTAACTCCTTTGTGTCACAGATGCGAGAAAACACCAGAAAGTCAGAGCATTAAGAATAACACTAAACAACGAAAGGCATCAGAGCGCAGTGAAGATAAAAAAGATCACATTAAAATAAATGAATTACTGAGCAAGTATCCTCAGGAAGAACTCACTGAACTCCATACTTCTGTTTGAACAGAGTACTTTCTTTAACTTACTTTCAGCAGTTCTTCAGAGTTGGGTCTGTCCTGGGGCAACTTCTGTAAGCAGGAGTCCACAAAGTTTCTGAAGTAGTCCGTCCTGGGAAAAGAAAGAGCAGGATATTTTTAAATAACACGGCATTTCTCTAGTGTTCATTAACCTTCCTCAACTCGATGCTATCAACTCACCATTCAATGGACTGTAGGGATGGACTCTCATTCTGCGCGATATGGTATAAGGCACTCATTGCATTCATGTTGAAGAGCGGAGGTTTCCTTTCAGCTAGAGGAGAAAAATACTATTAGAAACTATTAGAAAAAAAATGAAGTCTATATGATTCATATTATTTCATCTCACCTAATTCAATACAGGTTATTCCTAGAGACCAGATGTCAACCTTTCCATCATACTGACCCTCATCCATGGCCAGGATCACCTCTGGGGCCATCCTAAAATAGAAGAAAAAGCAAATATTGGAGAAAAACAGATTTCAGTGTTATGTAATGCAAACATAAACTATTGATAATACATTGTAGTAGTTGGCAGGCCTAGGTAGAATCTAACAACAACTTTTAATGCTTAAAATGTGATTAACCAACATTTAGGCTCTCCAGGCACGACATGCAGACTTGCCTATGATTGATTTTTCTATGATTTATATAGTTTGTTGAGGTCTATGAAATTTATAACTGTTGAAATTCTCAGAGATAAATAGGAAAAAATGTGTGACTCACCAATAAGGAGTCCCTACAAATGAATTAGCAGGAGAAGCGATAGAAGCAGAACCGAAATCTGCCAGCTTCACCTGTCCAGGCTCCGTGAGCAGGATGTTCCCAGCCTTGATATCCCTGTCAAACAGCGGGGTAAAGGGTGAACTTACAAAACTGAACTGAACCCCTGTGATGGCATCATTACTCCAGTCTTCAGTGTCACATGATCCTTCAGAAATCATTCTAATATGCTGATTTGGTGCTCGAGAAAAATGTCTTATAATTGTCAGTGTTGAAAATGTTTTTCCTGATTAATCTTTGTAGAAACCATGATACATCACCATTCAGTAGTTTGGGGTAAGTTAAATTATATATTTTTTAAAAAGAGCACCGACAATATTTGACAGAAAAATATATCTGGTTTGATACTAAGAAACTAAATAATATATATATATATATATATATATATATATATATATATATATATATATATATATATATATATATATACATAAAAACCATAACCACATATGTATATATATATATATATATATATATATATATATATATATATACTTTATATAGCCAGATTTGGTACTAATAAACTCTTCACTAACATGAGAACTCACCTGTGAATCATGTTGTGAGAGTGGAGGTACGCCAACCCCAGCAAAGCACCATGAGTAATCGCTGCTATCTCCATCTCTTGTAAAGGTTTTTTGTGTACTGCGAGTTAAAAAAACAACTGGTTTTTATAGTTCTCTCTGGAGATAAACAAATACTTCCATAAATAAATGCTTCTTTTTGCTTGTAACTGGAGGATGTATATAGAGACCACATATCTTTGCAGCTAATCATCACATTAAGCAAGCATCAAAACATCCTAGCATACCCTCGAGAAGATCTGAGGCGGACCCCAGACAGTACTCCATAGCCAGCTAGAGAGACAGAGACACATTTCAGCATGTAATACAACAAATATATTTACATCATGCAGAACTGCCACCGATATAGATATATATGTTCACACAAGGCTACGTGAGCTGCAAGCAGGGTCAGGTTTGTTACCCATGCAGTGTGCTCTCGCAGGTAGCATCCTTTATATTCTATGCTGTTTGGATGCTTTATCCTCTGAAGGAATTTCACCTCCTTTATTATATCTTGCCATTTCTGGAAAAAAGAAGAGACTAGATTAGAAACTAATCAGTTTTGCCAATTAATCAATTCATAGGAAACAACACATAACAATGCGATTAGACCTGCATATACAGTAGTTATAAATTGAGTATAAATTTTAGTCATTTTGTTATGCGCTTTTGCCATTTTATTCATTCTATAGCATTATTTTTTTATGTCAGTTTTAGTAATTTTAGTTCAACTTGAACTTATTTTATTTTAGTTAATTGCCAAGACAACACCTCTCATTTCTGTTGAAGTTTTTTTTCAAGTTTAAGTTTTTCCATTTGATATTTCTTTTTTATTCCATTTATAATTAAAAAACACATTTTTTAGTTAATAACAAAATTGTTATATTTTAGTTAACAATAACAACATTGCTGCACATTCACCTCATTAAACCTTAAACATGTCTATTCGTGAATAGAAAAACAGTGTGCATCAGATCTCTGATTAAATAATGAATCATAGGATATACAGTATGCATAGGCTGCAGTCTGGAGGGAGACACAGTCATGTGTAATCTCTCTTAACTCAGCATAGCATTTATAATAGCATTATAAATAGCATTTATTTTCACCTCATTAGACTGTTTTCCACTATATGACATTTTCTTGATGGCCACCACCTCTGAGGTCCGCACATCCCGTGCCTGTAAAAATAAATAAACACATACATTCAGTAAAATAATGATTGACTTCAGTGTTTCCTCACAACCTAAAATAAGCTAACAGAGTTTAAAAGCCATTTTCTTGGGAGATGCAAAAGTACTCACAAAGTATACAGCACCAAAGCTGCCATGACCGATCTCCCTCAGGTCTGAGAATAGTTTTTCGGGGTCTTCTTTAAAAAAGAGATCTGAGATCTCGGGGTCTTTCAGACTCCCCGCGCGAACAGCGTTGGGCATGCTGGGAGGGGGCGGGGCCTGGGCCGCAGCCGCCAGTCACTATCTGGGTCTGCGACACGACAGCCCCCACTGATGGCTCATCTGCAAGACAGTGGCCTCATATGGACCAAAACCTGACAGAAAGAGAGAGAGAGAGAGAGACAATCATTAGCATTTCATAGATAAAAATAGGGATTCAAAATATGCAGATGGATTTATATGAGAATATTAGTGAAAAAACTGTTTTTTTCAATTATGAATCCAAATTTTCAATGGGGATTCAGACGTTTGGACTTCACTGTATATGTCAACACTCCTGTGCTAAGAACTATGAATTAACAGAAAGAGGGAATCATAAAAGTTTTGTTCACAAGACAACTCACTTGACAGTGAGTTTCTCTTGTGAGCTAAGAGAGAGGGAGAGAGGAAGTGTGTGGGAGACAACCAAGAGCTGCAGTCATAACACCAGTGGCCCTCCCATTCTTACAAACACACCGCTCCCACGACACAGTTTTCAACTAAAAACAGAAAACTTTTTATGCATTTTGGCTGTTCATTTACATGACAACAGCGTTTTGGGGGCCTGAAAACGCAAATTTTTGAAAACATAACCGTTATCGTCTTGTAAAAACAGAGATGCTATGAGCGTTACGTGTTCAGTCTACATGCGCGTAGTGTTTCTTTACAAAGTGACATCGCCAACTGGCCTGGCATGCATAACACAGCGTTTATAGTGGTTTGGTGGATCGGTGTGAACGGTTACCGTTTTGACAGCGCCTTTGTCTCTACGTGAAAAACCCAAAGGAAAAACTTTTCCGTTTTAAGTAAATTGTTGTCGGGTAAACATACCCAGAGTGTCAAACTCCTGAATGACACCACAGCCCTCGGCTTCCTCATTCAGCCTTCTGCTCCATTTTAAACCATTCTGACTGCAGAATATCTCAAGCGAAGCCATCCCTTACACAGCTGACCAAGTCAATCATTTTCATTTTCAGTTCAAAATGTGTTTCAACTATTCAAATCTGATTTAGGCTAACAGTTCGTTTATGTCACCACTCAAATACCCACTTCACAAGTCTCCACAAGGCACTTTTTATACATCATATTATATATATATAATATAATATGAACATTCTATAACGCAACTGTTTTCAACAATAAGAAATGTTTCTTAGGCACCAAATTGATTTCTGAGGGATCATGTGACACGGAGCACTGGAGTAATGAAACTGAAAATTCAGCTTTGCTATTAAATTAATAAATTAAAATATAGATTAAAATAGAAAACAGTTATTTGAAATTGTAATTATATTTCAAAACATTTGTGACTAAATAAATGCAGCCTTGGTAAGCATAAGAGATTTCTTTAAAAAAAAACAAAGAAAATCATCATCCATTCAAAAATCTTACTGACCCCAAACATTGAAGATTTTGGGATTCACATGGGAACAAACTTGATTACTATATTTATAGAGTACTATGATTCACTTTGTATAATATAAGCATCACGTAAATCACTTATTAATTAAAAGATGAAATAAAATTGTCAGATAGAGATGATCATGATGTATATAAAAGGAACAGAAATATCCATCTTCCACTGATGCAGGTGTAGTGGTTTATTGGCGAGAGGCTGATGTTAATAAGCGGAGTGTCAGAGCAGTCAAGAACACTCCGGCCAAAACTCAGGAGAGGGATCGCTTCCAGCACCGGCTCCCAACTGAAGCCCAGCAACAACTAGCACATCAGTTTCCATGGCAACATCATCGCCTAGCCAATGGCCAAGAAGCAGCAAACTACCCTCTCGAACGATGTTTATCTGCTTACGTGCATGACTGACTAACTGACAGAGCGATATAATAAGAGACATCATGACACCTGGTTCACAGCTGTACGAGTCTGAACTGAATCATTCCAGATAGACGCACCTTATAATCTTTCCGTTGAGAATTTCTTCAGCTCTTCTGCGTCACGGTTACTAATATCCGTCACTATTCAAAATGCAAACCCTGGAAGTTTGCATAACTATGTCACCTTTTCCATGATTAGCCAGACTTCTGGACTGACACACAGGACTGAGTGAACAGCTAAAATCTACACATAAAAGGAAATATGCCATCATCATAAAACACCATTATAACATCAGTTGGTTTTGGACTAGAAGTTGCCGGCTCATACATAACACTGAGTTGTGATGAACGAAATTGACTTCATACTCTAAGGCGACGTTCACACTGCCAGCCCAAATCCGATTATTTGTGTATCCGATTGGAATCTGCTCTAAATTTTGACTGTCCACACTGTGAATCGCAACTGTTGAGATCTGATTTGTGTGTCCCATCATGCCACTCTTTCATTTTCTGGAATATCTGCATTGGTTTATGGCAATGACGCTGTGTTGGTAGGTATATGCCAAAAACAACAGCAACCACCACAACATGGAGGGGTTTGCAATACAGATGTTGTCTTAGTTTACAACGTCAATGTGAAGCCGCCGCACTGGACTTGTTTCTGCAGAGACTTTCAACATGTTTCCTATAACATCGTCTGATGTTTATGTTTTACGTGGCATGAGAAAGACACATAAACCATGTGAAATTCGATCAGAACGGTCAGACTTGAAACGGATTTCCAGAAATGCGATTTGACTAGGATTTCAAACCACATATGAATGTAGCTCGAAACGAATTAGTACAAATTTTATGTTATTTTTTTTGCCATTCACACTTGCTAAATCTGATTTCATTCATATATTAACAAAAAAACTAATTTGGATAGACAGTCTGAACATAGTCGAATCTGCTAATATTTTAAGGAATAGTTCACCCAAAAATGAAAACTGAATTCTGTCATCTTCTCACCCTAATCATGTTGTTCCAAACCTGAATGACTTTACTTCTTCTTTGAAACATAAATTTTTTTTTGAAGAATGTGACACATTAAAAACGTATGTGCTCAATTGAGGTGGATCCTTTTTTTGCGATAAGAAGACATGAGCATAAACTAAGATGGAAACATACTATTACTTAAAAAAAAAAAAAAACTTGTGACTGCCTCAAAAGTGAATGTGATTGGATAACTGGACTAACTAGCGGACCAATTTCATTGCACAGCATCTCAAATGTTGGTCTGATCATTCTGAAATGCCTGAGCCATCAGAATGTCATCATAATGATTTGGCATAATGACCTCCCAGAAGTGTCTCACATGATTGCATTCCTAAACACCATGCATCTGAACGCAATGACAGCATTTATTGCATTACATCTGTGCGCTCTGAGACGCGAATCATTTATGATGTAGGAAAAAAGAGCCACACACAGTGGCTTGCCACATTGCAGCAACTTCCATTTTTATTACAGATATTTTGCGCCAATTTCTCAGGAAATGACGATTTTGTTCTCTTGAACACATGGAATGGAAACACTGCTTTATTCACAAATGTTTTATGCAATATTCCAATTTTTTGGCACAAACATAGCTACTGAGACACAAAAAACATAGTGACATCTTAAAATACCTTCTCTTCTGTCTTCTTTTCAGTGTCAGGCATTTTGAAAGGTTGTTAGAACCTGAATATTTATATATTTTGACACCAGTTAACCATAAGGCACTTTGTAGTAAGTGAAAACAGAACATGAGGAGAGTAAATGATGACACAATTTACATTTTTGGACAAACGGTCCCTTTAAGATAGTTAGCCTATGTTGATAACATCAAACACTGTTATAATCCATCTAAACTTTAACACAGTCATTAATAACCATGTAGTCATAGTTATGCAAACAGCCTGCATTCCCACTGTGTGCTTTATTAGTAAACACCATCAAACTATAGCCACATAAATGACCTCATTCTAAAATAGGACTTTGTTTGTCGCTGGAGCTGGGTTGGGACGGGTTGGGACGCCTCTCCCCCCTCGGAGACGCTCAGATGATCGGCTGCACAGACACAATGCTGAGAGCTCAGGGCTGATGTCTCAGTCACAAGACCAGCCCGAGTGCCGTCCTCCCAACACACCAGCTGCCTCACACTCTCTCTGCCCGCCCACACACACACACACACACACACACACACCAATCAACCCACTGAAATCACACCATCCCATTCACCTTTACACAAGCCTGAGCACTATAGATGCAGAGCTGACAGATACACAAACTATATCTGAAAATGCTCACTGTCAGTGGGCCACATCATGCACTATTTAGGGTGTCGGGCATTTAAAAAAAGGCTCTTTGAACTTGAATTTATATATTTGTTTATATATTTTGACATCGATTAACCATAAGGCACTGATGAATGAGTTAAGTGTAATGATAATGTCCACATGGAGGTAAATGTGATCACGGACACGGTCACCGGCTTAAGGAAATAAATACCGTTCATGATTTTATGATCCTGGGTGGCACATCCTCGGGATTCATTTAAAAAAATTACATCCTTTATATCAGATGTTACCTTTTTGAAATAAAGGCATTTAAGACCAATATTTTTTTATATTGAAATATTCTTAAATTAAATGATTACAGTTTAAAATAAGTGTTTTCTATTATTAAATTAAATTATTAAAGATTTTTTAATAGTTTTACAATATCAAAATCCTGGTGCAGGTGTCTCATGGCGGCATAGAAATAAAGACATTCAACATACATTCTCAAAAAAAAAAAAAAATCCAAAGAGGGGAACAAATACACCAGAAATCATTAGACCTCCGGCTTAAGTCACAAGTTTGTTTTTCTAAAGGAAGGAAAATAGCAATTTGATTCATCCACATATTAACAGAAGGGACATGAGGAGTGGACCACAACAGAAGAAGGTACACAGATGTAAAACACATTAGATCATGGTTGAGGTGTAGGCCTATGTTCAGCTTTAGATAGATAAGAGATAGATACTTGGGGATAGAGCAAAAGATTTACCAATGATCCTCTGAACGATTTTATGTATTTCTTTCCAGTACACCTTGATCATGTCACAGCTCCAGAACATATGCATCACAGTGCCAATATTAGACTTACACTAGAAACACAATTAGGAAACATTCGGAAAAATCTTATGGAGACGAACCAGTGTTAAATAAGTCCTGTAAATGGACTTAAAGTTTTGCCTGTGATTCGATATTGAAGAAGTGTTTTCTATTTTAATATAGGCTATATTAAAATGAAATTAATTCCTGTGATGGCAAAGCTGAATTTCATTTTCATTTTTGGAAAAGCATCATTACTCCAGTCTTCCGTGTCACATGATCCTTCAAAAATCATTCTAATATCCTGATATCCTCAAGAAACATTTCTTATTATTATCGATGTTCAAAACAGATATGCTGCTTCATATATTTGTGGAAACCATGATATATTTTTCAACTTTGAATAGAAAGTTCAAAAGAACAGTATTTATTTGAAATGGAAATCTTTTGTAACACTATAAAACTATTTACTGTCACTTTTTATCAATTGAACGCAGCCTGGCTGAATATTGTTTTATAAACGCCGATCCAAAACTTTTGAATGGTAGCGTGTATATAATATTTTTAACATGTAAATATTCTTTTAAATAAATGCTTGTTCATTCCATTTTATTCCTACCTCCTTAAATTAACATTCAAATGACTGCTCTGTGATGCATACTATTTGATACCTCAATTCATATTCATTGACATGGAATTTAAGAAATCAAATCAGTGATGCAAAGCAATCACGCTAGCTGGCAGATGCTTAGCATGTGACAGGCTGTAAGGGCAGGACTTTGAAAGACAGAAAGAGATGACACCCCATCATGCCATTCAACAGACACACACAGAAGGAATGTGGCAGGACAGGACGACACAACAGGAGGGCAGGAACTGCCTACATGATGTCGTTTTCTTTCACTCATGGTTTTACTTCCTGTTCACTCAGCTCATTTGCTAATGGCACTTCAAATCTCCCATCAACCGTTTCAGTACAAATCAGCTCTTTAAGTCAACATCAACATTCTCCACTCCTTCACTCATTTCCTTAAGACTTTATCTCATTTTCCAATGAACTGACAAGTTTAAACAAAACTCAAAGTCTATGCAAAGCCGAGCCAGGCAAATGGAGAAATGCTGAGTTGCTATTCAAGAATGTGTGAAAAGCTAAAAAACAGAACTTCAACTTGGGTCTGCTACCGCAAAGATGTGAAATACAAGGAAATAGCTCTATCGGTCCAAAAACCCAGCTTGTTCATGCATAATATTATAAAAATCTCATTTCAGGGAACTTACACTTTAGATATTACTATTACTGTCCTACACCTATACATCCTCGTCCATAAACACCATCCGGTTAGGACTAGCCTGAAAGAATTCGCCAGGATATTAAACCCTCTCCTTAATCAAGTATCACAACATCCTTTAAATTCAGATGAGGAGGAATGTCTAGGAAACTCCTCTGTCCGAGCAGGGAGTTCCCCTCATTTGCCAGACAAACAGCAGCACAACTCTGAGTCTGACCCTGTCCTTCTCCACAGAGAGAGCTTTAGAGATGCTGTCCCGTGCCGCCGGTGCACCGCTGAGTATTTATAAACACTGAGTATGACCTTGCCAGAGATTAGGCCCTGTGTCCTAGCTGCACCTGTGGAGATCATTTCATTTGAAAATAGTACCATGGCCATTATTTTGTAGACCACTCTAGCTGCTAAGTATTTATATTATTGCTCTTTCCAAGCTAAACATCTAAATCAATGTATAATTAGTGTCTTGCACAAAATCAATTTTACTTTTCAATACATTTTTGAAAAAGCCCTTGATGCTTCTTTAGGATACATCTGGCCTGTTTTACAATAAACAAAACAAAAATAAAACAGGCCAAATAATAACAAAGCTGTACACATGACGATAGTACAAAGTGTTCACAGCTGTAAATATTACTAGTACAACTAAACATTTTATTTATATAGTATTTCATTATTATAATTTTTTTTTTTTAAATCCTTTGTGACAAATATAAAAAGTTTATAATTTTGTGATGGTCCCAGTAAAAATATTGGGCCAGCAATAATATATTTTTCAATAATAATAATAATAATAAACAAACATAAATAAAATAATATGTAAATATTTTGGCATCAAAATAATATGTAAATATTACGACTAACAATTTAATTAGTTATAATAAATAACATAACAAATGTAAAATGTATACATTTATTATACTATACAATTCTGAACTACTGGGCCAGCAATAATAATAATAATAATAATAGTAGTAATAATAATAATACACATACATAAAAAGTATTCTATACAAATATTAAGATTGATAATTATAATATGACCGACGTTATAATAAATAATACAATAAATGTAAAATTAATACATTTATTATTCTATAATATCTACGCAAGTCAAATTCTGAAATAATGGGTCAGCAATACAACTACTACTACTAGTAACAAATAACTATTGTTGAGCACTTAAATAATAACCATAATTAATTGCAATGCTCAGGAGGACAAAATTCAAATCTGGTCAGTGCAGTGCAACACCAAAGCTCTTACTGTGCGAGAACAGCTATACATTTCGGATATTAGAGACAATCACCATCCTGCATGGAAAGAATAAAAACTGATAGCCCAAACTTGTGCTAGTCACTTGATGACATCAATGATAATCAGAGGTCTGATATCAGATGGATGTGGGCGTGGAGACCCAGAGGGCTCAGTGTAACGGATGCTGTGTGCGGAGAGAGGACAGAGGCAGCAATGAGGTCAGAGAAAGACAATCACGGTGGAGAAAGCAGCCAGTGTCTCTCCACAACAGAGGCACTATTCAGCCTCTCAATCACATACCACCAGTTTGCATGTTTATGAGCAATGCAAAGCCATAAACAAATGCAGCAGAGCGTCATTGCATTACAATCAGAGCTGCCATTTCCACTGTGGCAGGGTAATCTCAGCATACGGGCATCAATATTCAAATAGCAGAAGCAATACTTATGTCTAAGAGCCATTTATGAATGATGAGATCTATAACAATAAAGGCAGCATCCCGGTGACAGATAATGGAAACTTCGAAATGTAAACAGTAGGTCCATCCATCATTATCATTCAGTCTTTAGTACATCTCAACTGTACAAATACATCTAATTAAACGGCTGTTTACACACAGATACATCAACCTGGAGATGATAAACTGCACGTTCACTTAACATGAACATCATTTCAGATCACAATGAATATAACGTTACACATCTTAATACATATATGATCATAATCGACAGAAATAGACAAGCTCTCCTGGTGACATCCCTATTACACACAGATAACACCCCAGAGGAACAATCCTAACATACACATGCATTTCTACATAGTGAATATGAAGATGATTTGTTAACTGCTTCATCACCTGCAGCCAAACTTCTAGTCAAACCCATGACTTGGGTGGAAACTAATAAACTTAGATCAAAACAGTTGAAGTTTAACGTTCAATTACTGAAATCGGTTACAGTAAACTGCTAAATGTTTAACTAACCCCTTCTGTTGTGTTGAAAAACAGGAAGTGTTTATTTTGACATGAACTTAAGTTAGCAGAAGAGCTAACACCTCACTTACCCTCCCAACAGGCCAGGATGAGCAGCCAGCCCGAGGAAACTCCTCCGACTACAATAACAACCAACCCAGGGGACAGAAACACGCCTACCGACCCCAAATCAGTCCCCAAAAACGTATCGATCGCTGTCAAGCATGAGAGCCCGCTGAAGAAACTCCTCCAGCCCAGTGCTGGTTAACGGTGGCCCAGCAGCTCTTCACTCTCCCGGGCTACTGCTGCTAAAGATGGCGTCCGAGACAGATCCACTCCCTGACGGCTTAAAAACAGAGATAAACACGGTCCTTTTTCAGACCGACGGCGGGACCACTTCACAGATTCGGTCCGAGATGCTCGAGACTGTTGTTTTTTGAACCAGTGTGTTTGGGCTGTGGGGTGATGATCATGTTGTGATGATGGCTGTGATTTTTCTCTCTCTACCCTCCTTTAGTGATGTCCGATTCGCCAAAGAATCATTCTTTTTGAACTGAATCATTTTTTTGACTCGCTTGAGTCGATTCGTAAATCGCTTGAGCATCTTACCATGGTGCGAATTATTGTTCTCTAAAAAGTTTATTTTTTCACCCCCCCCCCCAACACAGATTTAAATTAAGATACATATTATCTATATACATTAGTACGCAACGTTATAGTATCCACCCACATTTCTGTAGGCTACAGAAGTCGTTTGTCTGTGGAGGCAATCAGTGGTAGGCCTACGTAGCTCTATATTTTGGCTAATTAAACTAAACTTAATACAAAACAAAACACAGTGATAAACAGTGGCATTTTTCTAAAATTATTCAAATCGTTTCTAGGGCGCTTTGGAGTGGCGACTTAAACGATTCTATGATTCATTTTTTTTAACCTGTTCAAGAAGTGATCTGATTCGCTTTCGCCTTGGTTCCTGGAACTCCAGTTCCGCCCTCCCAATGTGGTAAACTCCCACCGGCCACAAGAGACAGATCATTAAAACCTCTATAATAAACAGCTAGCCTATACACATAAATAATACTATGTACTTTATCAATATTTAAGACATTGTTTGCTGGGGCTGCCAAAATCTTTGAGGAATAAGTTCTGTCTTGGACTTACATTCTTATTTTCCGAAGTAGGCTATTAAGATATCCCACCCTGATCCATCATGATGTTAATTGCAGCATGGCAGTTCTGGAGAGGTAAACACAGATGAAATCAGAGGAAAATTTAATGAAACGTGATTCCTGTAAAATTAGCAGTTGAGTATAAAGTTCAGCATTATGATTATATTTGTTGGAATTTTTTGAGTAACACATTTTAAAAAGTGTATTGCATAAAGTTATCAGTTTAACATATGAGAGTATCTTGGAAACATTTAGGAAATTTAGAGATTATAAATATGATATACTATATGCTAGTGCGTATGATGATGACGATGATGTCTTCTCAAAGAAATGTAAATGATTATAATGATTTGTTCTTGTGTGTCTGAAGTTTGAAACCCCAACACCACTCACACAAATGGATTTGAATATAACTAGGACAAGCAGAGAATAATTCATAAAAATCAAATGTAAAGGATTACAGCTTGCCTCTGTTGTAGCCTAAATCCCAATTACACTCTATGATCACAATAAATTTCACCACAGTTTAAGCCTAAAATGCACAGAGCTGTAGGTTTTCTTTATATTGTTCAATATTGGTAATCATCCCTTTTATGGATCAGTAAGAGGTTAAAGTTGATCCCTGGGCAAAATTTTACAGTGATGCCAACAAGCCTGCAAGCAACCAATTGGTAAACAGAGCAGAGAACTAGCGCTCTGGGTTGGTTCTGAAGCAGCCGTCTCTCTCAGCCAATGAGAGCGCAGGATGCTGTCACTGTATCCAGGCGAACAGAGGGGTTTGAGATGTATGGAGCCTGTTTTATGAATGGGATTTAAAGAGCCATGCTTCATCCTGTTGATGAGTTAGAGAGACACTGGTGTGTTATAATAATGAACACAAAACAACAAAGAAATTATCTAGGGACTAAATTACCCAGTTGACATCCCACTGAATGGCTAAATTAACTCTTGGTGTTTATCAATGTTTGGAGAAGATCTAAAATAGCTTTTTTTTTTTGTGTGTGTGTTGCTCGGCATGATTTATTATTTCCTCTTTATAATCTATTTTTAAAATGGACTATGACTATGAATGGAGGACACATTTGTTTGTTTTCTTATTTTATAACATTTTTATGACAATATAACATAAAAAATGACATGTATCAAAAAGCTTGTTGAAATTAAATGGCTCAAGAAAATAAGCTCTGTCCAGCATGGTTATGAGAAATTAATGTGTGCTTTGTCTGTCTCTACCTCCCATTTCCTGAGAAAAACAGAGAATGAACGTTATAAACCCAGCTCAGTCTATAATAAATAAATAAATAAATATTATTTTATATTTAAAATATATTTTTGATATATCAGGATTTTGTGCCTTTTATTTAGGGCAATGGAATAAGGAAGAAAAAAATGCATGGGATCAAGATATGATGCTGGATTCGAACCAGCATGTGAAAGCTCAGTCAGCTTGCAGATATGTTTAATGGTGTAAATAACTGTGTGCATTTATGTTTGTTTATTGAGAAACAAAAAAGCTAGAGATATCCTGTTGAAAATTATTTTTTAAAATGTAGCCTAATATCAATAACAATAATTAAAATTAAAGCATAAATTAAATTCAGTTTGACAAATACTACCATGATGCATATACTAACAATTGTGCTTCACAAATGTACTTAATTTATAATGTATAGCCTATATTAACAGACAAAAAATAGAATCACATTGTCCATTGCCAGGTCACCAAATTGTATAGTGAATCTCATGAAATGGGTCTTGTCTCCATGGCATGATAGTTCAGCTGAAAAACAGTAGGTGGCACTCGGGCACTTTATTACTCAGTGGTGAATGCGATTCTGCAGAAGGAAAGCCAGGCGCGTGGATATGACGTCAATAAAGTTTACATGTGCGGCATGGCAGAAAATGGCTGCAGCTGATGAACAGCAGCAGGTTCACAGACCTGGAGCTTATAAACAGAAAAACAAACAGCACAAGCATGGAAAACACCGAACTAAAGGCGAGATCGGGCGGGAGAATAAGGGTATGTCTTATGGGTTTATTCAGATATATATATATATATATATATATATATATATATATATATATATATGCGCGAACCGTCACGTAGGCAATGCCTGTCTGATTGAACACGTGTTTAAAGGTCCGAACAGTAATCAGTGAGACTAATGAAAAAATGTGTAAAATGTCTGTGTGTGAATACAGGTAGCAGACAATATGTATATTTATTGAGAGAGAGAGAGAGAGAGTATCGTTTAACTTTTCCGTTTATAATAACTTAAGCCAGCCTAAGATGTCTGCTAGTTTTAGCTGGTTTAAGCTGGTCTCGGCCTGACCGCATCAAAAGCACCAAAGTCCCTCTAAAACCAGTCTGAGAGACCACCAAACCATCTTCGTCTGATTCTCATTGAAACTATTTTTAGTTATAATGTGTGGATCTGTTCTTTTTTTATAATCATAATGCAGTCTATTTGTACATTAATGCTTAGTGTAAGACAGTAATCATGACCCCGTACATCAATCAAATTAGGTAGAGTTGCTGTCATTGCTCTCACCAAGAAACAGAGAAGAGTGATAAGGAAAATGGACCGCAGAAACAAAGCCAACCAGCTGCGTCGCAACAAAAAAGACTCGGTAAAGTGACATTATTAGACTTCTACTTGGTTTACAGATTGGCCATTAGTTGAAGACTAAACTCCTTTGGGTTGTTGATGTTGACAGGTGCTGACAGAGAAAAGGAAACTGGGCAGCAGGGATGGACCGCCTCATCTGGTGGCAGTCATAGCCCTTCACGCACGAGTGGATCCTGGAGCTGTCACCAAAATATTGAGAGGTGAAGGACTTGATGGCGTGGTGCACGAAGATCAAGGAGTCACTGGGGCTAAGAACAGTTTTGGTCTCGTTCTACCCCGCTTTAAACAGAGATTCACTTTCTACACACCAGACACAGGTAACATTTGTAGCAAAGGAGCAAATGATGGTGAAGCATAATTGAATTTCATTTCTAACTCCTGACAGTATACAGTGGTCACAAAAAATATTTCAGTACCTTTCAAATGTTTGGGGTTGGTAAGATACATTCTGCATTTATTTGATGAAAATACAGTTAGAACACTAATATATAATATTTAAAATATCAGTTTTCTATTTTAATGTATTTTAATATATAATTGTATTCTTGTTATGGTAAAGCTGAATTTTCAGCATCATTACTCAGTCACATGATCTGTCAGAAATCATTCTAATATGCTGTTTTGCTGCTCAAGAAAGATTTTTTACATGATTAATGTTGAAAACAGTTGTGCTGCTTAATATTTTTGTGATACATTTTTTTGTGATTCTTTCACGAGTATAAAAGATGCATCCCAGTTGAATAAAATCTTACTGACGCCAAACTTTTGAACATTAGAGTCGATTTAATCCATGCTCTCGAATGTTTGAATTTATTTGCATTCGATAAGACATTGAACCAAGTGAAAAAATTATTCTAATTAAAATTTCATTTTCATTTTTCAGTTCGATCAGAATCGATCAAAGCTAACTTTAGCTGGACAATAACTTTATTTGAGAGCTGCTGTAAAGCCAAAACAATCTCTGTTAGTTTAATTTCCTATTATCACTGTAAAGCTGCTTTGAAACAGTCCATATTGTTAAAAGCGCTATAGAAATGAAGGTGACTTGACTTAATAACAAAAAAATTAATAACATTGTAAAATGTGATATTTTAGCAAATTTCAAAATAAATATAAATTTTTCCTACTGTCTTTTTTAATGTTGTAATGTTTGATAGTAATGGCCTAAAATTTTAGACAAAGTAGTATAGACTTTTATTATTATTAAATACCTTTTGGATAAGCCCCACTTTGGTTTGATGATATTTTGTTATCAAAGGCAATTCAAACTATTTCAAGTGTGGTTTAAGCCCTTTTTTGTCTGAATGGCTAAAAAATTGATGGCTAAAAAAAATC
Source organism: Meda fulgida (assembly GCA_030578275.1). Classification (NCBI taxonomy): domain Eukaryota; kingdom Metazoa; phylum Chordata; class Actinopteri; order Cypriniformes; family Leuciscidae; genus Meda; species Meda fulgida. The sequence goes on along the minus strand of CM060630.1, from coordinate 19,190,725 downwards.
TTCTTTTGTCTCACTTCAGCTGATATGCATTCACTCCTGGATGTAGCGAAGATTGCAGACAGTTTGGTGTTTGTGTTAGAGTCGACTGAAGGTTGGGACAGCTATGGAGAATACTGCCTGTCCAGCCTCTTTGCCCAGGGGTTACCAAGTCATGGTGAGAACAATCAATTATACGCTTTACCAGTCAGTCTGCACAAATATTTGATACGAGTGCCATGATTGACAAATCGTAATCCATTCTTCTTCCTCTTCGCCCTGCAGCACTGGTGTGTCAGGGAGTGGCTGATCTAGCGGTGAAGAAACGCACTGAGTCTCGAAGGGCGCTCTCTCGTTTGGTAGAGTCTCGTTTCCCAGAATCGCGTCTCTTCCCTGTGGACAGCGAGCAGGATGCCATGCTATTGCTGAGGCACCTGTCGGCACAGAAACAGAGACGGCTGGGTTTCCGCTCTCGCCGCTCATATCTGCTGGCTCAGAGAGCCACATATATACCAAACTCCAGCCAGAATGGGACAGGGGGCCCAGCCACAGGGTTAGGAACCCTCTGTGTGTCAGGATATATTCGAGGCTGTCCTCTACAAGTCAACAGGCTGGTGCATATCACAGGTCATGGAGACTTCCAGCTCAGCCAGATCGATGCTCCTGTAGACCCTCTACCCATAGTGACAGCAGCCCCTCGCTCAGCAAAGCCAGGACGAGACGTAGAGATGACGGTTAGGAGGCTACGTTACTGTTCCCTTTTGAAGACTGCATTTTTTTGTTGTAATGGTGAATTTATAGTGCAATTTGTAATTAATTAATTCCAAGTTCAATACCGAATCCTAACTAGGAGCAACAAGCATTAAAGTTGTTCTAAACTAGGGATGCACCGAATCCAGATTTGTGGGGTTCGGCCGAATACCGAATCCACTGGTTACGATTCTGCTGAATCCGAAACCGAATACCGAATCCCGAATCCTACTCTCATCCTCAGTCCATTAACAAAGTAAACACATTAATGAAGTAAACAACGTGGATTTTTCATTTTATTTTATTTTTCATTTTATTTTATCTGTGAAAAAAAAGAGAATAAGCAACATTATGCATTTTAACAGCGGCGATGTTGTGTATTGTTTAGGGTCCTTGCCACCACGAGACAAATCAGCATTGCAAATTGAACATATAGCTTGACTCGAATTGCCTTCTTTTGACTGAAAGTACTGCCAAACAACATTTTGTCTACTCATGAGTTCCATTTTCACTTTCTCACAGCCTACTGCATTCGAACGGTCCACCTACTGTAACGAGTGTGTAAGGTGTGGCCACTTTAAGAGCTGCACGCTCCCTATTGAACTATCTGCATTTGTTTGTGCCGTGCGCATCGAATGCGCGTATGCGCGTTATTTCTGTTTGATGCTCATTTTTTATCTTAATTTGTTTATTAAGTAAAGCTGTGGACGGTAGAACGTGTGACAGACAGTTACACGAGTTGGATTAGGGAATAAAGTGCGAGTTGTGAGTTGATTGTCTGGCCTCTGCAATAACTTTAGCTGTGAGCTATCCCTATTTTTCTTCTTGACACAACGTACACTACAGGCTTGTTCGACTTAAACCGGCGCTGCACAGACCGACCGGTTATGGCATCAAAGTACCGAGAGAGCAATTCAAAAGCATAAGGAGCCATCTGCTCTCTATTCGCTCTCACGGTACTTTGATGTCATTCACCGATCGATCTGTGCAGCAGCGGTTCAAGTCGAACAAGCCCGTGATCAACGGCGGCGTGACGTCTATGTAGCGCGTGTAGTGCAAGCCTAGGGTTCGGTTCGGAGGAAAAAAATTCAAAGGTTCGGCAGAAACCGAACCCCGTTAAAAGCCCAATATTCGGCCGAAGCCGAATCCTGGACACGGTGTATCCCTATTCTAAACCCTAAACTTTTTTGACTCCAAGGACCCCTATTGTCCACAACAATTTTAGAAGCCCCCTCCTCACATAATTTGAAGACTTTAATGATGCCCATAATATTAATGGTCCTCTTAATTCATGGAATAATAATGTCCCCCTGAAGGAATTATGGTTCCACTTTACAATAAGGTCCCATTTGGAATGCATTGACGATCAGTAACACTTGAGCAGTATTTTGTTAATGTCACGGCCGGCTCGCAAGCCACGACAAAGGAGACGACACGTTGGATCTTGCTCAAAAAGATAACATTTATTAAAGTAAGAATAATTAAATAAGACGGAGACGAGACTGCAAGCAAAAAAAACAAACAGAATCCAAGACACGAATGGCACAAGCATGGGGGAGCGCGCCCCGTCACAGCTGAAGGGAACAGCTTTAAATTGCCGGCATCAGCTCCAACACAGGTGTAACTCCTTAGTCAATAATGACATCACTCACTAACTCCATCCTGTAAACCAAACAAAGAAACACACAACCTACAAATATAACCCATACTGAGTTCATAACACCCTCCCTCATAGAAAAGGGTTTACACTTATGAAACCCAACCTAAACCCTTCACCCGATACCCCCCCACATTACTGTATAACACCAACTTCATCTTACCCTCAGTGTCCTCAGCAACTACGGGCCCTGTAGAAGCAATTTAAGAGATTAAAAGGGAAGCAAGACAGAACATTGTTTGTAAACAGTTAGGAAGAGTAAGGAACTCTAGACAATGCGTCTGCCACCACATTGTCAGTACCTTTGATGTGTCGAATTTCTAGGGCGTATGACTGTAGGAAGAGGCACCAACGAGTCAAACGTTGGTTTGGGCACTGCAAAGAGTGTAAATAAATAAGTGGATTGTGGTCAGTGTAGACGACCAAAGAATCTGACACTGATCCCACATACACCTCAAAATGATGCAGGGCCCAAATCAGCGCTAAAGCCTCTTTCTCGATCACTGAATAATTTAACTGATAAGAAGAAAACTTTGAAAAATAACTCACAGAACGGTGAATCCCCTCATCGTTAGCTTGTAACAATACAGCTCCCGCACCCACGTTGCTAGCATCCACGCACAACCTAAAAGGGCGATCTAGGAGCTGCAAACACGGAAGTGAGCAGTGATTTAGCTGCCTCAAAAGCCTCCTGACAGAAGTCCAGATAAAATCGGCTTTTGCCTTCAGCAAATCAGTGAGTGGGGCTACCACGGTGGAAAAATTCCTACAAAATCCCCGGTAGTAACCCACTAACCCTAAAAAACACACCAACTCCTTTTTAGTGGAAGGAGAAGGAAATAGATCAATGGCCTCAACCTTAGCCCGAACTGGACGCACACAATCCTGTCCCACGACCTTACCCAAGTAAGTCACGGTGGCCTTGGCAAACTCACATTTGGCCAAATTGACCGTCAGACCAGCCTCAACAAAACGGGAGAACAGATCTGCAATACGACCCAAGTGCTGCTCCCACGAATCACTAAAAACCACCACATCGTCTAAATAAACCGCGACTCCCTCCAATCCAAACAAAAGCCTATTCATAAGTTGCTGAAACGTTGCAGGCTCATTTCTGAGACTAAAACTCATAACATTATAAGAAAATAACCCCTCAGATGTAATAAAGGAAGAGATCTCCTGAGCCCTTGGGGTCAACGGAACCTGCCAGTAGCCCTTGAGCAGATCGAACTTACAAATTTCGCTGCCCCAACCCGATCAACACAATCCTCAAGACGAGGAAGTGGAAAAGAGTCTGGTTTCGTCACTTTATTTACCTTCCTATAAGTTCCATCAGATTTATTGACCAGCAAGCAGGGAGATGCCCAGCTGGAAAATGATGGCCGTGCAATGTCTTGATCTAGCATATATTGAACTTCAGCAACCAGGTGTAAAAGTTTATTTGGGGACACACGATAAAAATGTTGGCGAATGGGCTCAGCCTCCCCAACATCAATATCGTGCTCCGCCCAATGTGTACATGAAGGTACATCACCAAACAAAGAGACATGATGATTAATAAGAGCAGTCAAGTCGGTACGTTCCCGTCTCTGTTAAATGGATTAACATTTTATGCACATTTTTCAAAGTCTCTGAATTTTTAAGACGTCCCAACAGCACCGTTTCCTCAGGGAAAGAAACCCCTTCATCAGTTAACTCTTCCAAAGGAACAGGTGCAATACTCTCAACTACCAGTGCAGGTTTCACATCTGTTCTGGTCTCTAACGCTTCAGGAGAACGACAATAATAGGGCTTCAACAAATTAATATGACACAGCTGTGTTGACTTCCTTCTCTCTGGGGTGGCAATAAGATAATTTAAGTCAGTACTCTGCTTCACCACTACATGCGGACCAGTAAACCGAGCTTGAAATGGTGAGCCCTCCACAGGTAACAGAGCCAACACTTGATCACCAGACATAAATTGTCATTTCTCAGTTCGCCAATCGTAAAGTGACTTCATACGTCCCTGCGAAGAGTGCAACTGTTCCCTTGCCATCTTTCCTGCTTCATACAATCTGCGCTTAAAGTCGTTCACATAACTTAACAAATTCGGAGGCGGTGTATCTTCAGTCCAGTTATCGCGGAGCACAGCCAGTGGTCCCCGAACGGTGTGCCCAAACACCAAGTCATTGGGACTAAAACGAGTACTTTCCTGGCTCACCTCACGCGCTGACAACATCAACCACGGCAATCCCTGCTCCCAATCACCCCCCAGCTCTGTACAATAAGCACGCAGCAAGGACTTCAGCGTCTGATGGGAACGCTCCAAAGCCCCTTGGCTTTGAGCATGATAAGCACTAGCTTTATTGTGCTTAATATGCAACAGTTTCAAAACCTGCGAAAACAAGTGAGATGTAAAATTAGAACCTTGGTCACTCTGCACAATCTTTGGAATGCCAAAGATAGAAACATTACATTCATAACATCAATAAAAAAAAAATCTTTGTAGTTAATAAAAATACAAAAAGTTCATTAGCTGAAGTCCATTAAATATTAAAATATACAACTTTTCAATTTAATCAAGTAGTAATTTTAAATTGATAAACTTTTTCATTGTTTTTAAAGTAGTTTTCGTTGTTAATTCATGTTAACAAATGGAACCTTAAGTTGGCCACACTTTAGATTAGAGTGCAATTCTCTCTATTAACTATGACTTTTGCCTCAATAAACCCCTGATTACTACTTATCAGTAGTTAATATTGTAGTTAAGTTTAGGTAGGATTAAGGGTTATAGAATATGGTCATGCAGAATAAGGCATTAATATGTTCATGGTAAGTACTGATAAACAGCCAATATCCTAGTAATATGTGTGCTAATAAGCGACTAGTTAATAGTGAGAATTGAACCCTAAAGTGTTACCATTAAATGTTACCATTATTACTGATTTGAAGGATTAATATTCAGGATTTTTAGAAATACTTTATTTTCAATTTCTACCTGATGAAATATTTTAGAGCTTGGGGTTAGTAGTGCATTCATTATAAAAATGCCTATGGTATTTTAAGAGTGTATCAATTTACATTACTTGTCCAGGTCTAGAAATCACACTTTTGAAAGGAATTAAAATTTAAAGTTCAAAAGTTTGTGGCCTATGGCCCCATGGTTAAGAACCACTGAATAAAATCCCACAGTAAGACACAATCAAATCCTGTTCCTTAAAACTGTTTTAAAACCCAATTGTGTTCTTATTGGCTATTATGTGGCATCATCTTTTCACTTTCATTTTGGATGGACTAATTCATTGATGCTGGAGTGTTGTCACACCTGATTTATTTATTATTTGTGATGTTTCTATCTTTGTCTCTGTATGTCCTGTAGGATGGCGGGGATGGAGATATGAATGGGCACGTTCGGGTGTTGATGAAAGCAGACCCTGAGAAGAGAGAGAGCCTGCAGGCGGAGGCAGAGGTGGATCCCATGGATGGGGAGCAGACGTGGCCCACAGAGGCAGAGCTGGAGGAGGCAGAAGGTACTGTGTTACAATGAGCTCTTGAGCCATGTTCACACCAGTGTGTCCACGGACTATGCAAATGAGCAACAATATAATATGGCAGCTGTCAAGTGTTGGCAAGACAGAGAAGTAAACATTAGTGAGCGGTTTCATTGTTCTATATGATTTTGTAAATTGATTCATGGCATGCATTTATAACTTTTCATCTTGTTAATGAAATGAGGCATTATGCACTGTTGCAACTCCCATACAAACTCTTTCTCTTCCAGAATATTTGTATTTAGCTCAAGAAAATTTTATTGTCAAAACGGAATGAGATCTTTTGTTTTGTTTTATTTGTGGCGATACATCTCATTAATGATCAGAGTTTTAAAAGTTATAGTTAAGGTATGTATATTATATATATATATATATATATATATATATATATATATATATATATATATATATATATATATATATATATATATATATATATATATATATATATATTGATATTAATTTATTTTTGTTCAGATGGCATAAAGAACAGGAGAGTGATGAAGGTACCAAAAGGGACATCTGACTATCAGGCCATATGGATCAAGGATGATGCTGAGGATGAAGAGGATGATGATGTTGACAGCTGTGATGATGATGATGATGATGATGATGGAATGATGGATGATGAAATGGATGGTGATAATGAATCTCAGGTGAGTTTTTATTATTTTAACACAAGCTGTCTTAAGTTTTTGATGAAGCATTTTCTTTAGAGGAAAATCAAACTACAGCTTCCTCTGCCATAACCAAATACCTACAAATAGGAAGCTATTAAAGAGTCCACCAAAATAAATCACATGTACTGTGAAGAAGCATGAATATAGATGAGGGATTTGACAGATTTCCTTTTTTTTTTTTTTGAGATGTATGACACAGGTGAATTGCTTAAATCACACGGAGAACCTAATGTACATGTCAAATATAATTTTTTCCATACTTTTTTTCAGTGTCTTGTATTGGCTCTGTTCACAGTCAATGCAGCTCCATCTCTGCAAGCATTGTGAGTTTGAGTAGAGTACATTTGAAAACGCAACGTGTGTGTAATGAGAATATAAATAAATCTGCAGAATGTATGCAAAAGAGAAGTTTTAAGGTCTACTTGCAGCCAAAATAAAAGCTCTGTTGTTTGACATTTAAAAGCAAAGAAATTGACAGTCATTAATATCTCAATTTTAAATCGTTGGTCGGTAAAAAAAAAGTGTTATTATTAATAAATGCTCAGTTTTTTTATTTTACAGCAGTATTATTGTTATTGTATTTTATTATTATTATATTACCATTTAATTAATCCAATTAATAATAATTATTGTTATTTTATAGTTATAATGGGGGTGATGGAGTAAGCATATTTTTATTTTTTTATGTTCTTAGATGATCACATTCCTGATTCTAGGTTTCTTTTTTATAAATATATATATATATATACTATACGCTGATTTCACGCAGCCGCCATTTTGAAATCGAAAGTGAGGCTCCGGTGGGAAGAACCCCGGAAGTAAAGATAAACAACAATGACTTGGACTACCAACCTGAAGCTGCTGCCGTGATTTACGCTATTGGATGTTAATATCCAATATAGGATATGTATATAGTTCGTTCCTGCTTCTTTTTTTACTTTAATTTATAAATAAAATGTTTTTTTATATATAATTCAGAATTTCACTGTATATAGTCTAAAGTATGAAAGAAATGTATGTGCAGTTTTAGAATAACTAATTTCTACATTAAACACAACAATACACCATAGCATTCGCAACTCTCCTGTGATTAAAGGCGACGCTTCTGGTTTTCTTCCCACCGGAGCCTCGCTTTCGATTTCCAAATAACGGCTGTGTGAAATCAGCGTATTGCACCTCAAACCCTAAGCTCTGTTGTTATGGAAACCTGCGAGGTGGCTGCAGAACTTTGCAAAAGCGCTTTAAACCCAAGTACATCTGACTGCCCAATAATGATTGAAGGTCTAAAAGTCAGAAGAATGAGATGGAGGGTGGGCACGATGCGGGCGGAACACTGCATACGTGACTATGCACTGTGTTGTCGGAGAGGCACTGTTTGTTTTCTTAACGTCTGCTGCTTGGCCTTAGTGCCAGGCATCTCGACGCAACAATAGTGTTTGGAGAGGGTGTCCCGAGAGAAGCCTTCTGTCTTCCTGCTCTTTAGACAGAACTTCCTGTCGAGACTTGTGGGGGGGGGGGCGGTCATTTATTTATACCAGCTGGGCTTGAAAGAACAAGGGGAAGCTTGACATGTATGGAAGCTCTGGTCCATTTATTTTCTTTAATCATAATTAGCATGTGTTTGATGTCTTGGGGCGCACCAAAGGAGACTTTTCAATGCGAGATGTTAACAATAGGGAAGTGGTACTACAGATGATTACGGAGATTATTTTTATTACTGCACCTGCGATTGTTCTACAGGTTGACCCCACAGGGGGGTGAATGCACCCCAGCGGTATGTCTTGTCTTTTTCCCTATCTCAGCAACTATGCTGTCTGTTTAGTGGACTTCAAAGAAATGGCCTGTTTTGTTTGGGTTTGCTAGACTCTATGTGGATGTATGTCTTGAGAAATGTTTTTACATTTTACATACTTCTCTTCCTCTAAGGATGCTGGATCTGAATGCGCATCTGAAGGAGATGATGACGATGTGGAAGAAGAAGAGGAGATCAGTTCCTCCGGACACACCGGAGGCGATCAGAAGTATGACAAAGAAATTGACGTGGCTGAGGAGGGAGAGGGGCTAAGGAGGTACAGAGAGGCGCGTGCCAATGAGATGTTCCCCGATGAAGTCGACACTCCCCTAGACATCCCAGCCAAGACACGGTAAGAACCACAACTGTTCCAACAATGTATCTGTCAATGTTAGATTTTAAAGGCATAGTTCACCTAAAAAACTTAATTATACTTGCCATCATGGTCTTCCAATCTCTTTGGGGTTTTTTCATGCAATGACGGTTCATAATTGGCATTAGGGATGAGCATATATTAAAATTGGCTGTTACCGATAAACCGATAATTATTTTTATGTAATGGCCATTATTACAATTCAGTAAAAATAAAACACTAAATACTAAAATCCATCCTTTTGAATGCTACAATTCAATTTAGGCATCACAACATTATAATATATAGTATGGAAATATGGGTATTCAATAGGATTACATTTAACAGTGTTAAGTGTTTTAGTAAGTGTTAAGGTAATATAAATGTTGCAAACAGTTAAAATAAACATGGTTGATTTGATAAATAAATAAAAAGCTCTAATATAGGCGGATAACCGATATGGTACTGACATATTGAATTGTATATGAAAATATATGTGTGTGTGTGTGTGTGTGAATTATATATGATGTATATGAATTGGCTGTTTTACCAGTAGTTGACTGTGCTGTCAAACTCCAAAAAAGACAAAAGCACCATGAAGGTCTTAAATATAGCTTTACATTGCTGTTTAAAAGAAAAAAAAAAAAAAACGTACTGATGCCAGACTTTTGAACAGTAATGTACACAAGGTTTCTACCCAGCTTACTGGTCTGTTCTGCATGTTCAGGTTCCAGAGGTACAGAGGTCTGAAGAGTTTCCGTTCCTCCCCATGGGACCCCCTGGAGAACTTGCCCCCCAACTACTCGCGCATCTACCAATTCCAGAATTTTGAGCGCATGCGTCGCCGAATATTAGCAGATGCTGCTAGCGAGGAGGAAGGAGCGATGGTTTGTATGGGGGAGGGGGTGTGGGCTAGAGAGTTCTCACAAATATCTTTGTTCTGTTCCAAAAGCGTTTGTGTTTCACTGTTTACCCAAGGAATTTGTATGGAAATGTCCATCTTTTATTCCTGCAGGTAGGCTGGTATGTGACTCTTCACATTGTGGACGTTCCTCCCTCAGTAATGGAGAGCTTTCTGACCGGAAAACCATTAGTGATGGTGTCCCTGCTACCACATGAACAGAAGGTACTTACAGCTTCTCAAACATTTTAAGTCATTAACATAAAAATCCCAAAGGGTAAAATTTAGTTGAGATGTTTCAGTTTTGAAATGCAGTGCTACTGCTCAGTTTAAATGCACTTTGACAAATAATTATAGTCAGTATTGAAATGGCCATCTCTTTGCAGATGTCAGTGATGCAAATGTTGGTGCGGCAGCACCCGAGCAACACAGAACCCATCAAGTCTAAAGAAGAGCTGGTGTTTCAGTGCGGTTTCAGGCGCTTCAGAGCTTCAGCCATCTTTTCACAGCACACTTCTGGTAATAACAGCCTATAGAGAGCATCATGTTTTTCAGAGGACATCTTTTATAGCAGGGGCTTTCAAACATTTTAATGCCACGGACTCCTAAATAGGATGTTCCCTTTGCCAGGGACCCCTTTCCTAACTAATAAAATAAAAATACACACACATGTTGAAAATGTGTACAGTATTATCCGGAAAATATTTACATAGTAACTAATGGTGTGTAGAAAAAAGGATACAGCTGTGTTTATTGTTATGAAGATAAAATATAAAAGAGTGGTAAAACTTTAGTTTAGGGTCCAATTCTCATTATTAACTAGTTGCTTGTTAGCATGCATATTACTATGATATTGGCTGTTTATTAGTACTTAAAGCTAAACTATAAAGCACATATTAATACCTTATTCTGAATGACCATATTCTATAACCCTTAATCCTACCCAATACCTAAACTTAACAAATACCTTACTAACTATTAATAAAGCAGTAATTAGGAGTTTATTGAGCAGAAGGAATAGCTCATAGTTATTTAATAGTAATAATTGGAGCCTAAACTAAAGTGTGACCAAAACAGTTACTGTCATTAATCTCATGAACACGGACTAATCTTTGAAAACCAGAACAAAACGGTAATGTAATTTTTATTTATTTATTTAATGATATATTTTTATTTTTTATAATAAATATAAATAAATATTATAATAATTTGGTTTTATTAATTGATTTGGATTTTTTTTTATCAACTTTATCATTCTCTGGGTCTCGGAAATCCTGTAAAGCAGAGGTTTTCAAACTGGAGTGCGAAGTCTAGCATTATGGTTGATTTGTACGTGAAAAAAATGCCGACTTATTTGGGTCAACAATCCCTTTTAACGAAGCCTTTTTGTCTGTCCAGATGATGAATCTGACAGGGTTAAATCCATTTTTCTATGTCCTCAGCTGATAAACACAAGTTGGAGCGGTTTCTGCGTCCTGATGCTCCTACAGTGATGTCTGTCTATGCCCCCATTACCTTCCCCACAGCTGGTGTCCTGGTCTTCAAACAGAGAGACAATGGTGGGGAGAATCAGACACAACATTTGATTCAAAAAAAGAACTGCCTTCACCAGTACAGCATGTGGTACAGCTTTTTTGTTTTGCCTTTACCGCAGGTATGCAGGACCTGGTGGCCACAGGTACTCTTTTGAGCTGCGATCCTCGGCGTGTGGTTTTGAAGAGAATCGTGCTGAGTGGACACCCTTTCAAAATAAACCGGCGCTCTGCTGTGGTTCGTTACATGTTCTTCAACAGAGGTGAGAACGGAGGTGTTTCCTCTGTTTATCTTCAGATGTGTGTGTGGCGTTAAATGAATCATTCTGTTGAGATCTAACATTTGAGACCAACATTAAAGCATTTCTTTTTTTTTTTTTTGCAGATGATATTCTTTGGTTTAAGCCAGTAGAACTACGTACAAAATGGGGACGAAGAGGACACATCAAAGAAGCTTTAGGTATGAAAAAACAACAAAAAATACTCCGCTGTGGAGAACTTTTAGGCCTGGTTTTGCAGACACGGCTTAGATTAAGCCAGGATTAGGCCTTAATTCAATTAGACATTTAAGTAGCTTTTTTTTAAAACGTGAAAAAAAAAAAAACATTACTGGTGTGCATCTTGAGACAAAAACAATGACACTGACATATTTAAGATATGTCCTCTAAAACCACTCAAAGATGCATTTTAGTCTGGGATTATCTTAAGACTTTTCTGTGAAACCTTGGGATAATGAACTTAATATTTACTAAATAATTTACTAGCATTTTAAACTTGACAATACAAACATGCCTCAAAATATACATTTGACCAATTAATCACAAAATATTTTTTCATGATGATAATTTTACTATTATTATTATTAATAATAATAATTCTAATTGAATTTTTTTATCAATACATTTTTATCAATAAAAAGCTTACAATAAAAACAATATTATCATCATTAGTAATATTATTTTTTATTAAAATTATTTCATAATTAATGAATACTTTAAATATTAAGGCATTAATTATCTTACAATTATTAATGATAATAAAAACAATAGTAATAATCAAAATAATAACAGCTGTATTATAAAATATTTGTGTATTTAAGATTAATAATAATAAATATTCATAATGATTATTTTATTGTTGAAATCTAATGATTCTTTAGTTATATTTATCAAAACCAGTAATAAAACTGTTTTTTTAAAAGTATCAGTTCTGAATATTTACACAAAAGTAATGAGTTTTGTTTGTAAATAATATTGGTAGAAATAATATTCATAGATTAATACTTTACTGGGCTGAAAATATACATAGGAATGATTGTAACAAAATGGCTAACAAAATTGCATTAAGTTTTGTCTAGTTTTTAATTGGGGGAGACAAAGAGGGAAAAAGTATATTCTTAAAAAATAGGTGTTGGGAATGTTGGGTACTCTTAAGTATTTTATGACACTTCTACTTGTGCTTTTGCAGGTACTCACGGCCACATGAAGTGTGTATTTGACAGTCAGATGCCCTCGCAGGACACAGTGCTGATGAATCTGTATAAGAGGGTGTATCCTCGCTGGTCCTACGACCCCTATGTCCCCGCCCCTTTGCCCTGGGTCAAGAGAGAAGAGTCACCGGCGCTCTGTGACATTGACATGGACTAGAAGCAGGAAGTTATGAACTGAAAGCAATGGAAGCATAACATGACAGCTACTCAGATATTGATTCTCTGTACTTTAATTGACAATTAAATGTCGATATATAATTTCTGTGCTTGTTTTGAGTGTTTTTCAAGCGTTTCCAATAGTTTAATTTGATCAAGTCCCTCAGTGACCACTAGATGGCAAACATGTATTAAAGTGAAAATGGTTTCTTTCCACAGAGTAAGAGTTTGACATTCCTTTTTGAGTCTGGGATGTTTTTTTTTTTTTTTTACCAATGTCAGTACAGACATAATGGCGTTGGTTATTTACAGCTTCAGGTTGACAAATTGACCCATGAAATAATTTCTCAAACACAAATGTTTGCTAACCAGTAAAACGCATCCTTGGCAGTGTTGTGGAGGAGCATAGAAAAAAAAAGTGTGAACTGAACTAAATTCCTTTCAAAACCCAAAGAGAGAGTGTCTTGTGTTTTTATGAGGGAGGCAGTGGCGCAAACCTGCATCTAAACTCTCATTGTAATTACTGTCATTGCAATCTTTTATTTCTCATCATTTAGCTCAAACCAAACCTCACGCTGGAATATTTTCTCCCTCAAGTATGTCCTCAACAACAACTGCAGCCCTTTCTGTCCTCTGGCTGCCATCGTTCAGAATCGCTGGCAACGGTGAGAGATGATTATCATTGGTGAACGAATGCATTGCGACTATTATTTATTCTATGACGCTGCCATATGCAGATGACAGTGAGATTCTATGGGCCTTTATGGCGCAGCTGGAGTGTGTATGTGTGCCGTCTGCACTGTTATTCTCTTTCATTCCTACAGACTCTTCCACCACTCCCTCTCCCTGGTGGTTCCCTGACCTGAAGCCCCCTTTTCACCACCATCTACACTCTCTCACACTGGGAGCGTGACCCTCCGTTGTTTTCTCGCCGGATCCCCAAATGTTTTACAGTTCTTTCTTTCTCTACCCCTCTCTCTCTCTCCCCTCTCCCCTCGCTCTTTTGCTCTTCGGAAAAACAATGATTTATGAATTGTAATATTTATCATAAAACAGTGCTCTTGCATGCTTGCAGCTACATGATTCATCCCCAGATTCTGTTGGGACCACACCACAGACGCATGCCAATATGTCTGGGAAAAGAGAAGGTGAAGCTTTGGGCTCAAAAAACACAATGTGATCCAAGAAACGGGGTATCAAAAGTTCAATATGTACATTTTTATCCTGCACTGTGAATTTGATTATGGTGGAAAAAGTCAAATAATGATAAAACAATCGCAATAGGGTAATACTTCTTTATTGCCTAGGGGTGCACTCGAAGCTCTGGACGGTTTAAGCTGAGGCAGTCCATTTATTTTCTCGTTCATTTTTTAAGCCATAGTGCACCGGGGGCATTGAGCGGGGATGTGTTAAACACATCTTGTTTAAAGCTGAATGGGGTGTGGTATGCCTGGCCAAATGTTCATGATCTAGAGAGGAAATCTAATCCTCCCACACTGGAGATTGTCCTTAAAGAAATATTCCGGGTTCAACACAAGTTAAGCATCGACAGCATTTGTGGCGAAATGTTGATTAGCAGTAAAAAAATAACTTTGATTCACCCCTTGTTTTGTTTAATAAACAAAATAAAAATCTGTTACAGTGAGGCACTTTCATTGGAAGTCAATGGGGCCAATCTGTAAACATTAATATACTCAGTGTTTCAATAGCATAGCCACAAAACATAAGTGAGATAAAATGATTTTGTGTGTGAAAATTCAGTTACTAACTTTTCTGTGTGAAGGTATCTTATTTTACACCTACTCAAGGAAAATCCTAAAACGACCATAAAAATCAGTTTCTGCCTTTAAATCCGTCAAAAATTGCCTAAATGTAACCTTGAATGCAGAAATGTGATGCTTGTAATTTCATAAAAGCACTTACATTAATAATTCTTCTGTTAAAACTTGAGCTGTAATATTGTTCTCATTGTTTTTAAGATCGTTTTATGCCAACAAAGTTGTAAAATTGTTTATGCAGAAATGTTTTGTTTTTTTACACTAAAATCACATTGTTTATATTTTGTGGCTTTACTTTTGAAACTGAGCATTTTAATCTTTATGAATTGGCCCCATTCACTCCAATTAAGGGACTTATTGTAACTTTGATTTGTCTTTCTCTCTTTTTTTTTAAAGAAAACAAGGGACGTGTCAAAATAATTATTAGTGATCATCATCTTTATGCCACAAAAACTGTGAACTGAGCTTCACTTGTATTGACCCCTGAATATTCCTCTAAAAACATGCGTGGAATGTGATTATCGAGTTTTTCCTCCACTTGAGCCCCACCGCGTACCAGAAACATCCGCTTGAGATTAACGTGGAAATGTTGAATTGTGTTTTGGCTGATCGAAAGCAAAATGTTTGTGACAGTGAGGGACAAATTATATGGAGGTATATTGGACAGCGCTCATATGAGCATGTGATTGGTTTCGACCACAGTCAGAAAGAGTTAATGCTGGTGGCTTGGGGCCTCTTGGACCAGGAATGTCCTGTGGTTCCCAGTTCACTGCCACCACACACAGCTGGATCCCACTGAAGACATAATGGGTGAAAGATTTTTCCAGTGGAAGAGGAGAGAGAGAGAGAGAGAGAGAGAGAGAGAGAGATTGATTGCAGGGGAGGAAGAGATAAGAGGAGAACCACTGAGTGTTTAAATTGAATCTAAAACAGAGATCGTGCAGGAGTATAATTTAAGTGCCGCTCAGTTGGGAAAACAAGAATAAGCAAATATGTTTGAGAGGAGGAGAAGGGGGAAGGGGATGGAGGGGTGTGAGAAGGAGATGGAGAGCAAGAGTGGCTGGCGTTTATGGATAGCAGATGTGGCGCTGTGGGATTTTGGCAGGGGCCAATGGTGCCTGAGTCCTGCACTGGCTGGGTGGCACCAGGGTGAGAGCGAGGTCAGAGCACCGCAGCACACAGCCCATAAAACATCGCGAGAGAGACGCACACACAGAGGGCAGCAAGCTTGGGACAGCAATACGCCACAGAACATGCAGAACTCTTCAATACTGGAGCAACAGCTTATGCAACTTAAAAACAAGAAAACGATGAAATCATGATCTATCCACTCACATGTAAGGTTTAAAATCAATACATGCCATTTCTGTGTCATTATCCCAACAGAATTGGAAAAAAATAACAGTTGCATCCTAATGCTGCATTCAAACAATTTCTTAAGTTCTTGAGCACTAAATTATAGTACTTTCTATGAATATGCAGGTCTAGCATTAATACAATCTGATGTTATGAAAGCATTCCCTTTGCTGAAACATCAATTTATTGGCCTAGATAGGGTACTAAGTTTAGTGTGTGATTAGAAGTGTTATACAATAGCAATAATGGTCTGTTTATTCTTAATCATGAAAAATATGTTACTTAATGTCTTAAATATCTTAAATATACTTAAATATCACATTAAGTTACCAAAGCTAAGAAGTTAATTTAAACATTTCACTTTCTGTTTTTAGTTAGCCTGCTAAAAGTTTAGCTTAGTCTAGCCTTTTAGCATATACAGTAGGTCAAACATACAGTCAAACATACCACTAAGCTTAGCTCTTTTAATTAGCTTGAACAAGATATCATAACACGCCATGTTTCCAATCGTTGAGGAAGGAGGGGATGTTGCAAAATTCCCCAAACAAATTCTGTGATGGCAAAGCTGAAATTTTAACAGCCATTACTCCAGACTTCAGTGTCATGATCCTTCAGAAATCATTCTAATATGCTGATTTGATTTCAAGAAACATTTCTTATTATTATCAGTGTTAAAAACAGTGCTGCTTTAAATTTTTTCAGGATTATTTGATGAATAGAAAGTTCAAAAGAACAGCACTTTATTTGAAATAGAAAACTTTTGTAGCATTACAAATGTCTTTACTGTAGCGGGAGGAGGAAAAGTGCTACTATTACGCTTCATTCTCTTCTGTTATTTCTTAGGCACCCTTTTCTTGCCACATCTATTTGTCTCAATCATAACCTCTCAGAATTCCTCAGTAAAATCAAACATCCTGTCATTTTCTGTACACTCACTCTCCCTTTATCTCTTTCTGTCTCTCTCGCTGTCTTGTTCCCCCTTCCTCTCCCCTTACCCTGGCCCTGACTCCCTGGTTCCTGGGGCCTGGCCAAGGCGTGTGTCCCCGAAGGAGCCAGTGAGGAGATGGAGAGAGGGGGCAGAGCAGGGGCTGAGAGACAGGCTCCAAAACCACAGCTGCGGCAGCCCTGCCTCGCCTTCCTCTCTCCTGTCCTCTCTCTCTCACTTCACTTGAGTTTGCGAGGAGCTGGCCTGGCACACGCCCCAGCTCTGCCATTAATCAGAGGAGAGGGGTAGTGTGTGTGTTTGTGCTGATAGAGAACTGGCTGGAACGGGGGTGGTATGGAGACCAGGACCTCCCAACAAAGCAGTGGAGTTCACCCAGCGAGCGAACAGGGGAGGGAGTCTGACAGACAAAAAGCCTGGTGCGCAGATCGTGACTCTTCGGCGAGAGAGATGGAGATGAGATAGACGAAGAGAAGTTGGATGCGTTTAGGTGAGGCGTGAGGGAGTGCGAGGCAATAGGCTAGCGGAAATGGACCTGGGGTCCGTTGAGGAGGAAGAGAGGAGATCCAAGATTCTGTCTATCATTGCATATAAACATGGAAAATCGAATGGTTCAATGCAAACAGCTGTAGAATGTGCACTTTTGTCTCATTAAGGCAACTCAGTGAAAAGAGTTGGCCACAGTGCATTGCGCTCATGGTTAATGCATATCCCAGATACCAGGCCTGAACCGCTGCCCAAGGTCTCGGTGCATTACTGTACCACACAAATCAAAGCTGCTATACAGAATGAAATTAAATACAGTTCTAGTCAAACCTTTGGACGCACCTGACTGGATTTATGTTCCTCATGAAACTTTTCCTATAAAGGCGTAAGCTTATATTTTTGTAAGAAAATGTTAATTATGCTTATGCACAAATTTCTTTGCTTAACTAAAACTGTATTTTTTTATATATGTGAATTGGAATGGATAGTGTGGGAAGAACGCTGCCAACCAGTGCTCAGCATATACAGAAACTACTGTTTAAAACGCGATGCACCTCATCAAGTCAGTGAAGAGAATGAATGGAATGTGCAGAGTATGGGGACCACAAAAACATTATAGAAAAATTGTGTAAAAATGTAATATTATTATTATTAAGAAAGACTGCACATTCCATTCATTCTCTTAACTTAATTTCATGAGGTGCATCGCGTTTAAAACAATAGTTTCCATCTACACTATCTAACTCATATATTAAAAACAAAAAAGTAATTACAATTTCAGTTTAGCAAAGAAATTCATGCATAGGATAAATAGTGTTCATATTAGATAAAAGTGTTAAATATATGTATATTATTTATATATTTTTTTATTTTTCATTGTATAAATTAATCTTTATACATAAAGTATATCTGCCATTATATTTTAGGAAGAGTAGCTACTTTGAAGAAGCTAAAATAAAAGAGTTTTGATTTGTTTATTATCATTATTAATTATTCGTTTTGAGGACTTTAAGATGTGGAATAGCAGCTATAGTCATAATAAATAATCTGCATGTGTGTCCAAACTTTTGATTAGTTTACATTTTGAAACTACCTTGTACCCTATGGGTCTCTCCAGCAGGAGAAATGCTGCAGGCAGATTCACCCCAACTAAGAGTGCAGCATTAGGAACGGATTTCCTTTATAATGCCTTTTTGATTGGACATGATAGGTGCCCTAGTTGTTATAGGTGTCCTGGACTGATTGTACCTCAGAGTGCATTTTGCGCATATTAGATTGGACAATGTTAAAATGTGACTGGTAAATGAGGGCAGACATTCTCTATTACAGCACGGGGACAGGTCCCTAAAGGAAAACGGTTCACACAAAGTCCACAAGATCCTCCCCCCACCCGCCTCCATTTTCCCCCTGATTATCCAGGTGGGAGTGAAATATAAAAAAAACCCCAAAGCACTTCCAACCTGCTCCCCCCACCCCCACTGGGCCTCCCTGCATGCCTGTCTGCTGACATCACCAGTCCGATCTCTCTCCTCTGCTCTATCCTTCCCTTTAGCTCGGCTTCCTGCCCCCATGATGTCACATGCCATATGGTTTTCAGCGAGAATCAAGCCGGAAAAGAGATTTAGAGAGGAGAGAAAAGGAGGAGGTTCGGCGTAGAGTGTGCGTAGGCCACAGAAAACAAAAGGCTGCTCTTCCCTTGTGTGTGTGTGTGTGTGTGTGTGTGTGTGTGTGGAGTGGCTCTGAGAGGCTAATGAGGAGAGTTTAGAGAGCAGAGACCACTGAGCGGACAGCCATGTGCTCCACAGATGGATCATTTGCTCAGACACCAAGACGACCAGTGACCGCTGGTGCCAACATGTTGCTTGCAGCCCTCGGGCCAGGGTGGCACAGTGACCCTGGTCTCTCTGACTCACTGAGTCGGGCTCCACCTTTTATAACAGGTGATGCTGTCTACACTAGATGCGACAAATCCCCGGCATGAAACTGTTCTGTTTCTGACGTACTTCGTGCACTTGAACTATTTCTGACACGAAAGACAAATGGATATACAATAGTTGCTTTAACGCATCCGGTTAGACATCCTTAAGGCCCATTCACACCAATAACGATAACTATAAAGATAACTACAGCGATATCTATATTAGCGTCCACATCAATGCACAATTACATTCTTATTACAAGCATGTGCTGCAATTTTGTCATCTGCCCTACTTTAACTACTACGTTAAACGTATAGTTTAAAAATGGGTCTAAATTTAAAAGAATAGCAGAGTCCACACCACAACTATAACGATAACATCACAGAGGAACAAAATCGTTGGAATCACTATCAGAGCAGGGATTGAATAACTTTTTCCAGCTGATGAACGATGAAAACAGTGACAGCCAATCAGAATCCATCTTGCTTTAACGAGATAAATCGTTTTACGTTTAAAGAGGCAGGTGACTTTTCCAAGTAAGACATGTTCCTGGATCAACATCTTTTGTTGATCCTTCACAACATTCCTGTCTCCAATCACTATCCCTATCCCTAAACCTAACCCTACCCATAACTTCTCCCTAAAATCAGAGGGAAACTTGACATAAACTCTAAACTTGTCCCTCAAATCTGATTGGTTGATTGGAATGTTGTTCCAGGAACATGTTGCACTTGGTGAAATCACATTCACCATTTATCCTTAGTTATAATTTTATAGTTGTGGTTCTTGGTGTGAATGGGCTTTACTCTCAATCGCTGTACATTAGTGTGTGCTGGAAAGTTAGAATGACATCTGGTAACAATAGACACGCTCTGCGAAGGTATTTTGAGGAAGTCGCACCATCACAGGCTCTAAAATAGTTGGTTTGCACAAGTGGTGCACATGCCTTTCCCTCCAACGCAAGTGTTTGAATCACAACATGCCCAGTTCAAACCCACACTCACATTCTCCCAATCAATCATGACAGCTTCTCATTTAGCTTTCATCTCCAGAAAACGGCAACACTGCCAGCGGAGGACGCTTCCGCGTGTCGGACAAAAGGCAGAGGATGCAAATGACCTGTCTTTGCGTGCCTATACTAAAGCTGTCTCGCAGCATCACATTAGAGTGAATTAGGAGAGGGTGTGTGTAAATGTTGGGCCTACCGCTCAATTTCTGGTGAGATGTTGGTTCTCAGGGGTGTGTCTGGCATAGGGGCCCGGTGATCTTGCATGTGGTAAATTGAGCGGTTGTACCCACAAAGATAGAAACAGTGCTCATCATGCTGCCATAGAGAGAACACTCTGGTTGGGTGTCTGGCCAAGGGTGCAAGGCAACAAACAGCTCAACCGCTAAATAGCTGTTCCCATGGATGACACAAGGGCGCGTTATGGAGCGGGATAAAGGCCGGTGCCACGGGGCGTCTGACGATCAGGGGTCCCAAACTGAGAAACCTATAGAAACATGCCACAACAAATGTAAAATTGAACACATAATTGCAGCTTTGATATCGTATATAATAACAGTACATTGTTGTACGTTTTACAAAACTTTTATTTTGCCATTATGAGAAAAATTACTCTTACAAAATTATTTATTTATTTATCGACTTAATTGTGTTTTATTATTTATTAATTAATTTATATTGATATGTTTATATGTTTTGTCTTTTTGTTAACTATTCTGCAGACTATTATTTATTTATGCTTTATTGTTATTGGTATTTATGTATTTTTCAATTGTTATAATTTTTAAGTTTAATTATTATTTACATTTATTTATTAATTAATTCGTTTATATTTGTATATTTATAATTTATAATCATATTTTTTCTTTTATTAATAAATTGTTATAAATCTCTATTATGGTTCATTATTTTCTAATTAGGTTATTCATTTATACATTTACTTATATTTATATTATTGTTATTCTTATCTATGTTATTTTTTTTCAATTATTACAATTCTATATTATGGTTTACAATTTAAAAATTTATATTATTATTTATTTATATAAGGATTTTTCTCATAATTGCAACAACAGGGGGCCTCCAGTGACGCTGGTGCACCTGAGATTTGCAGGATCGCAATTCGTCCTTGCTTTAACTGTAGACCTTATGCTGGGAAACAACAATGTTATAGTAAATTGAGTGGAATGCTATTAGTCATTCCCTATGCATACTTAAACTTGATGCGTTGGTCCCAAGTCAGGCATTCATCAGATTATTCTCAACTTTGACAGAAAAGTGCAGTCTCACAGACCCACTTACAGACCAATATCACTCATGCACACGGCCAATAAAGTTTAACATGCAGCACATAAACATCCCACTTGTTAAAACAAAATTTGTTCAGCTCTCTTGCACTCTGTCCATCTTTTACACACACACAATCCTGTCACACTTTTTCACTCTTACAAATGTTTCTGAAACACACGTGTGCACATTCAAATAAACAATACTAGGTGTGTTGTTTAGTAGGTGACGAATGATTGTTAAGTGTCAGTGGTTGTGCAAGTGTGCTCTGTGATCCAGTGACAGGCCTGGTTAACGTTTTAACCCAGATTTCATTCACTTAATCACTGTTAACACCAGCATTCACCTGTTGTTGACTCATTAGGAATTCAGATGTTAAAGTGTGAATTCACTAGCTAGCTGCATGGCTGCAGGGAGGTAACTGTGATTGCTGAGATAAAGTCTTGAAGTTCACTTCCTCTCTGTCGATCAGAGAGATTGGCTATGTGATGTCTGAAGTGTTTCCATATCCCTCACTTGAACATATATCCAAATAAACAAAATTAAAATTTTGCTTGTGGGCATACTGGGCCTCATTCATGAAACACAAGCAGAACAAATTTGTGTGTAAATTTTTTATGTTAATTGAATGTGACTATTTATGCAAGAATGGTTAGAAATTTGTTCTGCTCATGTTGCATGAATGAGGCCCAATGTGTCCTCAAGAAAGTGAAAGAGCTGACTTTGGCAAATATAACGCGCCAGTAAACAAACAATAAACATAACAGAGCCAAATGACTTTCGTGTCACATGAGTCAAGGTCAGTGAGTCACAGGGGTCAAATTCAGCAATTATATTTAACAACTTAGCTATTTCGAGCAACTGATTCCCATTGTTTCTCTCCGACATATGGGCAGTGAATTTTATACCACACCGTAACATTAAAAGTGAACTGAAAAACATCCAGGTGCTGTTTGGACCCAGATCTGTCCTTTGTCTAGCTTTGCCCATCTTTGTTTTTTTTGAGGTTATCATAAGTTCATCAGGAGAAACTGGAAGTGAAAGACAATACATTCACCTCAGTAAAGCCAGACTGCTATGAGTTTGACAATTCTAATTAAAAAGCAGCATTTTGAACTGCAGTAATTTCAGGAGAGAGACCATGAAACAGATGTCAGTCAGCTGTTAGAGTAATTCAAGGTCCCGGGGGGGCAGGTTGCGACATGAAAAGGCTTCTGCCAGCTGAGTGCCCGACGAAAAAACACTTTCATCTCAGCGATCAACAACAAACGAGAGACGCCACAAAGTGATAGCAAAAATCATGACAAAACATGACACCATGGGAATCTCTGTCTTAAATTCACAAGGCAGTCTTAAGGTGTAGTTGTCATGTTTCTTACAAGAAAATATGAATAACTATTAAAACTGTGTGCAGCAAGATTATGCATGAATGAAGGCCTTATAAAACATAAAACACTCTAAAGTCCCTTAAAGACACCTGGCATCTCTTTTCTACCACAACAGTATTTAATAAAAATAAAACTGTACTTAATAAAAATTAATAGGGTATGTGATGATGAATAAAGAGGAATATAAAAAACCTGAAAGAAATAAAGATATTTAAGAACTTTCTTATTAAAGAATTGAACACCACAAAATCCTCACTTCAAAAAACAAGAACAGGTGAAATATTTCAATAATCTGTAACAAAAACATAAATTCAGCTGCATAGCTAAATTAAACATTTATAAAACTGATCAGAAAATTGTAGGTAATTAATCCTAACATGTGATCTCATCAAGGACAGGAAGTTCCTGGATCAACATTTTTGTTGGTCCTTGAACAACATTCCAATCAACCAATCAGATTTTAGTGACAAAATTACAGTTTATGTCAAGTTTACGCTTACAACCAGGGTTATGTGCTTCTACATCAGTGTTATTCACCTATCATTTCAATCTGATTTTAGGGATAGAGGAAGGGATAGGGTTAGGAGGACAACATTTTTGGACAGGAATATGTTGATCCAGGAAAATTGGCATATGCAGTTTTTTACTTGTCATATGCAATTTTAATACAACTTGGTACGCTATATTGACACTATTTTATTTTTTTTATATGATTTACAGCAGAATTGAATTCTGTTTGTATTACTGATCATTATTTTCCTGTTTATCACTGTAAAGCTGAAAAAGCGCTATAAAGGTTTAAATTACGATTAAAGCACTTTTTCCTTCAATATATCGAGGCATATTTATGTTAACCCTTTCACACGTAAGTTTAAAATATTCTAACTGACACCCCCAGTGGGAGTTTTTCAAGGCAACCGTTATTTAGAACCTGTCACTTTAATGTTTCCATGGTGACACGTGACACAGCGCAACCACAACACAGCGCTGAATGAATGATGATCTGCTTTTATGTAATTTTTCCTTTTTTATTCAAAATATTCACAAATGTATTAGCTATAGCATGAAACACTGATATTCCTACTGTCAAATATGTGTAAGTGGATGTGTTTTGTTGTTTAAACACCTTTATAACGATCGCGTTAGTTGAGCTGTATGCACGATGGGCGGCCCCGTGTTAGTTAGTGCCACAGAGAATCGGATCTGTTGGATTTACAAGGCGACAATTCCTCCACTTCTCACGAAATACAAGAAAGTAAGTGGCCAGTGAATTGGGAGAAGAATAGAGTCAACTTTAAAGTTATTTACACAATATGTATCTGATATGAATAAAACGTGTCGTCTTATTATAATGGAAAGGATTATTACTGCCGCTTCCATAGACATCATTGTGTATTTTACAAACTCAAAATCCTTGTTTTGGTAGTACTTATGTGTATTTAAAAGTTTGAAACCTAAAATAAACATTATGTTGTTGAAAACACTCAATAGTTGTGATATATGTAAGCACTGAGCGCATCTGTCTCTGGCTCAGCGTCAGCCAACCATAGACAGTAAAAGAAAACCAGCCAACGTGCGAGAGCACGTTTGAATTTAGCAGTTGATCACGTGATGCACTGACCTTTCTAATCACACAGGTGATCGTGCTCCTGGGACCCGCCAAGACTGATCACACCGGTGTGATCGTGTAGGGTAAACAGTTTAAAAAAACATCATGTTTTCCAAAATAACGCATTTGGGCTACTGCTATAGGCACATATCGTGACTCCAGCATGGTTGTGTATGAACTTAACCACCAAGCCATAGGGGGCACAGGAGCACACTATCATTTTTTGATCTTGCGAAGGTTAACCCTTTTAGAAGAAGAACTGGTAAACATTTGTTTCATGGCTAAAATAAAAATAAATTGTGTGAAGTTCAGAAACAGAAACCATGCCACCAAATTTTAAAATAGTGCTACCAAGAGCAGGTACAACTTTGGCAAAATTCAGGTTTATTTATAAAAAAACAACAACAAAAACAAACAAACATCAGAGGACAGTCTAAATCCACCTGCTAGCATGGTGCATAGCACTGGGACTGAAGTTGACTCTAAAGTAAAAGTGAATTAAATACCAAAGGATACCACTTTGAAGAGCCCATTCTTTGCCATGAGGACAACAGAGTCAAGTCAAGTATATTTATTTAGCGGTTTTCACAATATAAATTGTATCAAAGCAGCTTCACAGTATCAATCAAATAACATAATGTTTGTTTCATTGTGGAAAAAAAACATCCACGAGACGGCTGATCAATGGTATTAATGATTGGTTAATTAATTTCAATATCCCAAGCCAAAGGCAACGCAAAAGTCATACCATTAGTAGCAACAGGGTGATATAAGGTGGTTTATTATTGTCGTTTCTCCACTCTTGTATTAATAAACGTTGAACTCAAAAGAAGTAAGTGCAGTGTTAAGCAATTTATTTATCACACACACCACGCCTGTTCATAGGCTACTTCCCCCCCCCCCCCTTTTTTTAAAAGAGATCCCCACAAAGATGAAATCATAATTCGAACCCTGATTACATCCATCTAACAAAAATTAGAATGTGCTTATGTTAGTTTAGAAATGCATGCCACATATTATGACGAATAAATGTACCGGTATTCTATATAATATAAGCCATTAGGTGTCGCTGCGCGCGCAGCCTGCAGTGATTCTGAAGACGAACGCCAATCAGAGTCCATCCAGATTCTCAAGTGTCCGATCCATTCTAACACGAGAAGAGGGAGAGAGAAGGGGAGTAGGGTAAAGGACAAGGGACAACACGGAAGAAGCTGGAAACACCGGGAAAGGGTAACGTTTTAAAGAGGAATTTGGACGATTGGGGATCTTTGGACAGGGGAAATCCCGTAAAGGGAAAGTCAAGATCGGCAAGAGCATCAGACATGAATCCGAGGTGAGTTTATGTTAATGAATGTATAGTGTGAGTTAGGCTACCTGCGGCGCGTTCAGGTGTGCTAAGTGAGCGCGTGCCAACATACTTACCTGATAGATTACGATAACTGGCGCTCGTTCGTGCAGGCGTGTCTGGACAGCAGGAAAACCTATTCTACTTTTTAAACGGATTTTCTTTTTTAAATAGGCTACTACTTAGTATGCATCGTAAAATACATATATAGCCTACAAATTATCTTAAAATGTTTTCATCCCAAAATTGGTCAACAAATAAAAAAAGTAGTAACCAGAGTAACTATCACATAGCCTACTATCACTATTAGGCTACATACTACAACATATTTCATTCCGTCTGTATAGCTGTTAGAACAAAAACAGATCAATATACATTCTTAAAAATAAAGGTTCTTCAAGAGTTCTAAAGTTCCGCAAGGAGTTCAAGTAGGAATCTTATCCTGATGAAGAACCGTTTTTTTTTTTTTTTTTTTTACCTGTGTATGGTTTTGTATGAGTTGTATTGTTTTTTTGTAGATGAAAAAAAATGTTATTGATGTCACATTATGGGTGAAGACCAGTGGTTTATGTTTTTTTAAAGCACCAGTACATGCAGTACAAGATATTAACATAAAATTGAACTGAATTCAAATCTTTTTTTGTTAAGAGTTAACAGTAAACTGCGATCTATCAATAGGCCATGGCATTACACTGACATTAGACCTGCTAATAAAAAGAATGATCTTACTTGTAGCCTTAATTTTCGGAATAAACAATTAGCTAAATAAATGAAGATTACACATGTATTATTGAAGCTCACAAAATTTCCAGTGGTGTAGTTACATAGGACTACATTTTGTAAGTGTGTTGGGTGATGCAGTATGCATAATTTCTGCAGCTTTTCAGTCTTGTTATCAGGATCAAATAAATGCCTGTGTAAAAGTGTGTGAGTTATGAATTGTGTCACTAAGGATATAGCACTGATGCTACAGATACACCAATAAATTAGCTTACAAATAATTAAATCTTACATTTGTCCAGATAATAATTCTAGATTGAATTTTTCAACTTCAGTGTCAAGGGCATCTAATTGTTTGAGATCAAAACATTGCTTACCATCTAAGTTCCCGTACAAAAAAAACTACTTTAACGCTTTATTTTAAGGTGACATATTTACACATTACTGCATTGTACGTACTAGTAATAACAGTAAATTGTGCATAATTACAAGTAACTAACCCTAAACCAAACCTTAACCGTCACTGTTTAGTAGTACATGTTAAATTAATATTAAGCCTATTTGAGTAAGTACAATGTAACTATTTCACCTTAAAATAAAGTGTAATAAAAAGTATTAAGGCAGCACCAAAGTATTTTTGATTATATTTTGATATAAAGGCTATAACCGTACATATTCCTCAAGGTTCTTCCAAAAATACCATGGTACAGCCATACAATGTTAAAAACATGATGGTACTTTTTTGCAGCTGTTGTGCAACTGTATTAAAGTAATACAATTTAAATAAGACATAGCTACATTTTTATGCAAAAGTTAATCAGTGTATTTGTGAGTAAACATACAGACAGGGGTGTGCCGTTTCAGTATTTATTTTCCTGAATAACATTATCAGGAACTCAATACAGAAGTTATGGCCACCATTAGGCTATCCATGTTTAAGTAGTTCACAGTCATAATAACAGCAACTCTATAACGTAAAAATATGTTGTGATACGATAAAACGCCTGTCTCTTTAAGACGAAGCCTCGACGTGTTGAGAAGTTCAAGTTGGGGTCACTCAACTGCCCTCGATTTTACCTTTTAGTTTTATTGTAGACTGACATCACACGAGGCGCTAAAAGACTCACACAGCCCAGAAGCCCATTATCATCTCCAGTCGCGTTATTACATCCATGCAAAAATAGCCAAGGAAATTACAAAACATACAAAAAAAAAAAAAAAAAAAAACGAGGAAAACTGCTGGAGGAGTACGCACGTATTTTTATAGGAGGAGTGAGTGAGTGAGAGAGAAAGAGAGGGAGAGAGAGAGAGATAGGAGGAGGAGGGACAGAGAGCAAGAGGGAGGGTGAGCAACACGAAATTCATTGCAATTAATAATAAAAAAGAGTTGGCAGTCGTGCTCGGAAAACTGGCATGGTTTTTGGGAGGCTGGCAGTTCAAAGTTGAAACGTCAGAAATGACTCCAAAAGACTGTTGAGATGATCATTAAGGGAGACTTAGATCGGATGGCAGAAGAGATCGGGCATCCAGGTAACGTTGAATGCTCTTAACATTTTAACTATAGCCTCTTCATCAGCACTTTATTCATAGTTTTACACAATATTATTTCGAGCAACTGATTAAACTGTTTAAATTGTCAGCACTTTTGGAGTTAGATGTAAATGTTTTAAAAAATTAAGACTCGATTGTTTGCCTTTCGGTATTTTGTATTTTAGTAGGCTATTATTAACCCCACGATTATTTTCAACATGCAAATACTTTTTTTGGAGAGATCTAAAGTTTTAAAATATTTAGAAACGTTAAAGTTTTCATGCATTGCCTTGAGAAAGCGAACAAGGGACTTCAATAAAAAGTACAAGTTTAATCGCATTATGAATCCAGAAGTGTTGTGATCGGTGATTGGCGGTGTGGTCATCACAGTGACGGGGCTCTCAGCTCATCCTTGATTGAGAATTCATGGTGTTTCACATGCGAGTGATTTGGCTTTAAAGAGAATGATTCGATTTTAAAGACAGCTACACGATGTTTTGCTTAAAGTTCAGTCTGAACGTAAATAAACAATTTAAATTTCGCATGATTTGAGAGGCTTAGATTGTTGATGTCACTTAGGCTTTTTTTTTTATATTAGATTCTCTGTTTAGACTGACATTAGACTAGCTCTCAATAATGTAATTTGTTAAATGAAAACTTAAGGATTTAATGGAGTGATATAATTTGGTTTTATACGGAGTCAAACAAATATTTTTTAAAAGACCCCACTCTAATCATATGTAAAACTAATAAATAATTGTATGGCATATTTTGTTTATAATAGGCTACTTCTTTAACTT
Organism: Meda fulgida; assembly: GCA_030578275.1. NCBI lineage: Eukaryota > Metazoa > Chordata > Actinopteri > Cypriniformes > Leuciscidae > Meda > Meda fulgida. Next base: position 19,161,741 of record CM060630.1, on the reverse strand, counting down.
TAACATTTAAAAGTGTAAAATGCTCATAGAGACTGAGAATATTCACATGCTTGCCTAGAATTTTTCAACTTTTCAACTTCTCTAATACACTCCATCCAAGAGATTCTTATGGTAGGTAGCCTACACTACCGAACATAAAACCGATGCAGGCCTAGATTATGTGAATATGTGGTTAGAATATTTCCATCTCATCCCTGACCATAGAGGCCACATATAGGGGATGGTGAGCAAATCCTCCCAGTAGTATTTATGAATGAATATCCAGAGCTGCGTGTGCTGATGGAGCGCTCGAGAGAATATGATCGCAATAAGACAAGCTGTGGAAGCGGAATCTGTAACGCATGATACGATCTTTTCCAAGCTCCTACCTTCAAAATATATGCAAAATGGTCGATAAATCGTAGTTGTTTTGCTGTTTGACTTTAAACCACTTTAAACAGGCACGATCCAAGACAAACGCTCGCTTCTCGGTGCCAAGAGGTTTTGCGCAGGTTTTACCTTCCATTCACAAAATGAGCATGTCTTAGGAAACAGTAAAACTTGAAAAATAAGATATGGCAAACTCTTTTAAAACACTTAAAACGGACATCAATTAAAAACTAATTTAAACCATTTTTTATTCTCTTTTTATTTAGTGAGCACGCGTTCCATATTTCAAATTATAGGGCCAACATTCTTTAAATTATGCTTGTATTTTTAATGTATATGTATCTGTATATGTTTTTCTGTTTTATGTGCCATTCCTTTTCTTAAAATAATAATAATAATAATAATACAGGCCTATAAATATTTATTGTGTTTACAACGTCAACATATCTTCAGCAATTTTGAAAGATATGCTTTATGACTGATTGACTGCATATTCCTTAAAGGCACATTAGACTCATTCTACTGGATAAATCTCTAAGGGAGGACGCTTTTGCGGTAAAAAAAAAAAAAAAAAAAAAGAAAGAAAGAAAAAAAGAAAGAAAGATGACACACCGAGGGCGGAGAGAGAGAGTGAGAGGAAGTCTTAAGAACACGAGCAGACCCCTGCCTCGCCCCTAAACCAGCAAAATGACAACAGAGACAAAACACAGGGCTAATGAATACCAAAGCACCTAAAATATGACCCATGCACTGTCTTTAATCCAGTCCATACCATACCAAATATAGCAAGACCAAGCTGTCGCATGATGCACTGCACACCCAAACAAGTGACATTTTATTGAGGATCATAGCGTTTGTATTTATTCAAATTAGTTATTCAAACTACCTTGATTTACTCAGTAAAATGTTTTTGATATTGACGACCCATTATTTAGGCTAATGTTTTCTAAAGTTTTGAGACGTTTTAAAAAAAGGCTTATTAATTTAAATTAGTCGATTCTCATATGGAATCATATTCACTCAAATTCTCTGATGCATAAAAGGTGTGTTTTAAAGACGCGTAATGTAAATCCGCAAGGTGATAGGCTATGATAGGCTAAGTGTATACGCGTGAAGTTTAAACAGTCGTTTTAAAACACGTCTTTCATCACTTCCCTTTTAATCTTAACATGTTGAAGGTCTGAAAGGATTTTATTATGTTTGTTGACAACGTCAGTTACTGTCTGACTAATTGTCGTTCTTTGTATTTCTTATAAAAACTTTCAGGTGAAGAGCTTAAACACAGCCCACTTTCCATGTTGCCCCGTTTCTTTCTTTATTGATTACATTTTCCTTCTATTTTGTCATCTTCTTGTGCTTAATAAGTTGTTTAAAGCAGCACGTTCAGGACAGGACAGTACGGCACGAAGTAAATCATGCGCTCATATTTGCTGCTTTCTCAAGCTCTCTCACAGCTGATGGAAAGACCATGAGCCAAAAATGGATATTCACCTTAAAATACACCTGTCAATGATGAGACGTGTCCGTGGGCAGCATGGGGTGAGTTACACAACGTTAGACAGGCGCTGAAGGCAGATGCGGGCTTAGAGGAAATGTTGCGGGTAATGTTTGTTTGGTTGAGGCGCTTCATTGTTACTTGGTAACTTTGCCGGCAACAGGCAATTGATCTAATTTCGTCTCTTTGTTTCTGTGCGTTCGTGAAAGTGTATCCTCTTTTATATTGGCCTAATTACAAATCATGCAATTATATAATCTTTCAAAAAATTATAGCTAAATGACGCGCACTTAGAAATTAAACGGAATACATGATTTAGGAATTAGAAAAATTGTATTGAATAACCTGTAACTCTAGTGTTCAGGCTGACATAAAGGAGGAAGGTAGCCTACAGGTGCACTGCAGACCGAAAATAACCAGCCCCGGAATTATTTCCACAAGACGGAAATGTTCAAAAATCATTTAAAACCATGTCTTCTGATTTCAAGCGTTGTTGTTTTTTCCCTCATGTGCCAATGTTTTTTGGCACCGGGCTAAATTAACAGTTTTGACACAAAAATTTACACGGATAGGCTAATAGTTTTATAAATATATTCAGTATATATATATATATATATATATATATATATATATATATATATATATATTAATAGGCGAACTTTAATTTTGTCCATGTATGGTTCCTCTGCCTCACTGTGTCTAGTTCTATAGGGGAGATACCAGAATGACAAGCGCGTCCTCGTGCGTCTCTACAGTGCGCAGTTGCTCTTTACTTTAAATAGAGACCGAGATGCAGCTTTTTATGTGCATCACATTTGTTTTAATGGTAATAAATAGGAATAGTGGAAACCAGAAAGTCATGCATGCATTATGCGCGGTTTGAGGGCATCTGAGACCCCCCCCCCCCCCCCACCCCACCGACTAATTATAACTTTGTTTCTTAACAGTAGGCTATACTTTTTTTGCATTTAAGTACAGGCCTACATTTCAACTGTTTAGTTGGGGTTAGCCTGATGAGGTTACATTAGCAACAATTTGAGCTTGTTCCCTCAAGATCAGTATGGGACACTGCAAAAAACAGTAGGCTACTAATTTCTTAAAACTTTGTAACTTTGTTGTAGTTTTACACACATGCACACACAAAGGAAGTGTCCCAATAAACCATATTTACATTGTAATACCCGTGTTATTATACAAATTTGTGTCCTTATAAACCATATATATATATATATATATATATATATATATATATATATATATATATATACACACACAGTATATATTATTAAATTCATGAATGTTGTTTTAATAGGAGATGAATAACCAGAAAAGTACTGACAGGAATTTCTTTAAAAAGTTGAACCACTAGAAGTCATTGAATAATTCACACATTTTGTATAACACTGATTTTCTGGCAACTGTTTTAAGTATTATTCATGCTTGGAGTTGTGGTTTAATTTATAGGGTAGATTGCATTGCTGGATTTAAGGGCTAATTAAATGGAAGCTTATTACTACAAACTACAGTATTCATCTTGGATTATTTTATACAATGAAATAAACAGTGAGAGGAGGAACTGATGTTGTGATGACTATATTTATTTAGCTTCTTGTTTCCCATCAGTGAAACCAGCCCCTGAGGGACCCTAAATATCCGTTTTATCTACAGACTATCCTTATGTATCAGGGTTTAAACAATAAACATTACACGTTTACCAGAAAATATTATGTTTGCTAATTGTTGCATTCAGCTTAGAATTTAAACTTGCCATTGTTGGTTGAATGTTTATGCAGTAACTTGTAAGAACCCTCTGACAAGTGATCTTTTGAAAGTGGTTTGATTTGTAAGTCACACTTCTATACAGTATACTACAGCAGAGTGTCCTGTCATGAATTTGCTGCATTTTTTGTCCCTGCTGGTTTATGCCTGCTGTTCATCACACTTACAAAACCTTCAGTCTGACTTTGTTTAAAACTCCACACACCACCTCTGGAATTCTTTATCAGGTAGACAGCAATATGAAAACATGTTTATACTGGCATTAGTCCCCTTAGTCTTTTTTCTTTCTTTTTTTGTTAACTACTTCACTGTAAGTTTTAAACATGTGGGTTTGTATCTTTATAATGACAAAACCATTGCAGTCTCACTTGGTCAGCTATAGCTCACTTTTATGGAGTTCTTCTGATGCTTGTATTAAATGAAAAGCTGAATTGTTTGCCCTCAATTCCCTACCTGAAAGTCTACAATTTTATCAAAGAGTAAATGAAGAACCATATTCATATTCACATAAGCTTAAAGTGTTCTTTTTCATATCTTTAAGGGCTGCCAGTCAAGTTTTACAAGGTAATCTAACACGAACAGATGTGTCAGTAATGTGTGTTATATTTCAAAAGACAGCTATTTAAAAAAGGGAATAGGCATGGCCTCTTATACCACAGTACTCAAATAAGCAAAATTCAGCTGTATTTGATAAGTATCTAAATCTGGTAGTTTATATTTTTCTGCAACTAATTTCTGGCTTTTAATTGTTGCATTTCTCTTCTGTTTCAGGTATTGGTCTGAAGTCGATGCTGGATGCCATGGAAGTCCCAAGTCATGCTAGACACCTCCTCTTACAATTGAACACACAACGAACCAAAGGCTTCTTATGTGATGTTATCATTGTGGTGCAGAATGCACTGTTCCGTGCTCACAAGAACATCCTGGCAGCCAGTAGCCTCTACCTTAAGTCTCTTGTTGTTCATGACAACCTCATCAATCTGGACCATGAAATGGTCAGTCCAGGTGTGTTTCGAGTCATTCTTGACTATATTTACACAGGACGCTTAAGTGAAGGTGACCCCACCTCACCAACTGAGCCAAATATAGGTGCAGTGCTGGCGGCTGCAAGTTACCTGCAACTGCTGGATCTGGTGACTCTATGCAAGAAGAAGCTGAAGAGGAATGGGAAGTACCATTTACGTCCTAACCCTGGGTTTTTACCTTACAAGATAGACCCCAGTGGCATGGGGGGTAGACGGTTTCGAATATCTCCCCCTGTCATCCACTCAGTAGTGAGCACCCCTCGACCTACACCAATAGAGGACCTGCCACCCCTCTCACGGCCCCCCAATGGCGGAGAGATTTATGCACCAGCTTACACCCAGGGTCCACCACCATACCCCCCAGCAAAGGCATCCCTGTCGCCACAGTCAGGCCTGCGCTTGGCCCCTGCTGACAGGAACTGCTCATCTGTCTATGGCCTTGACTTGACAAAGAAAAGCCCCCAATCCCAGCATCCTTCTGGTCATCCCCACTTTATCTCCTCACTTCACCCAGAGGAGGAGCCTGAGGGGGAGCTGGACCAAACCACCAGCCCCCTGCTCAGTCCTAACGATGGCTCCAGAAAAATGGAGGCAGCCCATCATGCAGGGTCTCTCACCCCACACCCCTTCCCCCTACCCAATCATCCACTTGGACCCCATCTTCCCCACCTGCACCGTCCTCAGGGCCAAGAACCTTACCCCTGCCCTCCCAGCCCAGAACCCATGGAGGACTCCAGAGAGCAAGGTCGAGATGGGTCCAGCATCTATCGGTGGGTGAAGAATGAGCCTTCCAACCCAGAGGATGAAGATGAGGAGGACGAAGAGGATGACAATGGAGGAATGGGTGAGCAGGATAAAGAGAGACACCACCAGCACATGAATCACCATAAGAATAGCGAGGAAAAGCTGAACATGAGCGAGCTGGGCTGTGACAGGGGGACTTGCGATGATGCAGAGGATGAGAATGGGACCGGCAGTGAGGAGACGGGGAGCAGTGAGGGTCGTCCATCTCCACCTGTTCCAGGTGGAAGATATCACTTGCCTTACGAGCCAGAGAGTTTCGGGGATAACTTGTACGTGTGCATCCCTTGCGACAAAGGCTTCCCCAGCTCAGAGCAGCTTAATGCCCATGTGGAAACGCATAATGAGGAAGAGCTAAACAATGGGAATGAGCTGGACAACAACAGCAACAAATCCACCAATGCCCATGGACCTACAAGCTTGAACAGCACTAGTGGCCTCCACAGCCCTTTCCTAGACAACAAATCAGCACAAAACCTCCATTCCATTGGACTTGGGGAGATCATACGACCATATCGCTGTTCTTCCTGTGACAAGTCTTATAAAGACCCCGCCACCCTGAGGCAGCATGAAAAAACCCACTGGCTAACACGCCCATACCCCTGTAGCATCTGTGGCAAGAAGTTCACCCAACGTGGTACCATGACACGCCACATGCGCAGCCATTTGGGCCTAAAACCCTTTGCCTGTGACGCCTGCGGCATGCGCTTTACTCGGCAGTACCGTCTGACGGAGCACATGCGTATCCACTCCGGAGAGAAGCCCTACGAGTGCCAGGTGTGCGGTGGCAAGTTTGCACAGCAGCGCAACCTCATCAGTCACATGAAGATGCACAGCAGTGGAGCAGCTGGTGGAGGACTGACTCCTGACGGCAAGCTGAAGATGGACTTCTCTGAGGGGATTTATCCCCTGAGCAAGTATGCAGCTGAGCATTTGGGTCTGAAGCAGGAGAAAACCTCAGACCTTTTTGCAGCTTCTCAGCACCTGCTGGCTGACGCCAAGGTCATGGAGAGCCTCTACCCGCTGTCAAAGCTGGCTGTGGAACACCTCGGCCTCACCCACAACAAGATGGACATCCTGAACCCGTCTTTGCTGCCCACTTCCCAGCAGCTCTCGGCAGAGTCCCGCACCATTGACCGCTACTCTCCCAGCTAGAGGGGGGAACCACCATCTATACTTTCTAAAGAGACATCACTGTATACCATTCACAGTATTCAACTCTCACCTCATCTTCATTTGAACCTGCACCTCAAAGAGTGGAGGCCGGAATGTGTTGGCCATAAAAATGCACAAAACTGTTTAATTCTGAACGTGCCTTTCTTGCAGATTTTGCAGTACGTGCATTTCTTAAAAATTACTTTTCTAAAAGGAGGAAACTGCTTTATTTATAATCTGTTTTGACCGTTGGACACTCAGACAATGCAGTATTTATAAAAAAACAACTTCTTTTTTCGTTCAATCACCGAGCCAAACAACCAATTGAAAACCAAAAAGAGATTGTTTTTATTTATTTTTATTTTCCTTTTTTTGTATGATGAAAAGCCAAAGAGAAAATGTCAAATGTTACAAAAGAGAGTTGCAATCATACCCTAAACCTGTGTACTAAGTATTATTGGTGTATATAGAATGAAAAAGCACATATGAACAATATTCAGGGCTTCTGTCCAGAATGGAGAGCGTAATCTGGATGAAAGAAAAAGCCAAATCTTTGGGATTTTATAGTAATTGGAGGACTTTTTATAGACTATTTTTCGGAGTACTGGATCACCTGTATCTGATTTTCCAGCTTTGTGAATGGCCTAGTTTTTCCATACTAAAGGGAGCAACTAACTGAAGAGTGTTTGTTCCAGGACTTAGGTAAAGTGATCTAAGCTTTTCTCTGTATTGATATAGTTATCCCCTTCAGCGTGGAATGATAGTTCACTGAGAGTGCCATTTAATTTTTTTTACCTTCAGGTGTTTGGTCCCAAGCTATTTAGTGTCTTTGTTCCATTTCCTTTCCTCAAACGCCAAGTGCCTTAAGCTTTTTGAAAAAGTAGCAAGTACTGCCCTGTGATCTCACAACTGGAATATCTTTGTGCATATTCCAATCATGAAAATCTGTGTCCACGTGTTTGGGTCCATCTGGTGCGACAGACTAAGCATGGGTGGTGCCTTTGAAAAGTCCATATGCTTCAGTTGCGTTGCAGTTGAACCCTTTGAAAGATTCTCTGCATGACTAGATGTTTAACGGTCACAGCGAAGGCACTTTTGTGTATATAAACAGTGACATTTTGTAAGTGATTGATTCAGCAACACCTTTAAGACCTTTCCTTATGTGAAATGTTTGAGAGGGCCTCCTCACCCCTATTACAGTGCAGTTAATTTCAGGCTAATGTGACGGCTTTAACCCCGTGGTCTCACTCACTCACACAGACACACACAGACACAGATAGACACAGACACAGACACAGACACACAGACACACAGACACACAGACACACACACACACACACACACACACACACACACACACACACACACACACACACACACACACACACACACACACACACACACACACACACACACACACACACACACACACACACACACACACACACACACACACACACACGTAGAGCCGTTAATGTGACAACCATATGAACATGAGGAGCAGGGCTCTCTCTCTCCATCTGATACTGTGAGCGCAGATAGCAGCAGCTGGTCCACTCAGGGTAAGCCCTGTGAAATCTCAGATTTTCGAAGACTATCCGCGCTTGTCTTTCCCACTAATGTTAGATTTTATGCCAGTTGACCAGGCCCTGTGATCTGAACATACACCCTAATCCCCCAGCTACCGCACTAACATATCATAAGCTACACTTACAACAATCAATCCTTAATTTCTTTCAAGCAACATGAAACTCAGTAGCCTGTTAGGGTTGCTTCCTTTATGTCTTACAATTCATCTGCTTTGCCTCTAAATAAATCGTTTTACAGTAGATGTAAATGCTCTAATAAGATACGGCACCCGCTGTTTTTTTATTCCAAAGACTATGTTGGACATTTTTGTCTTTTCCTCTGCCAGACCTTAAATGAAAAAAAAATGTTAACCACTAGTTACAATTACAAACCTCAGTTGGTGAATGTGAAAACTTAAACCACAAATGCACTGTGAAAGAACTAGTGAATCTTAAAGCTTTAGAGCTTAGTGAATATTGAACATGTAATTTGGGACAAATTACCTGGGCTTTACTCTGTAGAATGTCAGCTTTTCAAAGTGTTTCTGATATCTTTTTTTAATATTTTGGTCAGATTGAACTCTCTTCATTAAAGCAAAATAACATTGGTGCTTACCTCAGGACTAAGCCTATCAAAGGGTGGGTGACAATGCTTTAGCAATAGTTTAACATAAAAACACAAACATGCTGTCTGTGTCTTATACATTATAATTCAAGAACGCTTTCTGAAGGGATATTTTTGTTTTTTTAAACGTGGTTATTTCACAATGCTACATTTTATTCCCCCCCTCCCCCTGAAATGATTATTTGATTTTTTTTTCTGATTAGCCTATGCAACTGTCTACTATTTTTACATTACAGAAAATATTGTAGTTACACAATGAAATGGTAAATGACTTAATTACCATAAAAGGCAAATTTGTAAATTAAAAATGATTTCTTGATAAGAATTCTGTATGTTTCTCTCTACACTTTAAGGTACTTAGAGTTATAAAGCACAGTTTAAAACTCACACATGCACTAAAAGAAATGCCAGACAGCAAGTCCGATTATTGTTAACGTTATGCTGTATAAGAAATGTTGTGTGTTTATCAATAATTCTCCGCAATGATAAACACTTGGTCGGGTTGGTAAGGAGGGAAGCATAGTTTCTGAAGTTGATTGACCAATTTGTTCTGGGCGGGCCTGCAAAAACTTTAGCTGACCTTTTTGCCGAGAGGCAGGATTAGACTCCCAGTGAGGTTTTGTATACATGTACTATTAAACCACACGCATGAAACCAGCTTGTTTGGGGCGAGACAGATGCTGAAATTTCCCAACACTCTTAAGTGGACAGCCGAGATCCAGAAATTCCTCTCAACTTAATTTTGCAAAATACATGAAAACAGTCTGGGCACAGAGGTTTGTTTGTATCCAAACGAAACCCAGAGTGTAAACTGAATACAAATCTTCTCACTCGAGGCATAGAACAATATTACAGCTATCATAACAGTTAAAACTTTGACCGCAGACATATTAATACTCGCTGAGGAGATGTGGCAGTCCGTTTGAAGTGGATTTCAGTGGTGGGAAAATAAATCTCACACTCCCCTTCTCCACCATTCATTAGCTCGCTCTCATCGAAAATCTATCGCTCTCTCTTTCCTGCTCCCGGACAGACAAAACAAGAGAAAAAAGAAAAAGAAATTTTCCACTTCGGTGCCAAAAGCGTAGAGAAAAGAAAACGAAATATGAAGTGCCTCTGCATTCACTGACGGCTCTGGGAATATAGAGGTGTGTGAGTCGGGGGCAGGGGGCAGGTGAGATGTTTGGTTGTGTTTTTTACGCTCAAGCAATTTGAACCTACGAAAAGTGCTTCTGTTAATGGAACAGTTACAAAGGAGTAAAGTTGAGCTGGGGAAGTGAACTTTTGACTCTGTAGTAGCAGTGAGCAGGATGTTTGGTGTGGTTCTGCTCAAAAGCAGATAGGCAGATGATGATAGAGAGGGACAGAGAAAGCAAAGGACGGTGAGAGAGAACAGAGCAGGACTTCAGCCATTGTCTATGTATGGCAAAGCAGTCTGAAAACCTCCATCCTTGATTTGTGCTCCTCAAAGATGTTTCTTAAAGGGATTCAATACCAGTTTACCCAAATTTACAGCATTTGTGGCATAGTGCTGATTACTACAAAAATGTATTTAGACTTGTTGTCCCAACTTTAAAAGAGCAAAAGTCTAGGTTACAGCGAGGAACTTATAATGGAACCGAATAGGGCCAATCCATAAACATTAAAATTACTCACTGTTTCAAAAGTATAGCCAAAAGACTTAAACAATGGGTGTGTTAACATGAAAAAAATACTTGCTAACTTTGCCTGTAGGAAGTTATATCTAGTATTAAAAATTTGTGGCCATGACAACATAACACACCCTATAGGACTGTAAAAAATGATCAGATAATACACAAGTTTTACCAGAAGCGCTTTTATGAAATCAAGTTTCACATTCTTCAAAAAAACACTTGAGAAAGTTTTCCAATTTATTTCTACTGCAAGTGCCGTATTGAATCACAATAACCTTATTTTTATTTTTTAAAAGAAAGGGGACAAATTAAGATGGTTAATCAAGAAAATGCTGTTGATTTAATTTGATTTGTATTGAACCTCGAATAATCATTTGATTATCTTCTCTTCCTTTCTTTAAAATTGAACGGAGGCGTTTTTGGCATCTCTGAGTCATTAACCCTCTGTTCACCCTGCTTGTCCGCATCACGGGCTCTGCGAAGAGAAACAAAACTTGAGATATGGAGTAAAAAATGTGGAACAATATACTCTGAGTCTGACCATGCTTCATAAATGTGTCCAAAGGAAATATTCCTCTCAGTTTCAGGAAACCCCACTCAGTGAGAGCTGAAAACCAAAGCTGGTAGTAAAGTATAAAAGGAACCAATATACTCTTTTAATGTTTAAATAGCAAAATCTAAAGCTTTTATTAGTTAGAAGTTTCTATTGTCATCATAAGTATAATTAAATGCATAATTGTCAGTTTTGTGCATATATCCGCTCAGAGAGATAATCTTCACCGTTTCAAAGCATTGAGATTCTTAGAAATTCTTATCAATAAAATAGCCTTGCTCACTTCCTTTATACAGCTGGTATGTTTGGCAGTTTTTTTTACCCATACAGATTTAACATAAATTGTTGGTCTTGACTCATGTACAGCAGTCTACAGTGAGTGCACCTGTCCATCTGTCTGTATCATTGTCTTATTGTTTAGAAGAAAGAAAAATAGTTCAATAGGGAGTGATTTGACACATTCATCTGTTTTACATCATCATTTCTGTGGCTTCATATTTGAATCATGACTTCGGTCACTCGTCTTTCTCAGTGGTCTTCTCGTTCGTGCCACTCCTCCTTCCTCCCACTCAATCTCCTCCCTCCATTCTCTATACACGTTCCCCAAAATGACCTCGAGCCGCTGTTCTCCCTCTCCTATAGCCTGACCCACGATGCTCAGCTCTTGCCCACACCTCTGATGAAGAGGCACCCAGCTGTTTTTCATGCTGAAGAAGACAGTTGTCTAAATGTTTATGTGAATAACTTCTCTTTAAGCCCTGATCGAGTTCCCGAGTGAACTTAAAGGCATGTGTTAATATCCTCCACTAGGCAAACGTTAACTGTGTAAACCTAATGCGGGGGCTATTGTCTCTGACTAAATAACTATAAATATATCCCAGAGACACAGATTAAAGAGGAAGTTTGTGATTAAGGAAACTTGAACATATAAAAGGGAAATGAACGTACTAATGCCGCACTTGCCCGTAAGGCCAACATGTTTAGGGTTGCACAATTTTGGCTGGGTCACAGATTCAACCTCCCACTGAATCTGGAAATCTGATGACATGCTTTAAAAAAAATAAAGGTCCTTCAATTATTTTTATAGTTCACTATAAACCATATTATGGGTCAATGACGTGATTTTTTGGGGGGTCTGGAATCTATTGATATTGAAGAATATATTAAAAAACAACAATGAACAATGTACTTTACTTAAGTACTTTTAGAAACGACTACTTCTGTACTGTTACTTAAGTATCAAAAGTAAATGTCAATGCCTTATGCCTCTGAAGCAACCTAGTGAATACTCCTACCAGTTAGTAGTATCTGTGGAATTAAGAGCTTTTAGGATGTTATAAAACCTATAGAAGTTAAACTGAATTGAGAACAACAAAAAAAAGACAGCCATAATCATCTTTTTATTTTATTTAACACTCCTACCACCCCCAAAAAAGTAGTACACATCTATGTAGTGGAGTAAAAAGTACGATAAATGTGTCTTTCAAATGTAATGAAGTTAAAGTAAAAAGTTTCCAGAAAAATAATAATACTCAAGTAAAGTACAGATACTCAAAAAGTGTACTTAAGTACAGTACTTTGTTACTGTCCACCTCTGATGACAGGGACCCCGTTGTAACATCCTACAAGGTAAAAAAGAAAAAAGGAAAAAAGGATAACATCTCGAGAAGACTAGTAATAATATTCATATTGGTTGTCAGATATCACCCCTATACCTCATATATCAAATTTATTTCTAGAACACAGTTCCAGTGGGATTGAATGTCAGATTGAATAAGTGCAAGTAACTTGTTCACTCAAGTAAATGTACTTTGCTACTGTCCACCTCTGCACACTAACTATCATTGTAAGATATATGTTTTGTTAATTATAACCATAATTGTTTCTATAGAGCCTTTAAAAGTTGCTTTCTTAAACCCATAGTGAAGCAAATGCTATTATTAAATAAATGTTTTAACTCTTCATATCCCTTCAGAGATGTGTACTCACAAATGTATTCAAAGTGTAAATAATTTTTTTGAGCTTTATACACCACTTTTATATTTTTAGACTAGATTTGTAAAATATTTTTCTTTTCATTATTCAAGTCGTCATTATTTGTCATTGACCCATATACCTAAAGAACCCATTTTTGCTGAAATGGTTCTTTATGTTGGTTCTTTCAGGCATTTTTCATAAGGCAAGAGCAACGTTCATTGCGTGTTTCTGCCAGTCCTTTGGGACTGATGTTACGAAACAAATCTGTCTTGTGTTCTTGACCTTGTAATGGGTCACTAAACAGCGAGCAGAGAAACGTTTTTGTGAGTGTCAAGTTACGTTTTAGTTGTTTTCTCAGAGTGGCACTGAGGCATTATAGTGACGGCGGATCACATTTCTATTGCAAAGCTTATGCGCGGACTATCACGATACTTTCACCAGGCCCTAAAATGATCACCTCATCTCAGTGTGACAGGAACAGGCTGTCTTTGTGTCTCCTTCTGCATGTTTAGATTGGAACGCAGGCACATCTGAAACTCTGGAAGCGGAGACCCGAATCAGTGAAAGTCCAGTACACACACACCCGAGCTCTGTTTGTATTTATCATCCTTGATTAGACATGCTTAAAAATTCTGTACAGCCTAACCAAACATGTAAACAACAAAGCGTCAGCAAAACGACTGCCTGAGGACCGTGCCGCTGTAATATTGCATGACCACACACACTTGCAGCTGGATGGCAGACAGCCCTGTCACTGCTCTCTGTTCCAGATTAGGTCAGATTTAATTAGGCTGCCCTGCTCCTTTTGGAGTGTCGCTTTGAGTTGAAAAAGCCATAAGTAAAACACAGGCAGTGTTACTGACGAGACACAGCAAGAAAGAAACCATCCAGAACATCTCTGAGATAGCAGCGAGGTTTACACACACACATACAGAGGCTTGCAAGTAGTGTGATGAGGGAAAATATGTGGGGTGAAGTTGTGATAAAGGGCAGAAAAAAGGGCTAGTACATTAAGCAGACACCATCCAAAGACCTAAAACAATTGTAGGCATTTAAAGTACCAAAAAACTAAAACAATAAATAAAAAAAACCAGTGTGAACAGTGAAAAAGAGGAAAAGGCACAAACTCAACTCAACCACCCAGCTCACTGTGAATGTTCCCATTACTCTCCAGCCAAGTAATACACCAGCATGTCTGTTTTGATATCACTGATCACCATTACTTCTTGTTCTGAACTTGTTTCAAATATAACACAATTTAATATGCCACTTTCAAGTGCTTTCTTGCAAGATTTACTTGACCAAAAAAAGGCAATAAAAACACATTTGAGCAGTATTTTTTTAAATTGCGTTGTCGATAGTTTTCTTTTTTTCTTTTCCTTTTTTTTCATCCAACAAAATGCTTTTGCTGAAATGAATGTATTTATTGCATGTCAAATGTTTTATAAGATATTTTGTATAAAATTAATTTGTGGGGTATTAAAATTGTGTTCTTTAGTTCCAAAATCTTAATGAATGACTTTGATAGGCTTTTAATTACCTTAAAAGCCATTGTGAAAATGTCGTTTTTTTTTCATTTATAATCTGAATCAACTTGGCAATAAAATAACTTTCACTGAATGTTCAAAGATTTGTTTGTTTTTAAATTTTTTATCTATCTATCTATCTATCTATCTATCTATCTATCTATCTATCTATCTATCTATCTATCTATCTATCTATCTATCTATCTATCTATCTATCTATCTATCTATCTATCTATCTATCTATCTCACATTTCGGCGCTCCACACACTCTAAGAAATGTTTATTTTACAAGGAAAATTTAAGTTGAGACATTCATTTACATTTGATTTTGCATCCTCATTTCCGAACACCACTGATATAGATTGATATATACGGTTTAATTTAATAATATATAATTAACCAAACAGTTCTCTTAATGTTCATTTGGGTCATCAGGCTGTGCTTGTATTGGAGACGAATGATTAAAGCTGCGTATAAAGGCGGGTCAGATACTCCCATCTGGACTTGAGTGCAGCTAACAAGCTGAGTTTAGTTCAGAAGAAAGACAGGAGAAATTCTGAATGAATCTCATAACTTACAAAAGATCCACATTCATCATAGCAATTACTCTGTCAGCTGGAGTTCATGCAGAAACCCTCGCAGAGCACATCTGAAAACACCTTGAATCCAACAACCTCTTAATCGCACAGACAAACACTTGATCATCTCTCGATTAACATTTCGACAGCGCTGGAGAAAATATTTCCTGGAAATATCAGCAACATAATCACATCCAGTACTCTGCCACGTGTGGCTTATTGAGATGCGGGGGGTAAAAAAATAACAGAGTCCAATTTTGAGATCTGTAATGAAGTCACAAAAAGTTTATACAAACAAGTAGGGGCAGACAGGAGGAGAGGTTCCAGGAGTTTCAACGGAATAAATGTAACTCTTCAGAACTGTGAACTGGGACTCCATCTGGTACAAGTCTGCAGCCAAGACCCTGAACTTTAAGGGCTTCGACGTGTTAAGGCAAATTACAGCGAGCCCTGCGTTTTACTCTGTACACTGATGAATTCAATCTGCATATTTAGAAGACCTCATCACCTTTGAATCAGGCTGATATCATTTATGACTGGCAAAATGTTGATGCTTACATTTACATTGGAAACTGTGTGAGAGTAATATAATATAAAAAAATAATAAAATGATAGATAGATACATAGATAGATAATCTGCTGTCTAAAATCAGAAACACATCTGTTTTTATTTTTATTGGGACTTTACATAGACATAATGGTTTTTATACTGTACAAACCAAGCAGCAACATTCTAATCTGAAAAATGAAGCCTACCCGGAAGTCGAAAAACTGCAATACATCGGAAATCCGCTAGGGGCAGGTCCCAAAAGGGAGCAATTGTCCATAGACCCCAATGTTAAAATGTCCGTTTTCACAGCATAAATTCATGTTTTTACAGGTTGGTCCCATGAACTTTTTTGGTATTTTCTATAGGTTCTGAGCGCCTGACAACTGTGAGGGGGTGAATTTTTTTCTAACTCGTTAGTTTAGATCGTATTTAGATATAAAATGTATGACAAATAAGGGCGCGGTTAACTTTGATTGACAGCTTGATTGACAGCTGATAACGGGCTGCGCTGAGTGGAATTCCTGAAATTTGACGTCTCGGCCATGATCTGACACAACACATCATACCACCTCTGTATCCTTTCTGAACATTTGTATTGTAATATCGTACATAAAATGGGTTGTTCTGCTATAACCTGCACTAACCGACACTGTAGGAGGGCTTCGCTCCATTTTTCCACAAGTGACATTCCACTACTATTTCACGTAGTTAGCACTATTTAGCATCAATGTTTGTGGGCAGTGGCACTGCAACAGTTAGCATTAAATCGCCTCAGATAAGTTAGCGTCTGAGGTACTTTACCTATGGTTATAACTGACGTTTGAAACACTGTAAATGCGTCTGCCAAATGAATAAATGTAACATAAGAATAGACTGATATGTCCCACATAGGGGTGTTAATATATTTTAACATTTTTTACCCATATATAATTTGACCAGAAGGTGGGCGGGGTTAGGATTTCCCAAGATTTTCCAAGATGGTGTCACCCATACCCCCCATAAACGGCCTCAAAACCGTTCTTCAGAAAGTCTAAGGGTGACGTCACAGACGGTTTGTCCATATTTTTTACAGTCTATGGTACAAACTGTATATTATTCCCTTACACTAACCCTACCGCTAAACCTACCCATCACAGAAAATGTTCTGCATTTTTACATTCTACATCACTTACTATGATTTATAAGCTGTTTTCCTCATGGGGACCAAAAAATGTCCCCACAAGGATTTCAGATATTGGATAAGAGGATCTTGGATGCAGGCTGGATTCTTTGGCATAATGCCCTTGCCTCCTGCCGCTGGGTATCACCCAGCTCAAATGCCAGAGGTCTGAAGTATCTGGTGTCATGTAATGAGTGGTGCCCCATGCCCATGTCAGATAATGTCATAGGGCGCAGAGTTCTGGCATGTTTACATCAACATACAAAGTCTGAGCAGTGCATCAACACACAGTAAACAAATCCTAACGGCAGATTCACATGCCTGCAAAAAAAGAGAATCATACATTCATAATGCAAGTCAACAATGGTTTAATCTAAAACTGTCAATTTTGGAAGAAAACAAAAATCATTGATATTTTCAATTAAAAACACATCTGCAGTCTTTGTTTTCTCTCTTAGTCCACTGGAGGAAATGTCCAGGGACTTGTGTGACGGATGAGGGTAAAGGGCACAGGGGCGTATTGTGCTGATGGAATCACATCTCACACAGCAAGAACCTGGGCTGAATAAACTCTGCCAACACAGCATGCTTCACAAAACAGCTGAAAGATGCTGGCAGACAGAGACAGGGTGTGTACATCGCACAAACACGGTCTGAAACTCTCCTTCAGAAAATGATGACCGTCAGCCTTAGGAGCTAAAAATTCATATTACTTGATTGCTTATATATTAAAAAATTGCATTGCACTCTGCCCTTACTTGCTCTGAATTAAAATGGAAAACAGTGAAATATAAAGGTGAAATATGGCATTTACTCTCACACTCATTGGTCCATTCAGCAAAATGCTAAGACACTTATACAACACACATGAATATACAAATGTAAAAGGAGAAAAATCTTGATCTGTAGACGTATCATTTTCAGCTTCAGAAATTCTCTCTGCCCAATCCTTTTCTCAATATTTCCCCCCCATGAGGTGGGAAATTCAGCTCTTACGAAAAAAAGGCAACTCTCTGATTGTAATGAATAAGAGGTGCTTTCTACCGCAGATGTTCTCTTAGCCAAGCTGTTTTGAGGAAGACCGAGGGATCGAGGATGAGATTGAAAGGTTATATAAAGTAGGTAGCGGTCTCGGTCTGTTTGAAGTGTGAACACACCCATGATGACCTAATGATGACAGTTTAGGGTGAACTATCCCTTTAAGGGTGTGTTCACACTTGGCATGTTTGGTTCTTTTGAAACGGTGCGATTGCTCTGTTAGTGCGGTTCATTTAAACAAGGGTGCTTTCACATCTGTAGTTCGGTTCAGTCCGGACCAAGGGCGAAAAATTATACTTTGTAGCATTTTTCAGGTGTTTTGGTTCCTTTTTACACCACACTGATTGCTCTGGTCCGAATCAGTTGATGAGTTGATGAAATAAACCAAAATGCAGTCAAGTGACAACATCCACATCACTCGTTTTTTCACTCTTTTCCATAACTGCACTTCGATTGGTCAGAATTAACGTGCGGGAAAATTCCAACAGAACTCCCGGAAGTAAACGAAGAGGAGGAAAATACAGCAGACAACACATCGCTTTTTACTATGCCGATTTCATTGTTCTTGTGAGTTTTTGAAAGTTGGGACCTAATATGGTCATCACGCACCTCCTCACAACTCCAAGTGCAAACTGTCAACAAACATTCGTCCTCATCCCATAATGCACAGCGCGGCTGACTACGGCAGCTAGTTTAGACAGCTTTAGAAGTTGGGTCTGTTCGAGGACGGATCACATTCTCACCACAATCGAAGCGCTCCAGAGTCCGTTTGAAAGCCACCTCTTCGAGGAGGTCTCGGTACGCTTGTTTGGTCCGCTTTTAGTGGACACCCGAGTGAGATTGCTGCATTCACACCTGCCTCACACCGCACCAAGTGGGACAACAAACTCTAGTGCGCTTCAACCGAACTAAATGAGGCAGCACCCTAAGTGTGAATGCTGCCACCTGAACCCTGGTGCGCAACAAACAAGCAGACAGAGACTGCTGAAAAATCTAGGTCCACCATATACAATATCATACTGTAATATCATATATCAATATCAGTCATACAATATGAACGCAACACAGACCAAAAACATGTAACCAAAAACAGGACAAAATGCGACCCTATATAGGACAGAATGCTTGAGCATAGCTGTTTTGTCTTGTCATAGTCACGATATTGCCCATCACAGTTCGGTAGACAGTCATCAGAACCGCAGCAGAAGATCTTCATTTGAGTGTGATGGAGGGATTTCTGCCACTGTTTTGACTCTTTTACACATTTCATATCCTCTTCATGAGTTCTCAGCTGGTCAAAGTACCATCATATGTAGGCTACGCACATACAACGAGTGCAATTAGCCCAGCACACAGTTGTTTTGGATGTTCGGTAAGGTCTGTCGCGA